>VXAD01005101.1:1954650-2439263 GCA_013399195.1 Dicrurus megarhynchus | reverse complement strand
CTCCGGCCGCTCGCCGGGCAGCTCGGCGGGGCAGCCGCGGGCGGGCGGCGGGCACCGCTGCCTGCGGGCGCTGCGGGGCGGCGGCGTCCCGGAGCCGGGTCACGAGCTGAAGAGGGAGGCCCTGCGCTGGAGCAGGAGGGAGAAGTCGCTGCTGGCGCAGCTGTCAGCGCTGCAGAGCGAGGTGCAGCTGACGGCGCGGCGGTACCAGGCGAAGTTCGGCCAGTACATGAGCCACATCAGCAGCATCGCCCGGGACCTGGCGGGCAGCCAGCCCGGCAAGGTGAGTGCGGCGGCAGGGATCGGCCGGGCAGCGCCCCCCTGTCTGCGCCCCTCTAGCTGTGCTCTCCTCCAACATGCTTTTTCCGTGCCCGACCTGTGAACCACCGGCCGAGTGACGAGGCGGGCGGTGTCCCCGGGGGCCGGCAGTCACCACCGCAGCAGTTCGGGACCCAGCCCGATCCGCCGCGATCCCCCGGGCGATCCCGCCCGCCCCTGCCCCTGCCCCTGCCCGTGCCTCGCCTGTTTCGGAGAGATACAGCTGCCGGACCCTGTTGCCAAATGAAGAAGAGTTTTATTTTTACTGATTTTTGGTAACACCCTCACGGGGAACACGCTTTTTGTCGGTCCTTCTCCCGGCGGCCTTCGGTAGCCGAAACCCCGCGCTGCGGTGAGCCCAGGCAGAGGCTGCGACCGAGTGCTTGCTCGGCCGGAGAGGATGGGGAACGAGCAGGAGGGGAGATGGCTTCGCTCCTGGGCTGGCAGCCGGCAGACGGGCTCTGGTTCCTCCAGTGAGGGTGTCCGTATCAGACCGCCCCGAGTCGCAGGGACCCAGCTGCTTTTGCTGCTCATTTTACTCCAGCTGGTACTGGCGGCAGCTCAGTGGCGTGGAGCTGCCTTTTAACTTTTATTTGAGCAGCTGAGAAGTTGTCGTAAAAAACTGGAGTGTAAAATTATTGTAGACTTGGAAACGATGGCGAAAGGACATCAAAGCCGCTCTGGTTTGGTAGAATGGAATGACAGCTACCGCCGTGGATAAGCAGAGGCCGGAGCGCTGCTGCGCTCTCATCTCAGGTCTGAGGGCATTGCCCAGAGACCGACTCGCTTCCTTAGGTGAAACAAACCATCCGAGAGTTGCGGTGAGCTGGCTTCACTTGCTGTGACGGAGCTGGTTGGTTTTTAATTCCTGCCTGGAAGCTCACTGTGCAGGCTCAGGCATTGCTGATTGCAGCCGTGGTGAGAAGTGTTTAAATGCAAACAATTTTTCTTTCTACCTAAATCTTCACGGACCCTTGGGAAGCAGAATCCTAGGTGGAAAAGGTCGGAGCAGTGAAACTCATGCCCCAAGCAATGTAGTGTGCTGGGCATCTGCTTGCTGCATGGAAAATGGGAAAGGGGACGTTGTTTGCAAGACCCAGAATGGCTCAGAATACAGATTTCACGGGTCTTCGTGGCACTGAGTAACTCTGTGTCTGAACACTTGAATTTTTTATTTTTTCTAAGTTTCCTCTGGCTAGCTAGCCCATGAGGTTTAGGTTGATGGATCTCAGAGGTGTGCTATACACTTGCTTCATCTCTTGGCAGATGAGATCATGTGGAGTGGGGCAGCAGTGACTACTAAGGGTGGGGCGTGCGAGGAAAGCGGTGGCTGGAGAAGGGAGGAGAGGTGTCGGTTCTGTCGGTAAGGATCCGGCAGAGGTGCGGGGACAGGCTGGAGCATCGCCGGGAGCACCGGCCGCTCCCGAGCGCCGGCGGGAGGTGTCGCTGTGGGCGCTGCCGCTCGGGCATCACCCGCCGCTCGGAGCGGGAGAATGAATAAAACAGGAGCTGGGGAGGAACACTCCGTACAGGAAAAATACACTCATTAAATTCAAATGTACCATTCGGGCATAAAACACGTCACTGACACAGTTAATAAAATGTGGGTTTCAGCGTAAAATAAGGTAACTCCATTTTTTTGTTTTGTTTTTTTATTTTTAATTTCAATTATTTACCTGGTCCACTAAAGAAAAATATTTCTCCTTTCTCATTTTTAACTTTTACTCCATTTCTGCTTTCCAGTGCCTGCTTTATATTTTAAGCATTTTTTCAGAATAAAACATATATTTTTACAAATATTATTTTAGATTCTTTCCTTTTGGAGAGAAGTGAAATTTTGTGATGAAGAGTTGGTTTTCATTTTCTGTGTGTTCTGTGCAAGTTGCTTTGAGATGTGTACTGATATAACTTTAGGATCTGAAAATTATAATGTTGTGTATTTTAACCTGTATGTTTAATGTTTGAAATGTTAACATGTATAGGGATTTTACTTTTATAGAGATTTCCAGATATTTGGAACTCTGACCTTTTTCAGTTGTGCTGATCATTCCTCACACCAAAAGTCTGTCCTTTTTTCTGTGCAGCTGAAGATAACTGGAGATAATCACGTGTTACCTGCTAACTTTTCAGTGACTCATGACTTTTCCTTTGTTTTTTTTTCCAGTGCCAAGTCTTTTCAGCCTAATTTTCCTTCAAGCCTTATCTTATATATTCTCCACCTAAAAATCTTACATGCATTAGTGCTTTCATTTAATAACTTCTTCTTGAGACTGTGTTCTTTAACAATATTTCGTCTCTTGCTTCTTAGGGAGGAGAACGCAAACCATTAATGATCATGCTACACCGAGAAAATGACACTTTGGGATTCAATATTATAGGAGGACGACCCAATCAGGTAATGAGAAAAGTAACTGTAGGTGATTTTGTCCATATCTACTTTTACTCTATACACTGTTAGTAAAGAATTACTTTTGATAACAGTAGGTATGGAATCTATTCTTCAGATAGAAGAACTGCTTATTATCAGGTGTACTTGGAGTCATTGTTTGGAAGACATATTCTCATGAGAGTTTTATTATTCTAATTTTTTTGAAAGGTGTTCCTTGTGCTTTTCTTTAAAACTTTAGGCTGGCTTACACTCAGTTCCCATGTGAGTAATATGTATTCATGCAAACTCTTCAATGGAAATCTCTGGAACTACTTGTAAAAGTCGTTGTTGCAGGATTAAGCCATTGGAATTTTGCAAAACAGCTTGCCTTTTTTCTTTTCTTCATTTAAAGGAGAGAAGAAAATTTGCTTCTGTAGCTCAGTTTAAGCACATGTCCTGTTCTCACATGTCTGCTTTCAGTTTTTCTTTATGAACTGAAATGGTTTTCATCAATGCTGTGTCTTAATCTCATCAGTCTAGGTTAAGAAGGTTCATTGCAAACCATAGAATATGCATAAGGATCACTAGCCCCCACCTAGAATATACACATGAATATGCGTGTGCTTTTTTTTCACTTCATCTTTCCAAAAGCATTAATCAGGACTGTCATTGCGTGTGAAGGGTAAAGAAACCTGTTAAACTGGAAAATTAATAGTTGATTAAAAAGGGTTGGTAATAATTATGTACTGATCAGGTTCTTGTTATGTGGGAGAATTGTAGCCTGCTAATATTATTGAGGAGGGGAGTAGGACCCTGTGTATTAGTTTGGCAATCTTCTGCTCTAAAGCTGTATTTAGTGGTGCCAAAGAGTCTGTTCCCATTAGTCCACTGTCTTTGCTGCAGAGTTATTGTTCCCTGTGGGTAAATATGAAGACCAGCAGTTATCAGATGTTTGAGCTGTAAATCCAAAGCAAGAGTTTCTTAGATTTTTCTAGTGGAAGGATGAGACAACTGGTGGCTACAAGTTAAAATACACATGCCATGATTATATCCATGTTTGGAGTATAGCAGTAACAAAATCCAGACCATCTTTAGTTTGGACTGCATTGTGACTTCTCTTACATCTGTAGGAGAACTGCAGGGAAAAGGGATCATGTGTTCAGTTTTCTTGGGATGACAACTGAGCTTCTTCAAAGGACTTAGATGTTGACAGTGCATACTGCAAAAGTTATATGTATCACAAACTGTCAGACTTTCTGACTTAATATTTTGCAGTTTTACGGAGTAAATGATAAATATATGGAGGTCTATAGCTCTGTGTGTTGAGAAAACTGCGAAATGGAGAAAATGAAGTTTATTTCTATTAACACTCATATTTGGAGACAAATTGGTGAGGTGAGGCAGGGATGGTCTCAGGTGGTTTTGAGTCTTTGAAGTTCAACTTGGAAATTCCTTTGTGTTTTGTTCTTACTTTGATAAATGTGACAACCATAGGCATTCGATTGGCATTTCCCAGATATCAGTGTGAGACTCAGTATATTTGGACCTGAGGATAGAACATGAAAAAAAATGCTTGTGTTGACTCAAATATTGAAAACACAAAGTTCTGCTCAAAAGCTTAAATAATAGAACAGGAGTTGTTTTTAAAAAGACACAAAGAGTTTGTGAAGGTGCTCTGTACATTCAGGTTGTTCAGGGAAAAAATGCCCTTGGTTGAAGTGTTGGCTCTTGCAGCAGAAGAGCGGAACAGTGATGTCTTTATATTAGTCACGTGCTTGGGGATGAGTTCTTCATCACATGTTATTTGTGTTTTATAAGTGCAATGCAGCTTTTTCCCCCTGGAAAGCAGATGACTCTTGGTGACGTGGGGAATGTACACACATACTTTCTGTTGGCTGTGTTTCTTTTCAGTCCATAATAGGTATCCCCACTGTTTACCTTCTACCTGAAGGGAGGAGGAGAGGAAAGGAACAACTCATCATAGGATCATCTTTTATTTTGTCAGAAAGGAACTTGCTTCTCATAAGTGTGTTTCTGAGAGGTGATTCATTATTCTGAGGGAGCTAGGCTGCTTTGATGGGCCCCAGCTCTGTCTGGTTGAGAGGACTGTTTCCCCTGAGGACACCACGTCAAAGCCAGGCTGGAGGGAGGTGCGTGCCGTGGGCACAGTTGCTGCACAGCCCCTGGGCTGTGTGACATAGTGCTGCAGCTCAGTATGCCTTGTGCTGTGTTTTCCTGTCAGGAGTGGTGGGTACCAGCACACACAACTGATGGGGACCACAGGCCAGACTGAAATACCCTTTTCCTTAACGGGTCATACGCTGCTTTTGAAAAAGCCAATGAAATTTCTGATGGAAAGAAATACAGTTTAATGTGGGTGAAGGTGCTGTAATTTAGCTTTTTGTTTTCTCAAGTTAAAACCAAACCACGTCTCTCTTGTCTTTTCAATAATGGCCATTATGCTTCTTTTATCAGTTTCATTTCTTACTGCTTAGATGGGAAGTCAGTGGAAGTCTGTTCATTCATAATTTCAAAATATTGCTAGAACTGTTACTATGTTTCCCTTTTGCCTCTTAACTGATATGTATGAGTCTCTGTGAAAAGGCGTGAAAAAAATTTGAGTTTATGAAAATATAGTCTGACTAATATTATGTTGAACAAATATTTATTTACCTTAAATCTACCTGGCTCAAGTCTCCATAGGACTGTTGCCACATCATGTAAAGTATGTTCTACATATGCCTTTACAGTTTTCTTAATAGAAAAAGTTAAAATGCATTTTCCCCATGAGCGTATAGGACCTAGACTAGAAACCTGTGCACATATGAACTGTGCTGTTGGTCAAGGATTCACCAGTCACAGAAGGAAAATAAGCATCCTATAAACTGCAATCTAAAGCATAAATCAGCTGGTAAACTATTCCTTCAGTTATTGCTAGCTAGGTTATTATTTGTATAAACACTCAAAAAAACCCCGTAAGTAGGCACTGTCTGCTTGACATTAGTTCTTTATCAATAATTATTTAAAGCTACTTTTAACTATCGTGATGAAATAAAGTATTTCCAGCATGTACAGCAACATCAGTTATATTGTTGCAGCTGTGGTAGATAACGTGTCTGTTTTAAATTTGACCTTATGTGAGCTGTACTTAGTGTTGCATAGAGATCAACTGGAAGTGGGTTGTCTTTTTGTCCACAGCTCATCTGTGTGGATTTCATAGTTGAGCAAGTTCTCAATCTCCCATGTGAGTAGGATTTATGAGGTTAACCAGTTCCAACCAAATCCTGTCACTGTTACGTGCCAGCTAACTAATGTCACTTTGTTCTTTGGAGTTTTATTTTCAAATGCAGTAAGGGAGTTTGCAAGGAGCAGTACTGCAGGAGCCCTTTTCCTTCTGGGAGAGACACTTGTGCATCCATTTTTATCACTGTCTTCCACTGTGCATTTATGTGCTAGTCACTGGCTGCTGTGAAGTCTGAGGTTTGCTCCAAGTATTTTAGCTGGGATCGGATTACTCTTGCACCCTGTGTCTCATTTAGACTAAAATAACCAGAAGAAAATAGATAATCTTATAAAAATTGCTGGAATAGTTCATTAATTCTGTCCTTTTGATTAATGACTACTTTGTGTTAAGCAAGTTAAAAAAAAATCCCAAGGAGCTTAGTTCTTAGCTAGAAAAGTGAGCTGCATACTTCAGGTGGATTTACATTTTTCATTGCTGCTGATTTTAGTACCATCTCAATTTTTGTACTAATGTGGCCCTTTTTGCAACTTCCCTATTGCCTGGTACAGAACAATCAGGAGGAATCTGCTGAGGGAATTTATGTGTCAAAGATTTTGGAAAATGGACCTGCAGACAAAGCAGAAGGCCTGCAAATTCATGACAAGATTATTGAGGTAAGAAAAAACCCACACCAGCGGATTAGTCTGTCATATTATCAGATTAATAAAGGATTTGATGGTTTTCACCCTAAGTATGTTGTAATTTTCCTCTTTTGCTTTGTCTGAACATGATTCTTGTACACTGAACTGCTTGAACATTTCTTAGAATTAAAGACACAAGAAGGATTTTTCCAACAAGTAATAAATTTACTGGTGTTGGGATTAAGCTGATCTAAGTGACACAAAGGTGTCAGCACTTAAAAAGAAAGCAATAGAGGCATTTTGTGTTTCTTTTCATTAACTGAGAAAGAAGGCAAACGAATGACTGAAAATTCACAGGTTTAGTGGAACTGATTTTGTCCTATGTAGGGACTATTACTGTCATGACTCTGGGACAAGGCAGAGAAGATGGCTTGGTAAGCACTGCTGTGAAACTTCTTAAGCAGAGGAAGTACTTTCTGTTGTATGATCAGAAGGAGATCATCTGTTGTTGTCACCTGGATCAATACAGCACTTTCATGGTCATGTAATATGCTAGCATGGAATTTCCAGTTTGTTCCTGCATTGTATGCATTTTTTCTCATAAAATAACTGCAAATAATAAAGGAAATAACTATAAATAATAAAAGAAATCAATAGCTCAGTTGGAAGAATAGGCTGATGTCTAACCTACACGTGTAACTGTAATTAGCCCTGTAAGAAATCTCAAAGGAACAGTTCCAAATGGTGACTGAAATGGCTCCTTAGGGTGCTGCCAAGACAGCATTTCCCATCACAGCTCTGACACAACTCACAGTGACAGCACATACCACTGGCTGCTGGGTTTGTTTAGGCTGTGTCACTCCAGCTTTGCGAGTTTAGGGGAGGCTTAGAAGCATGGTGTGAACTTGCCAGTTGGACGGGTGTTTGAACAAAGACACGTGAAACAAGTGGATTGGAAGATTAATGCAGAATTCTGCTGCTGGTTTCTTGTGTTATAACCTTGTTAAGGATTAAAAACATAAGCTAAGAGTGTTTGAATTCTGGCATTGCTCTTGATGTTGGGAGCCTAGAGCAGCGTGTGAAATCAAATGAATATATTTTCTTGGAAAAATAAAGCTTATGCTCTTAGCTGGCAGATAGATGCATCTCTAGGAGACACCAAGTGGGCTGAGAAGATCTGAACTTGCACGATATCTCTTATTTCCCCGAGGTATACAAAAGCTTTCACGTTCGTTTTTTTTGTAACAGCAGCCTTTTGCTGTAAAGATCTATTTTCTTCTGACATTACTAGTTCACTTACCACATTTTGTTTTGGGTTTCTTTACAGACTGACCAGCTATGTAGTTTCATGCATTTGCTCAAGACTTCCTGCTTTAATTTCATGTGCTTTTATAGGGCCTTGTTTTTTAAGACAAAATGGACTGGTTTTGGAGGAAGGAAGAATAAAGTCACAAACCAGCATTTACTAAATGTGAGGTCATTTCTCAAAATGTCACTATAATTAGTGCTTGATTTTTATATGTTGAAAAATTCTGGGTGCATAAATCGTACTGAAACAGATTCCAGTTCTATATAACATTATAGACCCAGTCTAGCATAAATATTCATACAGCTCTGAATGGAGCACCATATTAATATGCAACAGCTTTGTATAAAACTCTTGTATTCAGGCAAGCATTTAAAAATATTTTGGGTTAGGCCAAACATTCTAGTGTATGTTTCAGTGTTTCAGAATTTATTAGACCAAAATAAAAAGAGGAGGAGAAATAGTAACACTAAGGATTTCTAAGTGAAATGCAAAAAAGTAATTATTCCTCCATGCTAGATACAGGAAGCAGCTGGAGTCAGAACACTGAATTTTTTACTGCCTATGCATAGCTATCAGTGTCGTCTTGCAGCAGGATGCCCTGCCAGCTCTGCTGTGGTTTGTTGTGAAAGATCACTCTGAAAGCGTTCTCTGTGAGGAAATAATCAGGATGGTGTAACTATTTCAAAAATATTGGCAGATATACAGAATATGAGTTTTGGTGAGAAGTTGATAGGAAGTGGGACTTCTTATTGCTTGCTTTTCACTTATGTGGTGATCTCATCTAATGGGTGATATTTTATGAGACCATTCTTCAATAATCAAGTGCAGAAGGAACTGATGTTGTTTGAAGAGCCTTTAAAAGCTTAAGTCATTTGTTTGGCAATGGGATGCCCGGGGTGTTTCTAGAAATATGTATCTAATGGGATAACGGACAGAACTATCCCTTTAAATCAGAAAATCTGTTCTCAAGGCATGTTGCTAAATAAAGAAGGTAATTTGTTTCAGTGGTTTATCACATGTTTAACAAGTATTAACTGCACATGGTTGACTACGGTGAGTTGTGCACATTTCAGATGGCCATCTTGTGGGTGACCTAGTGCAGCAAATGGATTTCACAGTCCTATGGGATTGGCAGATGGAATTGAGAGTCAAGGCTGGCAGACATAAGTAGTGCTGCTTTTTATTTTATATATATTGTTATCTATAGCAGAAACATTGCCAAATAATTGTTAAGGTATTTGGAAGAATGCCAAGGGAAGGAACCAGATTTCTTTCTTGAGGTATTTATTCTAAGTGTAAAAGTGCCACAGAAATGACTTGAGTTGCTGGAAATTTTTGAGATCAGTGTGCCCAGGCCATAAAGCCTCTTACACTTTCATGTGAAGAAGGCTGGTGTTTATTTGGGCTTTACCCTCAGGGGAGCATATTTTGTGCATAAAGACCTGAAAGCTGAAACAGACGCCATTGTGCTGGCAGGGTGGCAGTGTGTGACAGTGACAGGGTGACAGCCCCAGATCCCTCGTGTCAAGGGACTGCAGCTCTTTGTGGGGGATGTCACAGACCCTTGCTGATAATTTTCACTGTTCTGCTGAAGAACAGGTTTCAGGCTCAGCATTACCCTCTTTATTAAAGGTTAACTCCTCTGTGAAAAAATTACTTGTTTATGCATTGTAAAGCTGACCTGGGACAGTGATGTGCACAAGCAACACTTTGATATATATTTCCAGGAATCCTATTACAAGCCCCAAATGATCATTATTTATTCATCAAGAATAAACCCTTATGAATTACTTCTATGTAGCAGTTCCTGCAGGTGTCATGGTCTTGTGATGCTTTCAGAAGTTTTTATCCAAAAATCTACTCCTTAAGTTGACACTGCATAGTGTTTTCCAGGACTAAAACTGTTCACATTCTAGAAAAAGCATCTCATACAACCGGATGCAGCACTGATATCTGTGACTCCTGACATGAAACCTGTAGATATGAGCAGTAGTATAAAGCCATCTGAGCTGTAACTTTTGGATGTCTGTCTTTGTCCTTTCCACCCTGCCTCTGAATCGTGTCAAGAGGAGACCAGCAGCAAGCAGTGCACAGGGCTGTTTATTAGTCTGTGCTAGTTCAGAAGAATTCTAGTTGCTTCTAGGAGAAAATTCAAAATATGTTTAGAATGGTTCACAGTTATACAGCTCAGCATCATTTTATCTCCCCCTCACTGCATGCTAATCATTCCTACTGAGTAAATTCATTGCTCATCTCTGTTCATGCTTGATTACCTCCTCAAGGCAGCATAAAACAGCTATGATCCTTAGCAATGTTACTGAGATACAGAAGTGTTTTACCTGCTGCTCTTTTTATCCATACTTATAGTTCTGAGCAGTTAATGCTGAAAGCAGCTCTTTCCATGTGGAGGAAAACTTGACTCTCAACTTGCAGGCAGTTCAGCTTCATATAAGTATGGCACCACATTGGCCAGATCTCCAAGCACAGCACTTAATGCCTCATTACCAACTCATTCCGAATTAGTTCTTTGAGTTGGTATTTTTCTTTGTATGATATTAATTTTACAGAACTTGGTATGTCATGTTCTCTGTTTTTAAGCCAAACTTTGGAATAAAAAACAACCCAGTGATTGATTTTCTCACATCCTCTTCCATTATGTAAGTCACAGTGTCTTGCAGAATACTCTTGAATCACCTCAGTGGTGTACAGAAAATACAGGACAGAATTTACAATCCAGATAGAATTTCTGATTATTTTTTTCTTGAAGAGAACATTTTTTCATCAATTTGAGGAAAAGGATGAACTATTAATTTACACTGCCAAAGTAGGTTTGCCACATAACAAAACAGCAATGAAAAGCTTTGTATGCAAATAAAAACCACTAGGTTGAAGTCCAGAGTATTAATATGTGGAAGTGTAAGCACATCATCACTGAAAGGCTCAAGTGTTTTTCTGTTCTTGCACTACAAGGAAAAGACTTCTGTTCTTTAATTCTCAAGTGAAATGAGAATATTGTCCCTTCTTCGTTTTAGTCAAGTGATTCTCATGAATTAAGCAGGCATGATGGAGAAGAAGGGAAAGGAAAACATTTTTAGTCTGGGATATTTAAGTCTGAAAAATAAGATAGATGCATTTATGTATCACGACTGTATGTTTTGTTCATGCAGCCTGAGCTCCATAAGTAGATAATAAATAAGGCTTCATCCTGTATTCCATGTTTCCCTTTGTTCTTTCCACTTTTTTGGAGAGTATTTGCACAATGGCTTTGAAGCACATGTCAGCAAAGCCAGTTTCAATAAAGATGAAGTCTTAAGGCTTATCCTGGCAGAAGTAACTTACATCTGTTAAGTGCCTACACAGAGACTTTTTTAACTATTGCCAGACTGCTGACTGTGCTGTGTGTCAGCCTTGTGATGTTTTATCTTCTGCATGTTTCTGTCATTACACTCACTATGTTGCTCAAGCAAAATCTTTGATACTAGTCATGTTTATTTGGCTAAGAACCTCTAGTGTCAGATTATGTCTGTAGAAATAGTGAGTCTTAAAATGTCTTGCTGGGATCAGAGCCAGAAGATTTGGGATGACTGAAACAAAGCTGCACAAGATGTGGTCAGTAAGATCTGTATGATAGCTAGGAAAACTTAATATAGTTAATTTTAGTGGTGTAGATGTCAGTGCCTCTAAATATGCTTTAGCTATATTAAGTTCTCTTAAATCTGTAATAAATTCATATTATGTTGCAGGTAACCAGGTTTGGCACCTGCAATCATTAGATAACTCCTAACTAGTCTGAAAGATCCTTGGCATAATAAACTAGTGAAACCACAGGCTTAGAAATGCCTGTAGAATCTTTTCACCTCATCTGTTGAGATATAGGTTTTTGGAGACCTGAAATCTTTCTTCTGTCTGAATAAATTTTTAAAGTAGGGTGTGACCAGGTCTGCATAACTTCATTTGAATAGACGCTACTGCCCCACTGACATTTTTACAGAAAAAAAGCCAGAAAGCCTTAGAGTGCTTCTCCAAGAAGCAAGAGATCCAGGTTGTGGTCTCTGCCCTGCCTGAAAAGGATTGAATTTACATCTCTGGGTAATTGCCCCTGTTACTAAGGCAGAAGCTCTCCTGTGTTAGACCAGCATCCACCCACCCTCCTCAAACAGAGCTTGGTGCCAGCAGGTGTTTAGAGAGTCAGGATTATCCAGCGATAATCTGGTGTGAAATAGACACTAGTTCCAGGGAGCTGTATCTGGAATACTGGTCCTGCCCTTTTCCGGGTAAATGCTTGTGGCAATACACAAGAATTTCCCTCTTTCTTTCACAGTCTTGTGTCTTACATGACACTTTATTAATACTTGCATTTCTAACTTCATGGTGCCTTGACTTTGAGAGGGGAGGTAGCAATTGCTGTTAACCAGGAAATCCTCTAGCTAGGACACTTTTCTAAATGTGAAAAATGGGGTTCCCTGACCAAATAAATACCAATAGTCATGGTTTTCCTCCTCTGGGTTTTAACTCAAGCTGCTGTGTTATCTGAAAGGTGGTTACTGCTGCTGCTGCCCACTATCAAAAGGCCATGAGGGCTGGGTATCTTGTAGGTGAGGGAACTTAGTGTTCAAGGTACTATCTGTTCTAGAAGTTGACCGTGGTTATCCTAGAATGCCTGAATTTCATAATTTGTTGCCTCAGTTCACAGATCAGCAGCCTAAATTTGACTGGACTTGCTATAGGTCTTCAGAGGTGCCTGCATTCCTTTCTATTCATGGAACTAAAATGTAGCTATTGTGTTTAGAGAAACAGGTTATACTCCTTCCAAAAAGCACCTAAAATTCTAGGAATTCACTGTCTGTGTTTTAAAAAGAAAACGTGAGACTTGGTTTTATGTGACCTAAAACTCCTTGGGGTTTTTTGTGGTGAAGTGTGTTAGTCTTACATAATGCTTCACAAAATACTTTTTGTCCTAAAGAATAGGAAGAAATAAAGCAAAATGATGTTTAAGAAGTGGTGAAGCTTGTGTAATAGAGTAAATAGTGAATGACAAGATTTTATGAACAGAAAGCCACTATTTGATCTCTTAGTTGTAAGCATGAAGTCTTACATTCATAAACAGGCAAACTATTATTTGACACTTTTTTGATACTTGTGTAGCACAGCATCATGAGACAATTTTAAAATGCCTTGTCTTCTAAGAGATGGGGTCTTTTAATCTGAGGTATAAACTGAGAACTTGCTGTGGATGCAGCTTTAGAGAGGCCCAAGCCTGTGGGAGAGTTTTCCATCTGTGTTTGTTTGGTCTTGTTCTCACAGACAAACCAGGCACATATGCAAGTATAATGCTGCATTGTTTTTGTGAAAATATGCTCACATATTTTGTGAAAGTATGATCACAGTGCTTTTATCTAAAAAAGGACAGAAATGCCAAACGTGGTTGGAATAGGACCACCAGATGAACTCTCCAACTAGTTTATTTGCAGAATTGGTATATTAAAGAGATAAGGCAGTGTTGTTCTTTTCCGTAAGTCTCTTCAGATTGTGAGTCATGGCTCTTTCTCAGCAAGGTGCTCCCAGTAAGCAAAGAAGAGGGATGCTGTGGTAGCTGGAATGGCGCAAGCCAGATGGGGCAGAAGTAACAGTGTGAGAGTGTTTCTGAAATGCAACCCAGCATGAAAGAAGTCAAGAAAGTATGTGAAGTGGAAGTGATGAAAATCATCTTCTACACTGTTTTCTTAATGCTACTTCTACCATGCTGGGGTTTTTTTAGCTGGCTTAGGTTAGTCCTGATGGAAGAGGCATCGGGATCTTGCGTGCACATGAATGTGCATAACCTCTGCTCTCCAGTGGGATATTTCTATTTTGCTCTGACTGTGGGGGATCTCTCCAGCAGATGGATCACTGTAGGAGCAGAAGGGAAAGAGTGAAATAGAATGTGCAAGAAAAAAGAAAAACAGGAAATTTTACAATTAAAGCGTACAAAGCACCAGCCTCAAGTTTCCACAGAAGTACTTTCCAGTGCTTGCTCACAAATAGGAAGTGTGGGAGAAATTGAGGGCATGTAGGAATAGGGGTAACTGAATTGTGAAATTAGATCATCTATACACACTGCCATGAACTCTGATAGGTAAATGAGGGGGGAAAGTACTGCAGCAGAGCTATGATAACTGTACTGAGTCTGTAGAGTTGGGCAGTTGCCAAATTGGCAACTCAGCAGTACTGTTAGGTAGGAGGGATTTTTGGTTAACCTGTGGAAGAGCTGACTAATGTAGGAACCTGCAAGTTCCCTTAAATGGTGTTGCTACCATGGGTTGCAGATCCCCAGGCACCGTGTGAAGGCCTGCTCACACCCATCTCCTTCAGAAAGTGTCTGATCTCACCCCTGAGGTATAATGTGTCAGAAATGTGGCAAGTTGAAGCTTAGCATCTTCCTAGATGCCCTGTTTGAGCTTGACTTTGCTGCATGTCATCTTTCTCTTCTCTTCTCTCCCATGAGTATTTTTAGGTTCTTTAAAAAGCTTTAAGTTAAAGCTTGCAAAACAACAGGACTTAAGCATCCTTCCCTCTTCCCCAGCAGCCAGAGTAATGCAGAATTATACGTAGCTGAGGTAGTAGGTTTAGAGGAAATTTTTGTTCATGTGAGGTGTTCATTAGGCGCTCTCAGGAATGCATTAAACAACTTGTCTAACATCTGTCAAATGCTGTTGCTTTCATCCCCTTCCCAGGAAGAGAATGGCATATGTAGGGGAGTGTTTTGTTTAGGAATTTTTCAAATTGCATACACACATATTTGCATGTCAGTGTCTGTTTATGTTAGGGAAGACAAAGTCATAGAAATATATCTTTATTGCTGGAGGTGCAAGGTTTTGTATGAAAACCCTTCTCTTGGATCTTTGCTCTGGGCATGATCTCGGGTCAGCCCTGAAGAAAGTGCTTTCTCATCCATTGATAGGCCAAATCTCCATGGCAATTGGACTGTAGGTTGTGTACCATTGCCTTGGTCTGGGTCCAAGTCTGTCTTACAGTGGTAAGGATGGTGGACTTGATGGTTGTTATGGAGCTAGGTACCCTAACCTGGTGAACGATGGAAATCTGAGAGGAGGAAAGGCATTCTCCAATGACCTTCCTTAGTCTTGTCAATTACACAGTGAACAGAAAAGGTCAAAAGCTTCAGAGAGGACTTTAGGATGTGTCAGGGAGAGCTAACCCTTTGAGGCTCATATGATCAAGACTAGTGGGAATAATTGATGGTAAGCCCAGCTATGGAAAGCACTGTTAAAGTCTGAAACCATGCTGAGTTTGTTGCTTAGAACTGAAGGATGTGCAAGGAAGCCATGCCTCTCACGGCACATGCTGCTGGCACCCCAGAAGCTCTTGGCATTTTCAGAAAGTGAAAAGAGCCTTCTTCTGCCTTTCATGAAGGTTGCTCTTTATTGTGGTTGAGACAACTTCACAGTTAGAGTTGACAGCTTACATGTATTGTGCGAATGCAGTGTTTTATCTTCTGAAGTCACTGAATGGATTGTTGCAATCCCAAGGATATATGCTCCAAGGGCTTTGATCTCTTCTTTTTCTTAATCAGCTAGTTATATTTGTATGGAGTAGGTAATCACTGTTGTCTATAATTGGAGGTTGAATGAAAAAAGCCTTTAGTGTCTGCCAGTGCAGAAATGCTCTTAAGTGAAGTAATTATTCAAGGCTTCACTTAAAAAATTAATAACCCAGTTTTTAAGAAGATGTGAAATACAGCAGTGTGTTGAATGGGAGAATGCTCCTCCTTAGAACTTTTGAATTGGAGTAGTTAGAAGCATGTAAAGCATTGTGCTTTCCAAATGGTTTGAAAATTGAAGCGGTAATGTTAAAAAAAAAAAAGAAGCAGCTATTTGGGGACTTCTTCTCTCCAAAATGAAAAATTCTGCAGCATTTAAAACCATGGAAAAACTGATTTTTAAATTGGCAAGAGCAGATGTGGTCACTTCAAACCACTAACAAAAGCTATGCTTAGTAAAATCAAATATACTAAACAAAGTATATTTGTTACTAATACACGGACATTTTGATAAATATATGTCTTGTTTGGAATTGCAAATCTAATGTAATTTTACGACTTTGTATGTAGACCCAACTGGATTGAATCACTGCTGCTGCAGGAAAGGAGTGCAGAATGACTCAACACTGTTTCTTAGTTCAAATTATTTTGGAAGGCATTCTCTTTATGAAATATTGTTGACTAAATAAGTCATGGCTGCTATATTTATTTACATAGAAAGTTTATGTATGTTATTTACAGGATATGTTTTACATATTTTTCTCTTTGAGGAAAATATTTGTCTTTCAGGTAGCAAGACTGGGAGACAGAGAGGGAATGTGAGAAACTACAGGAAAAAAATTCAGAACTGTTGACATCCTGCTGATTTCTACTTGGGTTTTAAGTATGAAAACCTTATTTGAAGATCATTTCATTCCAATTAAATTCCAATTAAACACCTATTAAATGGTTTCACAACTTTAAAATTGGATAAATTTTGATTCTCTGTGTCTAGACGAGGTCACCTAATGTGGGAGAAGTTCTGAAATGGGTTGATAGAGAATATGAGTTTTTTTCCCTTTATCTGTCTTTCCCTCCCCATTTGGAGCATCCAACGTTTGAGAGACCCAGAGGCTTAGAGCTCGCCCATCTGTTTCCAAGCACAGTCTCTCAATCTTGCATTTGTTTCTTTAACCATGCTGATCAAGAGGGTAAATATCTGAAGTCCTTCCAGCAGCTTGTGGGAAGAAGGCATGCTTTTTTAAATGGAAGGGATTTTCTGTCTTGAGTGAATTAAAACATCTGGATCCCTACACTGCTCTGTTACAGCCTGATTGATTTAGGCTAGGCTTTGGCACATGGCAAATATGGAGCCATATGGTCTTCAGGCTGTCAGCAAGATTTTTGAGCACATACCTCTGCCTGCCCCCCAGCTTTCTCTGGTAGCTGCTACTGTGACCTAAAAGATAAATGTTCCAGGAGCTTTCAGGCTGTTGTGTCCTTCTTGAGCAGATTAGTTCCATTTTTTTGAGGGGTACAATGTCTAGAATTTAGACCAGAAAGCTGAATCCTTCACCTCCCCTGCAGTGCTCAGAGCCCTGATCCAAATCAGATGCCTTGTGCTAGTGCCAGATGTATAGCAGCACTTCCTAACTTACACTTTAACTTTCTAGCTTACACTTCTAACTTGCATCTTGTTTTTTTAAATTTCTCAATGAAATCTCCAAGTGTTCAGCACAACCGGTTTATAGTATGCTCTAAGTGTGTGATTGTATGGAAAACTGACTGTTTTGAGAAGTTTTTAAACAGAAATTTACTTTCTAGTGACCGAGAGAATGGTGTTAAAGCCATAATGCTCTTGCTTGCACATCTTTTAATTTCTTTTTCTTTGAGTGGTAGGCAGAATAATTATGATATTTATCAAAAATACAGGGAATCTTCTATGTTTCCACATACTCAAAATACCTTAAATTTTTTTAATAAGTCTTTTTAATGATTTCTCTATTTTTCGTTTTTGTTTAAAAATAGAGCAGGAAGAGTCCGAGGACTAAGAATAATAATTCTATTTTATTCAATATAAAAAAAAACTGTAAGAAGCAAAAATTGTTCATATATATTGTTTTTTTAGACAACTCTTATTACTGCTAGAATTTCTCATTAAATAAATGTACACCACTGTTTTCAGCCTTCTTTTCTGAGTCACTTAAGTACTGTACACTTGTACTGAGAGTGTGGGGTTTTTTGTATTTTTTGTTTCCTCCCTGCTATGAGGTAATGGAAATCTAAAGGATCACTAGTCATCACTTAGCCCAGAGGTTGTATCTTCTAATTAGCACTAACCACGGGCAATATTTTAAAGATTAAAGGACACAATGACATATCAGAATACCTTTCAGAGAGTGAACTGTTCAGACAATGCTGTTAATATCTTAGCAGAGCAACTTAAGAACTTAAGATTTCATCCAATTCCTTAAACTCGTGTCTTGTGTTGGTCAGAGCCCTGCAGTCCATTACAGCCATTCTGCTGATGGCATTAACAAATATTTCAGGGAGTTTTAGTAGAAAATTAAGAACTGTATGGGTATGTTATTGCATTCTTGCATTGCATGTCTCTCTCTCTCTTTATGTACTTTAAAACTAAAAAATACCCACTCCTGCTTTCTTAATTGGTGTTGCTACTTAGTGTATAAGTACCCTGTCCTCTCAAAGAAATTGTTGTCTGTCTATTCTGCTTTGAGCTATTCCTGCCATCTGTTCTGGCAAGAAAAGCCTGAACTCTATAATCCAGTTGCTAAGTTTTCCCTTTGATTCAGCCACTTAAAAATGAAATGAGACTTTAGAGGCTAATGGACTAGATAATCTACTACAAAACAGTGGAGTCCAATTATAAATTGCAAGCACCATCATTGGTGCTGCTTTTTCCAATTTTAAATGAGTTGAGTTTTCCCCAAATTCATGTACTGTGCATTTTACCAATAAAAGACTGGCCAAACCATGATGAATCCATGTTACTAAGTAGGAGAACAGCAATAAGTGATGTTCATCAGCCTGTGTCAAGCCATCTGCCTGATGTTTACTTTTTGACTATTGATCATGTGTTCAAAAGGGTACAAAGCTCTGCAAAAAACCCAACAAACCAATCTAAAAATAGAACCTAGAGCATACAGGACACTTAGGATGAGATTCATACTGCCTATGGATAAATATCTTAATATTTTCTCATTCTCCAAGCATTGAAGATGAGTTAGGCATGTATTTTTTAACAAAGATGATTAGTTCAGCCTGAAATGTTTCATTTAGTGTCATCTTGAGCTTCAGCTGAAGCAAGTGTTAGTGGTACATCATAAAGTCTTTGTAATTTTCACATGAACCAACATATTTTTAGTGCTTTTTAGTGCTTTTGAGGTTAGATTTTTGGGATAAAACTCTTCGAACAGAGTTCTTCACTGTAATGTCAGAAAAAAATCTTACTGAATCTAATGTCATTCAAGAATGAATAAAATTTAAGAAATAATATAATTTGGTTTATTCGCCTTTGTATATCACGTTTCACAGGGGTCTGATATTCCATTCTTCTGGAATCACATGTTTCACTAATTAAATGGAAGCTCATAATATGTAAAATGCTTATAATAAATTAAAAAAGCTACAGTGCCAACATAAGTACAAAGAGAGAAATTCAAGTACAAAACTGAGCTTGGAATCCACATCCTCTGCTGTGGTACTGCTGTTTGAGGTGGCCTGCTCCAACTCCATAGTCTTAATAACTTGATGTTACATTTTTCATTAAACTAACCAAGCAAAATAGGCACACAACAACAAGATCAAGCCTTATTCCATGTTTCAGATATTTCAACTGCTAAATTTTGAACGTTGTTACTCAAAATCTGGCAGGAATTAACATGAGAAAAGATGCAACTTGAAATGCTCCAGTAAGTTCTCCCTTTTTAGGGACTAGCTTTGAAATCACTTAACCTATGGTTTGGTGTCATATCCAGTCTTGTTAATCTCTATGTCTTTATGACTGGAGTAAAGTAAACCCAAGTGTTGGATGGCAGTCTGTGTCCCCTGAGTTGGTTGGTGAATCACTGGTTTAGCTGACTCTGCTATAGTGGAAGAATGAACCCCTGCTCTGGCTGAGAGCACGCACTGGATCTCACCTTTGACCGTTCTCTGTGCCTTTTTAGAAGTCAGAAAACTCTGGCAATTCGTGGAGGAATCTGAGTAGCTGTTTGTGGAACCTTGGTGATGGGTTTTAGCAAGTGAAGATGCAGATGTGTGTTTGAAATGGTTCAGGGCACCAGCCATTGAAAGCAGCAGAGCAATGCTTAATTTTTCAGCAGTCTTCAGATAGATGGAGTTTGTTCAGAGAAACAGACCACGCAAAGACTGAGAGACTGCTGGCGTTCTTTTGGCAAGAGAACAATAAAAATATTACTCAAAGTAAGAAATTTTTATCTGCACTTTTGTTCCTTTTGGGTTTAGTATTTTGTATGGAGATCCAAGTTACAAAAGGGAAGGAAGCATCACTTATCAAACTAAGACAGCTGTAAAATTTGGGCAGGCTTTTGGCCAAAGGGTGTTTTCATTAAAACTGGCATAGAAAGATTTATTATGTATTTTTACTTAAAATAAATTTTTCTGAGGTTTTTTTGTGTGTTTTTCGTTTGGTTTTTGGGTTTTTTTTAGACCAGGACTGAGAAATTAGGAGATGTGGGAATTGCTTCCTGCAAAATAATCTTTTCCTTTCCTTAGTCATCTTCATTGTTTTGTGTATCCAGAGTTTATTCTGGAGTTTCATGGTTGGATGTTTCCATTCAATTTCAAGAAGCATAGTTGAGCATTGAATGAGCATATCAGGTTTTAGGATGCACACATGTGAGATGCATTGGGTCTGAGGCTGCCTCTGTGAGGAGGCATTAAAAACTACACTTGGAAGGAGATGTTGGCTGTAGAATTACCTTGGAGCATTTGGAGGCTACTGAGAAAACAGGAAACACTTGGCAGCAAAAGCACAAACACCAGTGTAAACTATAATAATGAATTAACCATCTAAAGAATGAGTCAGACTAAAAGAAAGTTGTAAATGTTTAATGTTCAATATGAATTTCTTATAATACTTTTTAGTGGAAGGACTTGTAGCATTTTATTTGATACAGTTAAGATATTAATGGGCTAGGATGTCAGACACAAAGGGATAATATAAAAGGAACAGCTGAAGTTTTATCTATTAAACAGACTTTTCCAGTCTGATTTTTTTTTAACATGGTTTTTCAGCTGTGCATTCTGGATATTATTTAACTTTCCCTTGCAACAGTTTTCCAACTTCAGCTATTATATGAACATAAAACTGTGCTTTTGGGATGGGACTTTAAATTTCTTTTTACAAGTTGCAAGCTGTGCTTTTCTGTGTTCAGAAGGCAACTACTATGGCTTTTCAAACTACTGTTTTACATGTGAAGATTTGGAAGTGATTAAGATTCAAAAGGCACTGTGAGTAACAAACTGTAATAGAATAGACTAGTTTCAGTTGGAATGGACATACTGCAATCATCTAGTCCAACTACCTGGCCAATTCAGTGCGGAACAAAAACTAAAGCGTGTTATTATTAGAGTCTCTTTTCTTAAAGTCTAAAATTGTAATCACTTTAAGGGATTTCTTTTTTTTTTTTTCAAATGCAAGTGTTTACATGAATACTGCAATACAACTTTCAGTCTCCAACAAAAGCACTGTTAAGTATATTTGCAGTAAGAAAGCTCATCAAGGTGAAGAAGGTGAATGATGACTGTCTTTTCCTCCCTCCCATGCCATGCAGTTCAAAGCAATACATAAGGAGCAGTGGGGAGCAAAAAAGACCAACTTAAATGCATGTACTCATTACTTCCTCCAGCAACACTTCAAGAAGTTGTCAGGTTTTTAAACTGATTTTTAGAATTCTGGTAAATCAAAATTTCATGTCTTATTGCTCCAAACTGAGATAGTAATGCAATGATTAAGACTTTTCTTTTTGTGGGTAACCAGGAAAGTGTATGTGTTCTCCTGAGGTTACAGGTCAGTGTTGGTCTTTGAAAAGTTTTCAGGAGAGTCTGTGTGCATTTTGGTGTTGGGGACTTGCATAAAGAAGCAAACTACAGTGAAGTCAGCTGCAAGTGTGTATCTTGAGGTGAATCAGACACACTTTAACATTTATTTAAAATATTTCAATTTCCATATCCATAATGGCATGTAATTATACAACAAATGAATGTTTATATGTATAGGTGTATATGTAGTTTTCCATCACCTGTGAGCTGAGGTAGTTCAGTCTGGTATAAATCTTTGCATTTACTTTTAAAGTTTATAAAAAAAAAAGGTTTCCAGGCAATTTGCATGTTAGGTGGAAGGTTTGATTTGGGGTTTTGTTAATTCTATTTTTCAAAAAAGAGCAATCAGTGCTTTTTTTAACCTTAAATCACATTGTTCTGTTAAACACAAATGCTCTATACTAATTGAAAGCCATAGGCAAACGCAAAGAATAGACCTATGTGTTGATTTCTTCTTCCTTCATACTTTTATCTGAAATCTTACTGTAGGAAATATTTCTTACTTGATTTTGAGAATAGAGAAAATGCTTTCAGTATTTCTCTGTAAAACCGTGCTGAAAATATTTCAAAAACTTTGATTCCTTCTTGCACATCTGTAATCACTTCTGTTTTTCACATAATATTCAGATCACTGAATGTTAATGGCAGTTAGTTGAACTGAAGAAATAGTGACACTTTTATTGTATTTCTCTTTATCTCCTGGAAACTCTGTTCTGCTCCTCTGCTCATGCATCTGGCATCTTTTCTCATGTTCTTGGTGCAGAGGCCTTCAGCTCTGAGTCAGGGACCACAATCATCTGAAATAAACCATTCTTATCTGTTCTTATTTTTTATGCATTTGTTTGCTGCTGTTTGGTAAGGCTGTTGGAGAAGGTATTAAATGTCAAGGGCCAGATGACTGAAGCCATGAGCTGCTCTCAGTAAGAAGAGGAAGGTGGTCATGCTCCTGTGTGAAGAGTGGGGCAGGAGATGGTAGGAGGGACTGTGCAGCAGCAATTGGAGAAGAGTCGAGCACTCTCCAGTCTTATTATCAGCAGCTTTAATGTAGTTAATTAATGAGTTTAATTCTTGTCATCTCCTTATCTTCCGTGATCTTAATTGCTTGGCAAAGACTTTGTTTTACTGTGTCAGGGTTTTTAAGGCTGACAGTGTTTTGCATTGAGAACTTGACATTTATTGAAGTTTTACTTTATTGTTTTCTCCCTGGTTACATAAGTAAAGTCAAAGCACAACAATTGAAAATAGACTAGACTTGTAAGTCTATCTATTTTTACTGTAGAAGCTTTGTTGAATTCAGAGAATTGTTTTTAAAATGATGACAAAAGTGACAAGTACCTCCTCCTTCAAAAAACAAGTGTGCATAATTAATTGAATGCATGTATTTGTATACACATGCGAGCTGTATGGTGTACCTTGGTCTTTGTGCCTGATTTTTATGTAGACCAGCCCATTTCATAGGAAGTCAGCTGAGGTCTGCATCACTTCACACTAGGTGCTGAGTGTTGCAAGTGACTGACTCGTAGGAACTGCCTGTAGGTGTGAGATATCCCACGTAGCTGCTGTGGTGGGAAAGCTTCCAGGAACAGACCATTCTCTGGGACAGCACCCAGTGCCATCAGCAGCATGGCCATTAGAGTCAGTCTGTGCTTGCTCCCAAGGGACTTGCTCATATGGAGAGAGGAAACCAAAATGTACAGATCTTTGGTTTTACATATGTTAGCAGATTTGATCTGTAAGCAGATTTGAGACTGATAAAAGGCTGTAAAAATGGAGAAGCTTGGTCAATGCACAAAGCAATATTATTTAGACTGTAGTGAATAGTGTCCTCTGATTTCATGTGCTGTGCTGCAGCTGTGGTAACCAAAAGATGATGGCTCTTTCCTCTGGCCTCTCAGCCTCAGGTATGAAGTACAGCTTGCCTGCTAAATATACTCCTGGAAATGTTGAAACTGCTTGGGAGGCAGTGCTATGACTTATGCCTTCCTATGGCTCTGCTACTGATTAATTGTTGTTGATCGTTGTGTCTAATCAGAGGTTTCACTCCATGTATTTTGTCATTAAAGAGTACAGGGAATTTTCAGAAGCAAGATCTACAGGCCATGGTGTATAATGCTAATTCATTGAGATTGTGACTTGCTCATAATGTAAACATGCCTCCCTACCTCCTCTCTTTTGATTTACTTTATTCAATAATGTTAGCTGCCGGTGATGGTTAATTAGTTTAATTACTGTTGTTGATCCCGTCAGGAAGTTTCCTTGGGTTGATGCAGACCGTTTCTAATCCAACTGTTTAATATTGGCTCATGGTTGATTATAAATTCGGAAATATTGTAAGAGTCTGGTAAATCCAGATTATAATACTTGATAATAGTTTTAATGCTTAATCAAGCTGAGCATTTTCATTTACATATATTTCCTGAAAAGCCAGCACTGATTGACAATGACAAGGGTTAGTTTCAGATCCTAGGGGTCCTTTGAAAATTAGGAAACAATTGACTTCTCTGGGTGTGGACATCCAAAAATCTGGGAGACAAAACTATGCTGTTGAGTCATTCAGTGAATCAGATTCACCCATTGATAAAGAAATGGGTTAATGAATGTGTTTTAATGAATGGAGAGCAAGGTGAGAGAATATATGCTGGTGAGTCAAGACCTCAGCTGCCTTCCCTCCTGCTCCATCAGCCTGCCATGTCAGAACCTGTAGCTGGGTTTTTGGGGGCAGTACCTGCACTGTCTAACCTACATGGTTTGCCTGCAATTAGTCCTCATTTACAGGTTAGTGTGCAACATAGAAGAGTCCCACTGCTGGGTTGATCAGCTGATCCTGGCAAGGGCTGTCAGTTGCTGGGAGTATGCCATTTATCCCATGTTTAAATAGTGCTTATTTTACTGAGGAGACCCTGGAGTGCTCCTCTCCAGGGCTGTGCAGTCAGCTGCTGCCTGCTGCCCTTGGCCTTGCCTGCTTCTCATGAGCCAGGAACCCTAAAACCTTCTTGGGGCCCATTGTCTGCCCAGCCTGTACTTGTGCTTGGGATTGCCCTGACCCAGGTGCAGGACCTTGCATTTGGCCTTGTTGAACTTCATGAGGTTTGCACAGACCCACCCCTCAAGCCCGTGAAGGTCCCTGTGGGTGTCATCCCTTCCCCCCAGCATGCTGACCACAGCACACAGCTTGGTGTGTCAGCGAACTTGCTGAGGTGAGCTCGATGCCGTGTCCGTGTCACTGAAGACACTAAACAGTACTGCTCCCAATACAGACCCTTGAGGGTGTGTATTCACAATATGCTATATATGCATAGAATATGTTATAAAATGTGTGTGTATATAAATATATATATATATAAGAATTTGTGGATCTCTCATGTAAAATCACTGTGAAAACTATGCGATTTAAAACCTGTTATTGCTGATGGGTTAAATTCTGATCTGGTAAATGAGAACAAGAGTTTTAACATTGATTATAGCTACTCTGAGAGTTCACTCTGTGCTTGTTTGTTGATGAACCTCTAATCTTCTACTTGTACATGTATAGATTTTAGGACCACATAAGTGTAATTACAGTACTAGGACGTGACCAATCTCAGTGTTAAATATTTCCATAGGATTTCATTTTGCAAAATTGGGTCCCCAGGCATCATTACAAATGATCTGGTAATGATATATTACCTTAAAAAAGATTAAGTTTAGGAAGGACAAACATAGGATTGATCGCTTTTCTCCCTTTAGAAGATTTATAATGATGTAAAAATTTCTATTCACAGGCAAGCATGCGTGTCTGTTCTTTCCATTTGGAAATAGCAATATCTATTTCTCCTGTGTATTGACAGACTGGAAGTGTTGTAGACTTTCCTCAGTTTTCATTTGAAGTAATTTTTTTTATAACCTGTACCTTTTCATTTTGGTCTGGTTATCCAGAATTTGAACTAAATGAGTATTAATTAAAATAATGATGATTTCTGGAAGTTTTAAAAAAAAACCACAAAGAAGCCAAACCTCCTTTTTAAAAATTGAATCTGAATACATTATATTTTCACAGTTCTTCCTAAGAACGCCATTAAGCAAAATAGATCAGAAAAGAGCAGCTATATTTAAGATAGAGAAACCTAGAAAATAACAATACCTAGAAAAATCTCTTCAGATCTTTTAAAGATCAGAATGAAAAATAGATGAAATTGTTTATTTAAATGTGATTTTACAAATTGCACTTGTTAGTTTTTACAAGCTTTCACCTATTGTGATTAAGCTGGACCTCTTTATATTACCCATTATAGTGAGAGAAAGGTTTTTATTAATTTACTTGAAAAACAAGATGGTATCAACCTATTATGTGTAGGTACCATTCAGAACATATTTGTTGACTTTCATAATTGCAGCTTAGTGAAATGATTTATAATCTTGTGAACCATTCAGAAGGCTATTAATGGCACTTTTATCTTGTAAAATGAGCCAAAAATCATATGTCTGAAATTTGTTTTCCTTTTTTCACATATGTCGTGAGAATAGACAATAGCCTGGACTGAAGCAAAAATAACAGCATGGAGCCAGACAGAGTGAATCCTGTGTTTGAAAGTAATATGAAAGGTTGTTATCCACCCTTTCCCTAATCTGCCTCTACCAGAGAGCACAGATGGGGCATTTTCAAGCTGTCTCCCCTCTCTGGAACAGTGGCAGCCAGTCATCAGGATCTTGCCATTTACTTTTCATAATAATAGTCTTGCAATACATTAAGGAAATTCACATTTTGATGAATTTGCTTTTGGGTTAACTTTAATTAACTGTACCACATTGACGGGTCAAAAGTTTGACTGCATGCTTTTTAAATAAACATTTTGAAAACCTAAGATAACAAAGAAAAGTCAGAGTGGCATTATCTGAATATCTTGATCATTTTTCAGATAATGCAACAAAAGAAATATACTGGAATATTTTACATGAAGTGACATTTTCTAGCTGTCTGGACTTAGGAATGTGATTTAAGTTCCTAATTAACATGAAAAAAAGAAGTTTTTTATGTTTTTTCCTGAAATATCTTTGGTTTCATCCAAATACAAGTACGGACTGCCATTACCTGTTACATGAAAGTTTCCATTTCATGACTTACAAGTAAGGATAACCTCTTGAAGTCATCAAGGAAGCCTAAAAACTTAGCTTCTTTTAAAATGAGAAAAACTACTGTTTCACTGTGCACCAATTGAACCTTTGGAGCAGTTAGTGATATACTTCAGACTGAATTAATTGCAATTAGGGTTGATATCTCAGTAGTTATCTCATATTGGAATGCATAGAGGATCTAAAGACATGTTAAAATATTACTTGAATATTAATTTTCTTAAGGAAGAAAAAATAATACTCCACAAAACTAACTTTCAGCAATTTCCAGACCATTATATTTCAATTGACAGATGTGACCATAACCAGTTTGAAAGAAGAGTGTGGACTCCTGTTTATGTCAGTAGTGGTTGAATCTGTGTTTTGACATGCAAAATTTAGTTTGCAGTGAACACCTGTATTTTGAGGAAAAGCACTGTAGCCCTGCAATAAGTAATATGAAATGTTTCCCAGTAATCCTTCACTTGAAAGAAGCAGGGTGACTGAATTTTGGTAAGGAAAATCTGAGGAGAGTTTGGATTTCGTTCTGCTGTGTAAGCAGTATCAAACATTACCTGGAAGGCTACAGCTGGCATTTTTTGTGCCTGGAGTTGCAAATCAGATCTCTGATGTTCTCCATGTCGCTATCTATTTCCTATTTTTCACCTACAGCATTTCTAGAGAAAGGAAGCTGCAGTGGGCACCCCTGCCAGGCCTGAGACCATGACACTTTGTCATGAACAGACAGAAAGTGCTGTACAATTCTCTGTTTATAGAGTCTGCTTGTGTTGGAGATAGTGACAGTATTTTTTCTCTTATTTTATATGCCTTTGAGCAGTGGGTTTAGGGGAGCATTTTTCTGGTAGCCTAAAAAGATAAATTTTCTTCAAAGTAAGTGTTAATCTAGTGCTCCTGTGGAGGGGGAAGCACAGTCTTGGAAATTGCCTTTTATAAATAAGACCTAAATAACTCATAAATACCAGAACTAGTCACAATCCAATCCAAGTTCTAGTTTTGTCAGCACAGTATTATTCACATCCATGTTTTGTCTGCATTTTAACTTGTTGTGCTGAATTATTCTTTTAGCCCCCACTACATTGCCGTGTTGAGCCATTTAATCTGTTTTGTGATTAAAGAGTTCAAAGTTCTATACCAAACCGTAAAACTTTATCTTACAAACACCAAAGACTTTGTCTAAAATATAGCCAAAATTTCATTCCAGCATTTTTCAAGACCATCATGATAAGTTACTTACTATGTTTAATTTCACTTGATATAACTGAAAAAGAAATCAACAGAGTAATAGAGTAAAACACCCTCAAAGGCTATGAAATCCACTGGGAGCCTCTTCCCAGTCGAAGCTGGGAGAGCTAACTGGGGAAGGAACGTGTTTGCTCTGCTCTGACCTTTTCCCTTGCTCTGGATACTGATCAGGCTGCAGGATGGACCTTGAGCTTGATGGTCCTTTGGCTTCAGTCAGCGCAGATCTTATGGGAGGATTTTGCATTTGCTGGGGTTTGGTCAAGTCACACTCATTAGCAGTCAAAGCTGCTGCCCAGGGTGTATCTGCACCAGAGCCCCACATCCTCCTGCAACAGCCAGGCTTCCTGTCCCAGCTCTGCCTCGACTGTGGGGTCGTAGTCAAGCCCAAATGTCTGCTTTCCTTTTGTAACCCTACGATAACCTTGAAAAAAAACATGTTTTCTGTAGGCCACTCTTTCCAGTGCCAATGGCTTAAATTTTCCTAGTTAACCCCACAGGATATCTAGGTGGATGTTTGTTTGTTTTTTTGTTTTAAGTTGGCTAAAAAAATATGAAAACAATTTCCCTGTTGGGGTGTTACTGAAAGTATTAAAATGATTTTGTGTTCTTTCCTAATCTGGCATGTTTGATAAAACTTCTTTTTAAGACTTGTAGATGAAGATATTCTGTTTTGAGGGTTTTGTGGGTTTTGTGTTTTGGGTTTTTTTTTCTGAATGAGGTTCCTGTTTTGTGTGTGTGTTTTTTATTATGTTTTAATAGTGTCCAAAGCCTATTTCAGATAAACCAGGCACAGTGACTTCCTTCTGTTGAGAAGGCTACACTCAAATTATATTTTACATTCTGCTGAGCCAAATGCGCCAAAATTATTTAATACATAATTTCTCTTTAACTTACTCCTAAAATCTTGACTTCAGATACTGGTATTAAAGTAGATGTAAGGGAATTTTGTCTGGTGATTACTGAGAATGGTGAGCAGTGGCAAAGATTTCTTACATATAACACCTGTTGAACTTGGAAGCTATCTTTGAAAGAACCCTAAGGGCTCTCATTCTACATTTGCTGACTTCAACACACTTATTAAGGCTGGTGTTTCATTGATCCCATTGGCAAAAACTATAGAAGAAGGAAAAAAGCCGAAGGGGCTGCCATCCTGCAGCACTAGCCACTTTGTAGTATGCACTGGAAAAGTTCAAGAAGACAGGCATCTGCACAAGCAATGCATAACCAGCCTACTGTTGACTCACTTATGGGGAGTGATAGCAAAAGAGCAATGACACTGATTAACAATGAGGCTGATGTTACTTTGTGTCTTGGGCAGGAGTATAATTTGTCATTAAATAAAAAAAATCCTGTAAAACAATTTATAAATTATGCCCTCAGATTCACTGGAAATGTCTTTCTCTGCTCCAAAACCCCTGTTTATGATGTGTTATTCACACAGTTCATGGTTAAAACGGTATGTATACACTTAGGTGAAATGTGAGCATCAAGATCTGAATGGATGGCAAGGTGTCTGTATTACAGAGCTAAGAGCATCTGTGTCTGTACTGCACAGATATCTGAGCTGTTATATCACTTAATGTATGAAAAGGTAGGCTGATGGGAAAGTGCATAGCAAGCAGAAACAGTAAAATATCATCAAGAAGAGACAGGCAAGTAGATGGTTTTAGGGACACATCCTGACTCACCAGACTGTTATGGTGAACATCTCTTAGAGAGCATTGCCTTTTGAAGGCCTTCAGAGTGGCTCAGTAGCCAAACACATTATCAGATTTATGATGTTTCCTAAAGTTAGAAGAACATATATTTCCATATTTTAAGCAATACTTAATAATAGTCTACTGAAGTTAAAGCATTCTTTGAATTTCTTTTCCTAAAATAACATTTTGTGATTATAGGTTTGTAACAAGTAGAAGAGAATGCTTACTGTTTGCAAATCTCATGATGGTAAATATAATTCTCCTTCAATGTCTATTGAAACTCAGGTTAAACTCTGCTTGCCTTCAGCTTGGAAGTGACCAGTTAAAAAAAAAGACCTCTTGAAAATCTTGATTGGTTCAGGGCTCTGGTCTGCAGTTCATGGAATCTACTGAAATCAGAGATGATTATTTAACCCTATGACAGATGGAGCCAGGATGTCTGTATCATCAAAGAGAGGAAAAATGAAATGTGAGTGAGCAGAGAAGTCAGTAAATATGAGAATAATTGGAGTGGGCATGCTGAGGGAGTAAGAAAGGATACATTGCTGACATTTTTTTTTCAGCCATCAGCTTTGAAGCCAGCTACTGGTCTGTGTAAGTGACCTCTACAGCCTAAGCTGAAAGAGGTTAGAGGGTTAGATAAATGCACAGTTCTATATAAACCTTTCAGGAACACCTATCCAGAGTATTTTTTACAATGGCAAGACAGTTGAGCCTCTTGCAGAGGATGAACTAAATGATCTGAATTTGTCTTTTCTTCTGGAGGTATTTATTTCACAATTTGACCTTGGTAGTAAGCTGGAGCTTTTAATATACTTTGAGGGTTTCCTCTGGCTTCTGTTAGCAAGTGCACTAATCTGGTTAGGAAAAAAAGTCTTGATTAAATATATAATTAAATTCTGTATCTTTGAAATTCTGAATGTTGTTAATTATCGGAAACATGAGGCAGTTAAGACAGCTATGGACTGGACTCAGGCTGTCAAGTTATAACATACTTTTAATATTGGAGATGGTGTTTAAAACTAATTACCTAGTCCATGATACTCCCACTACAAACCTGTTCCAGAACTTTGTTTTGTTAGTATAGTAGTCATAGATGGTCTACCAGTTTCTAAAGTAAGTTATTTTACAGCTATTATTGTCAGTATCAGCATTTTAGCTTACACAATTCCTGTCTTTCTAGAGTTAGTTGCTACAAAGTAATTTTTAACACTCAGAGCTTTCCTTGATGTTGGTACATTGAACAAAGCAGGTTCTTCTGTTTTTCTTGCAAAATTTAGAATTGGATCATTGTCTAGGGCTAAGATAAAGTATAATGATGAATTAGAGCAGGAATTAGGACAAGCTGAGTGGGATGTACTGGTGACTGTCTTGTGGATAGAAAAGGCTCTTGTGTAATCTATTTAACCTCCCTCCTTTCTGGTGTTTGGAGTAGACAGAGGACTCCGGGTCTTTCCATTAGATGGATGTCAGGAACGGTCTGTGGACCCTCATGGTAGAGTGTTTCTGTTGCCCTCCTCATAATGCTGTGGAGCTCAACAACTTCCAATTGTCCTCAGTTAGACTTAATGGAAAAGATTAGTGTAATGAATCTAAAAATCACTGCTCTTCGTTCCTCTGAAATATGTGATACCAGATGATAGAATTTGGAGTTGGGTGGTCTTCAGTTTCTTTTTAAACTTTTATTCTACCAGTTTTATGCATTATATATACTGAGAAAAGATGAGGGAAGGAAGTTGAAAACTCAAGTAGCCAGGAGTTAAGGACTTCTAGATTCTGTGCATGAACATACAGCATAATTTGGCCTTCAATTATAGGACTACAGCTGTGAGATTTTGGAGAAAAGGGGTTGTGGTCTACAGAGTTGAACAAAATATGCTAGATTTCAAATTCCTTTGAAAATAGACAATTACTGATTTGAAGCTTTTTTTGTACTGGTTTGGTTTTTTGAGCAGATGTTATGTGTTTGTCCCTTGGAATATTTGCTTCTAAGTTGGCACCGTATCTTGAGATAGCATAAAATACATCTTGAGAAGCCTCTAAAGGACAGTATTTAACCAATTTACCAAAGCTATTTTTGATGATTTGTATCTTGACTATCCAGTTTCTCAGTTTAAATTGTCTGCTTCCAGACATCATCTTCAGTTTGTTGTGGAATTGGTTTAATGTTGCTTTGGAGAGCACAAGGGATCTGGGGAAGGCTGGCCATGGGTGTAGTGTAGAAGGTGTGGTGTAGACCATAAGCAGGTGCCAGAGACCTTCCTGGAGCCATGATTTAGAGTTTGCTGCACATTTTCCATTGCAGCAAGGTAGCTGAGTCACCTGCCTGTGTTTACAAGAGTTATGTGAGTACATGGTTTTGTTTGTAAAGATGAAGTAGGCAAATTGCTTAAAGAGATCTGGTAAAGGAAGAACATTCTGGCAGCAGGTGGGATGCTAGGCTACCTGGAACTACTTGTGAAGGAAAATGTTTTTTCCCCTCCCTATCCCAGCACATTAAAAATATGCAGTGACCATGTGCTGTCCCTGTTCACATCCTCTGTACTTCCCACTATAAACATGGATTTAGGAAAATGGTTCCCTTCACAGGCCTCTGCCCTCCTGTTTTGAGGACTAGAGGTGCTAACAGGGGCTTAGCCAATGGGCAGGCTCTCTGTCCTGCAGCTCTTTCAGCTGCCTATTTGCACTTGTTTGACTGCTGCTATTTCAATTAGCAGAAGAACATTGCCTAAAATCAGAGCTTCCATTAGTAGTTAAAATTGATTACTGTTTCAAGAGCTAGTTAATAAAAGAAGGAGCAAAAATCAACCATAAAGCTTGGCTGAACCACACAGCTTTCACATAGATAGCTTTACTCATGACGAGCTGAGAAAATGGTTCCCTTAAGGTATCACAGAAGGTAGAGCTTGAGGGTTTTATTTTTCTTTTCAACTGTCAGTCTTGAGTCTTTAAAGTTAGCCTGAAAGAATGTGTTTATTTTTCTTGTAGAACTTTAAATCTTCTCTACTAAACAAACATTGAACTTAAGGCCACTTACATCATAAACTTCTTGAATTATCAGCAGAGCAGCATGAAAGATCTCCGTTCCTGTCCTGATAACAGTGATAGATGTGAGAGACCCTAAAGAAAAGCCAATTATCTGTCTTCCTCTTTTTATCAAAGAAGCAGAGTGCCCCAGGTCAATTCTGGAAGTAAAAAAAAGCAAAGAGCAATTAAGTATTCATTGCTTGTGCTCGAAAAAATAATTTGCAATATTTTTGGCAAAAGAAAGATGTTTTTGGAAACCGTGCTCAGAAACAGGACCAGTTGCTGTGTATTATATTTACTGGTTTTAGTGAGGGAACTGAAGGGGAGCATAAGCTTTTTTTCTTGTTTTTTCTGTATGTCTGTATGGGTATAGTTATTTCACAGAAATAAGTATTGCCATATAATCTTCCATGAATCATCATAGATTTGTTACGATAGAATTAAACAAGTGAGAATGTTTCACTACCATAAAGGCAGTGAAGTGAGGACCTGGCTCTTGAATTAATTGCCATTTGAATTGGAAGATTTATCAAAAAATAGGTAATGTATTTTTTTTAATTCTGTGCAATTTTGGGGGGTTTATAACCACAGTAACATTTTTCAAAAGGCTAAAAGTCCAGTCAAGTAATGCTTAAGCTAACAATATGTGTTAGCATGACAGCAGTAGCACTACTGAACTCTTTTAATGAGTTTTGCATAAGCCACTTCTTGATGTTTGGTGGTCATTGTAACTGCAGAATTTATCCCCAACATCATTTTATTTCAAATAAGAATCTTTGAACACTGATGAGTAAGGAGCAGCATCTTTTTAACCTTATCAGTGATATAATTTCACTCAGGGGATCTAAAGGTCAGGAAAGCAAAAACTATATTAAGACCAATCAAATAACACATAACTATGCTGAATCTCTTAAAAAGCTAAAAGTGCTTGTAAAGGAAATGTACCCTTGAAGTGATTTGCCAAGATCATTTCTTTCTCTCTGTTAAATGGATTTTACCAGAGCTAGCCACCTCAAAAAAAAAAAAGAGTTTTTTATGAAAATGAGATATGGGATCTGACTTTCAAGGATCAGGTGAGACCACATCTTTTAAATTTAAAGAACTGGTAACTGACCTAGGGCTACACTGGTAGAAGGCAAGCGTGCAAAGACATGTTTAAGTTTTAAGGTTTTGAATGGTATTTGAACTCTGTAAACATTTCCCACCACCTGAGCTGGATACAACCTCTACCTAGCTGCAGTGTTGTAAAGTAAGAAGACTAAAGGTGGCCCAAATTAACTAATTCTACTAATTCTAATTGCTCAACCTAGCACAAAGTTTCTGCATCTCAACTGGGGAGACCAGCTGCTCTAAAGTGATACCTTGCAGTTGCATGATACCAGAGGATGGGCATGAATAAATCCAGTATAAGACACAAGTGATTTTAGAACCTTTTAGCTTGCTGTTATGGACAGTTCAGGCTTATCTTCAACTGTTACTTGACAGATTTAATTCCCTGTTCTAATGAAAATCTTCCTCCCTCCTCCTTCCTTGCACCTTCTGCAATGCTCTTTTATGATAATCTTGAAGGTTGGACTTCTGTCATTAAATAGAGGTACTTGAATGGAAGTACCCTGATTTATGGATAAAACATCAATGCTGTTTTCATCATACAAGACGGTGTTTGAATTATTCTTTTCAGTGTTGGAAGAGATCCTTTTGAGAGCCTGATGTGGATTAGAGCTGTGGATCTGCCCTCAAAGAAGGAGACAGTCTCCATGTCCTGCAGAGTCTGAAGGGGCTTTGCCAGACATACAGACAGTGTTGTTTTGCAGTCCCTACTGATATGTATTTATTTCACATTTGGTAGCTGTGAGGGAAGAAAATAGTGTCCTGGAATAATAAAACAGCCAAAAAACAGTCAAGAGAATTCAGATTTATGAAACATTCTTACCTCTCCTGAAGCTCTGCCCTTGTACTAAAGATTACTCTTTCATGGATCATGGATATTACATTCATGGATCCTGGATATTGCATTCATGGATCTTTAAGTCAGTTAGTGCTGCAGCTGTCCGAAGAACTCTTTCTGAAAGTGAAATGAATTTTTTTTTTCCTTAGGTATATTATAGATCTCTGGAATTCTCATTTTCCAGAGACTTGAAAAAACAACTTTTCATGCTGACACAAAATTTTTCCTTCCTAGAGCCTTCATTTTTTTAGGGTAGCTGAATCTGAAACCTTGTGCATATAATGGACTGCTAGTTATGCTGAGTAGCAGGTGCTCAAGAAGGGAGAGCAGCATCCCTAGCGCTGGATGGTGCAGAGGACACCTTCACAGAGCTGCCATTAATCTGGGCAGCACATATGAACTGTAATTGCAACCAACAGACAAATCCCTTGGACACAGTTGTGGCATGTACAATGTTACCTAAATACACCATGAATAAATTGGGTGTGGGAGAAAGAGATGGAGAGAACACATTTCTGATTTCAAGAGAAGGGACGGGGCATGAGTATGGGTTATTTGACATAGAAGAAACCTGCTAATGAGGCACTAAAATCTCCACAGGCTCTACCCCCTCTTTCTGCTAGAAAATTCATGCCTGTTGCAATAATTTTAAGGATCCTGGGATCCTAGCTGGAAAGTGAGCTGCCTTTTCCTGTTCTCTCATTTCTGACTGTGACATAAGGGGGGCGTAAGGGGTGGTGAGAGGTGGGGGGGGGCATGAAATGTCCTGCTATGTCTTGGCTCTTTTCATAAGTTTGCTTCATGTTTGGATGTTTACAAAGTGGTTTGCTGCTTTTTCAACTTTTTAATAACTCAGCGGCAAATTTTTCTTCATCTCTGCTTGTATAATAATCAGTTCCTTGATGCACCCATAGAAAAGGCTGAGTTCATATCTTTTGCAGTTGATTGACGACCTTTTTTTTTCCTTAGGACTAATCCAGTTCTTTAATGAGTTGCCAGAGGATGTTTTAAGCACTCCTTGTGCCAATTTCTAATAACACCATGTGTTCTTTACTTGCAACAGCAAGTAAGCTTATCTTTATTAGTCATGAAAAAAGTTAGAAACATCCTAGAAATTAATTCCTACTGATACTCATCCTGCCTCTCCACCTTACTGCAGCACCCTGAGTGTGCATGTTCAGCCTATTCAGCTATTGTGCAAGCTGCAAAAAGACACAGACTCTCACAGTATAGTACCATAATTATTGCCAAAACCTGTCTAGGAATATGAGGGGGCTTTATAGGATTCAAAACATAATGTTCATGAATCAGTGCTTGCTTTAGCATTGTCGATATTAGCAATACTGTTCTCTACAGCTTCTTATGCTATTCCTATGTTGCCTGCATATTCCTCCATGAACAAGATGAGAGGCAAACAAGAGATTTCAGTATCATCTGCACACATCTGCATCTCTGCTCCAACATGACCATAATGCACCATGAGCTGAAACACAGAATTTATCCATGCTCCTCTCAGTATCATGTAGTCACAAATGTATCAGTTTATTTTTAACTCCTGAAGTAGTGAGTTGAAAATATTTTTACCATTATTGAAAATAACATACAATCATATCTTTTCATTCTTAGTTTATGTTGATTTTTTGGGATTCAAATAATTTTTTTGCTGTAATGCTGTTCAAAAAAGGAGGTCAATGTTGAAATCTTGGGCATGAAGTGTAGCAGTCAATAGTGAAGAATTTTTGCTATGGTTGACTATGGTCTAAAGAACTTACAGCTCAGCTTTTAGGTACCACAGTGCAGACAAATAATCGTTTGGATACAAAAAAATGTATCATAAAACTACTAGAGAGTGTATAGGAATCCACAAAGTAAGCAGTGACAGAGAACTTGTGTGTTTCTGGTACTAATCCTGTCTGAAGGTCAGGGAGTATTTTTTTTTTACTTTTTGCTCTGTTGCTGTTACAGAAATTCCTGGTTTAGTTTTTCTTACTCCTCTTAGGGATAGTTGCTAAATGTGTAATGTGGCCTGCTTATTTTTCATCCCTGCTTTGAATTTTTCCATGCCATAAAAATTTCCAGGTGTAGAGAGCAGCATATTATCTCTCCACAGCCAGAGAAAATGCTTTCCAAGTTGGGCCAGACATTGGTACCCATGACTTGTCATTACTCTTGAAAACTGAGGGATTGAACAGTTTGCTGCAGTAGGAGTTTTAGGAGAGTGTCCACCGTGACCGTGACCCTATCCTGCACCCACTTCCCACTTTTGTGGTTTCATTTAAGACCTGTTGCTTCACTCTCTCTTCTAAAATGTCAGCACCGTAATGTTGTTTTATGTAGTTTTCTGACCTCACACTGGAAAAAGCTATTAATCTCAGGTTATTATGCCCTGCCAGCTGCTAACTCACAGCAATTTAGGATATTGCTAAATCCTGCTGCTTTACACGCCCTCTGGACTCTTTTGTCTTGTTGTTGACCACTTCTTCCAAAGGTGCTGGCTTCTTTCCCACTCCTCCCTGTTTGAGTGGCCTTTCATCCTCAAACAATCCTCCTTATTATTCTACTTGCTAGTAGCACTGTTATATTTTGACTTTTTAAGAACTGTTGCTAGTCTTTACATCGTGAGTTAACATTTGAAAATCTGCAGAGCATCTGTAGTTCATGTTATGCCTTTTTGTTGGTTTTGTAACTAATTTTCTGTTGTGATATCCAGAAACACCTCCAACATGATGGAGATTCCATGGCAAGGTGCACAGAGAGTGTATCTGCCCATTTGTCAACAAGGAGACTTTTTCTTTCTGTATTAGTACAAGATCTTCCTGGCAGTTTTTCAACATCTAATTGAACAGTTGAAGTTTTACTGACTATTATATGAGAGGGATGAAAGAGGTACCCCAAGATGTGGACTAGGAAGGAGAAGTTCCCGGAGCTATGAGAATGGTTTTACTGTCTTGCCCTCTCTATGGTCTGCAGTTTGACTCCGTGTGCTGGTGGAATCCAGCAGGTGACCCCAGCTGGGATGTGTCTGCTCATGGTACCCTCCTGGCACAAAAATATATGATCATATTTTTCCTTCTCTCTTCTGTTTGTAACTTGAAGATGCCAAACTAATGCCAGTTGCTTTGGGCAAGGTACAGTATTTTGTGTCAGAGGGGGACACAGGAAAGGAAAGACTATATTGGCATGCCATATGTCATCTGTGATAAAGACCTCTGGCATGTGCCACTTGATCTGCAGCTGTGTTTTGGATACCAGTGGCATGGGAATGGGAGGGAGATGGGATGGGAGATATGGCAGGAGCACTTGGTCAGGATCTGACCCTACCTCTTTCTGGGTGATGTCTGTATGTGCTGTTTATTCTTTGGATAATTACATAAATGCAGTCGCGCGGGACACAGGGCATTGGAGTCTCTTCTGCTCTTGATTTCTGCCTCTTCTTCACAGGGTTTTTCAGACTAGTCTTTGACGTAATACTGCTTGGACACTTTAGAAAGAAATCCTACAAAAAAATCTCTGATTTTTCTCCAGGCCTCTGTGACATTTCAGGTTATTTTATCTTGAACTAATCCCCTGTCTTCTGAGGATTCGTCACCCACACCCAGTATTGTCCATCATGTAGCACTAACCCTACTTCCTACCTGCCTTCATTCTCATGCTGTCACAAACAGCTTAATGAATTTTGAGGAAAAAACACGAAGAATTTCTTAAACACTCTGATAATTTTATCCAGTTTTCATTTTTTTTTCCACTTTAAAGGCTTTTGCAATTATAAAGGTGATCACACAAAGTTCTCTTCTTACTGTGACCAGATTTTTTCCAGATCTTACTGAACCACTCAAATATTTTTTCCCCAGAACAATACAGCAATAAATCTCCGACTTCAGCACCTACCAGATGAAAATCTCATTGTACTTGAATGAAGTAACAAAAGATCCCTGCGTGATAGGTTGGTGTTTTTCTTCTGTCAGAGTCTGGAGACAGGCAAACAGGATACAGAGGGTTTCTGTCGTCTGCGATGAGCAATTAAGCTGTTGGCCTGCTCTTGGGAGTAAAGGCTGTCTGACAAGTTTAGTTCTTCCCCAGCAGCCTTCTAAGGAGCATTGCTGGTTTGAGCTGGGGACATGGAAGGGCCGCAGCTGCAAGCTGTGGCTGAAAATCATCTGGTTGAGTTGCACGTCACCAAACCAAAACAACCTTTTCTCTACACCTGCAAAGGGCCTCTGGTTGGCCTTCATGACCCTTTTTGGTCAAGACAAGGGGAGGGAGACAAACTGATGTTTTCTACAGCAGACAGTCCCCTACTTTTATGGGTCAGGCAGGCACTCTCAACCTTTGTGTACTTGGAACATGTAAGGGTGTGTGTTGGGCTTTGTGTAACCTGGGTCACGTCATCTGGCAAGTAAACAGCTGAGCTGAGCTGAGCTGAGCGTTCAGGCCTTTTGCAACTCAGTCCTGTGCTTTAATTGCTGTTCATCACCATGTCTTTTATTACTGGCCAAATCTGTAGCTTAAATCCCTGTTGCAGTATTTCTGGCTCAATTTGAATAACTTCATGTTTCTCTGTGAGTGTGAATCCATGGCTTTGTAGGGACTTTGAGGCTCTTGCAAACAGTCATCTTAAAGCCTAAAATGATTATCCTCGATGCTACAAGTAGATGTTTTTAATCATATATTGAGCAATGTGCCTGAGTCCTCCACATTCGTGCTGAGTCCTACATGTAGTAAAATACTGCTCCCCATAGTAACTCCAGGACAGTGGTTGTCTGGGCCCTGGCAAAAGCCCTTGGAAAACAATGGCTTCGGAAACTTGTCTTTTCCATCTTGTCCTCTCTCATACATACTAGTAGCACTATAGCTTCTGCCTGGGTATCTCTTGAAGTGTTAAAACCTGGATGTTTTGTGATGTTACATTTTTTTTCTTCATTGCTGAGATAATTCACGAGAGTAGATATGCAAATAAGAACTGGTCAGGAATTAAATCAGCCTTTCTATTGCTTTATTTAATAGATATTGTAAAGGACTAGGGGCTGTTTCCATGTCAGTGACACTCTTGCAGGTTTACTTTTTTTTAAAGAAAATGGTATGTAATTAGAGTTTTGCTCACTGAAAATGTAATTTCAACATGATAATTCAGAGAGCTAATCTTACTGTAATTAAAATGTACTGTTATTTTTTTTTTTTTAATCCAAAGTAATTTTGCAATTAATAGAATTGACCTCTGGGTATGTACAGGTTAAATGAAGGAGAAAAGTACCATAATCCTTGTAAAGAAACTAAGAAGTAGGGACGCATTAGAGGAAGAAACAGTAACTCTTGTGCTGGCAGAAACTCTCTGGGAAAGGGCTTGTTTCGTAACCCCTGGCAGAAGGCAGGCTGCAGTTCTTGAGGTTTTAGAGAGCTTGAACCATCTCTAGATATTTCAGCTGCATGAGGGGCTGGCATTTATCCATTTGCTGAAAGATTTTGCAGATGTGAGCTAGGCAGTACTGTTGTTTTAGGCAGCCAGGAAATGACCTGTATGGAGCAGGCAGTTAAAGAAGAAAGATGTGAGCGAGCTACACTTCTCTGGGACAGCTGAGGGGTTGTCATTCTGAAAGTTAACCTTATCCTGGTCAAGTTAAGCAGATCATCCCATCTGCTGTTTGTGTATGATACTGCTGAATTCTTGCTAAACCCTTTGAAAGTTGTCATAAGTGTAACTTTAAGCTGGATGAAATCTAAGAAAGGCTGGATGATGTCACAGCGTTTCGATGAAATCTCTCTGCAAAGACAGAAATGCAGTACGTCTGCATGTACTGTAGTGTACTCAGGGACTGGGGAAAGTTGCACTGTGGTACTTCTAGTCTTTGACTAGACTTGACACATTTTAACAAGCCTTGAAAATATTGTTCCATATGTATGTATAAATGCATACAAATGTTCAGGATGGAACAGGGAAAATGCAATTTATTCATGTAGCATTTTTTATAAATGGGCCAAAATAGCCTTAAGCGACGATAGATTCAATATTATATTAATCACTGCCACTTTAGACATTCTTTTTTATTATTTTATACTGTTAAGTACCTAGAGATGATGGGGTAGGCTGTGTTAAGGAGTGCAAAGTGCACTTTTTTTTATGATTGAAGTGAGCTATAACACTTGATAAGCAATAATTAGCTGAAGATGCCAACAGATGGAAGAAAGTCTGTATTTTAACAGAAAGGCAGATCATAAACAGAGCAGAGACCACCAGAGTACTGCGAGGAAGGTATGTGGCTATTCAGAGTTAAAGAATTTTGGGAAATATAGCATAACTGATTAATATAGCATAAAACTGTCCTCTGCAAGTTGATTTGCATCTTGTCGGTGGTAAACCTAACAAGGATTACATTCATTGATTAATGGTCAGGAAGTGCTATTATAAGCCACAGTTTAAACAGAGGGGATGTGTTTTACTCATGTGTTTTCCGGGAATATTTTGAAACATTTGTTTTAAGTCATGTTAAAGTAGAAGAGGTGTTTTGCTGTAGGCTTTTTGCTGTTTTGCATTCTTATCTCAGATGTTGAATTCTTTGATAACTTGATACCAGTAGAAATGATTCTACCCTGATGAGAGGGTAGAATCTCATTGCCATATTTAGAATGCACCAAGGGGAGATCTTACCTTCCTTCATCAATAGTTTGCTAATAAGAAAAGCTGCTGTTAGTGAGAGCCTCAGGGCCATAAGCACTTCTGTCACATGGAGTCCATAAAGCAGTGTCACTTGCTTTAACTGACAGATTTGCTAAGTTTGGTGGTCTGACACAGTCTTCAGTGTGTTGCTTTCATATTCTGTCATGTTGCAGCATTTAAGCTGAAGTAACTGTACAATTTTTGTATCATTTTTGCCTTTTTTTTGTTACAGGAGAGAAATAAATGATCTAAGTTAAAATTTAAAATTCCTATTTAAAGTATATACAGAAGTACAGAATACTAGTTTGCTAACAGGAAAGGCTAACTAAATGATTTCCTGTCAAGTAGGTAGCAAATTTTCTGCCTTGATTCAGTAATTCAAAGTAAACAAGGTATGTGCAACTCCATCTGCATGAATTCAATGGATTTAGTAGATGTACTATCAAGAGTTGTGCTCCCTGTACCAGCTGTGTGGGTGCTCCCAGACTTCAGTAACTGCTTTTCTAGACAACCTCACATGCTGCTTGCTCCTGCTGCAAGGCTTAACTTGGCTGAAGTGTATCTGTTTGATCACTAACTGCGTGCCCCAGTTATTTTTTTGTTGCTGGGCCTTTGTTCCAGAATTTAATTTGTTTCTCTAAATAGAGGGTCCCCACAAAGTCGGGATCAGCACACCATGGAGGCAGCTGCCAGAGCTTGGCTTATTATCAGTGCTCTTACCTACACTGTGTATTTTCATAATAATGGCAGTCGATTAGTTATAGTTACTGTTAAATAGCTTAAGGAAATTCATGCTGTGTGGCTTTAACTCAGGAACCATAATGATAAGCTTTCACTTTAATGAGCATTTTAGAAATATGTAATGAAGACAGCAATAAATTAAAGTTTGTAAGTGTACAACTTACTTTTATTAGCCATTAATTTTTATTAACTTATTTTGTGCACTTACTACAGGAAAAATGTGTTCCAAATGCAATTTAAACAGTATTGTTAGTCCAGAATTGCAGTGGATTCATCAAGATATAAAATGTGTGATGGGGTTGTTTTGGTTTTTTTTGGTTGGTTTTTGTTTGTGGTTTTGTTTTGTTTTTTTCTTTGCACATTCTAAGAGGAAACTTGCTCTTAATTCCTAATTGGAGCCTATGGTAGCATTTTCTTCCAACTTATGAAAGAAATAACAACCCATTTGCGTTTTCTTCATCTAGTGGGATTCTATCCACATCAAGAAGCCCTGTTTGTAACCACAGTTTCATATCTCTGAAGTTCAAAGAAAAATGCAGTTAATCAGATCCCAGACCCCTGACTTAGAACTACTGTGTTTGATTTCCATCAGTATTTATGGTTATGCCATTTCAGTGACATAGTGTTTCTTACAGCTATTGCACATTTCCCCAGTCTTCAGTTACTGCCATGACACTGAAGGTCAGCAGATAAGCTTTCACTTATGTTCTCTAAATTAGGTAAACAAATAAGAGAAAGGGTTTCTCTCCCTGGAATTGGAAAATGCAAATACATATTGAATTAATATTATTATTATTATTATTATTATTATTATTATTATTATTATTTTATAACCTTAATCATGGGATTTGTCTTTCATTAATTTCTATTGAGACTCTCTTGGCTATGGTTTTGTAGACACAGGCAAAGTAGTTTAAGCAGCCAGAAGTCAGTGCCCCCTTGGGCAGTAAGCCTTATGGCCCCATGGTTGGGATGTAGGAACTGGACATAAGCTGTCAGGCTAGATTTCAATGACAGATTTTCTGTGTATTTTCAATTCTCTCTTAAATATTGTAGAAGGTTCTTACAATTATAAAACAAGACAAAATCCAACATGAGCATTTTAGAAAGTGTTGCTGGGCTTCAAAAATATAATACTCAAGTAAGCGTTCACAGAAGTGTATTTTTTTCTGATTTTCAGTTCCCTCTGTTTGCAGTGTTACAGAACATACATAGACATTTACTGGCTTTTATTTTTTTGTTGTTGGGGTTTTTTTAGGGGGCAGGAGCCTGCGGGGCTTTTGTTTTTTTCTTACCCTCCAGAATTTACTTATAACATGTCATTCCATCTACACATAACAGCAAGTTTGAAATTCCAGGGAGATTGGAGGGTTAAGCCACGGCCCACATAAACAAACAAGCTGCCTCTTTAGTTGCATGGCTATAAGTCATTTTGTCAGTTGTCTTATTTGCTATCTGAAATCACTTGCTCTTTATAGCATATGATGCCAGAACAAGGGCTGATATTCATGGCCAGAAATTGAAGCTGACAGAGTTTGTAAAGAAGGAGTGACACAAGCCAGGATAAGCTGTTATAATGTGCTGTGTTTGTCAATACTGCATTTGAAAGAAATATTTTTGCAGCCTGGTGACAGGGATGGTAAATGAGTGTTTGCTGCATTGTACTGCATGATCTTGATGAACTGACATATCACTGGGAATTTGTATCCTTGGGGCAAGCTGCTAAGGAAAACAAAGTTGTTGAATGAAAGTGCTCTAGACAGTCAAGACAGTCAAATCTTTTCATATGTAATTTGAAGGTATCTTAAAAGTGCTGACAAAACCAAAATGATAAAGTGACTGCAGTGTCTCAGTATTTGTGTTTGAGGGGTGTGTCTAAAAAGAGTTATTTCCAAGAGCGTCTGAAGGTGGGACTAATTACTGGTGTTACGCTAACTGTTTTCATCATGGAAAAACTATTCACAGCCAAGTAATTTGAAGACATTACTGCAAACAGGAGATAACCTATATTAAGAAGCTGCAATGAGTAATGGTACAGTCCACCTGATCTTCTGTCTCCTCTTTAGCAATGAGATATAGTTGGTATAAGATCCCGTTGGTTGACATGTAGTAGCAGGCTTTTTTTTTTTTCACTACACCAATTTTGTTCATTTTTTTTTTTATTAATGTTGTCAGAATTATGGTAATTCAGGTATTGCCAGGAACATCATCACCTGTACAAGTATCTTAATTAATTTAAGCAGCATATGCTCATTGATCCTTTCCATTTTGGAAAAAAATTCCAACTTGACTTATCAAGTGATTTCCTCAGTGTTAGACAGAACAGGTTTTCTTGAGTTACTGCCAGTGGCTTTCAAGTTCTCATGTCCACAACAGTCTTTTTTACCCATGCTGAGAAAAGTCTTTGGAAGGAGATTTAGAGTGTGTTTCTCAGGGTAACAAAGGAGTGTATCTTCTGCATTTCTGAAGGTTAATGTGAGACAGCGCAAAGTTGCTCAAGATGCAAGTTTGTGTTGCATTTAGGTTCTGGTTCAGGTTGTTTTTGTGTTATGATGCCTTGTTGAGAAAAACAGTGTTTTCTCTGTTGAGAAGAGTATTTTCTACAAAATTTTGTGACTAAATGAAAACAAATGAGAAAATACTGTCAGAGGGAAATTGAAAGCTTTTTTTCTGTCTTCTGATTATTAGTAAAGTAGAAGAGTTTCGACTAGAGGTTTTACAGGTTCTCTCCAAATCTCTAATGATTATCTCTTTGAACCACAGGGTCAAAACCTGCCTGCAGCTATTTTGGTTTGGTTTGGTTTCATTTTGGTTTTTTTTGCTTTGCAGTGCCTCCAGCAGCACTTCAGATATACAGCTCACATCACAAAAAATCATCCCCTTGCTCATGACTGGTCAGACAACCATTGTACCTGTCTTTGTCTCATGAGAATATTGAACACCTTCTTGTCTCAAAAAAGAAAAACCCTAAATCTGTCATGTCAACTTTAACTTTTACCAGAAGAAAACATTAATAGAAAGCTGGTGTTTTTACTGTAGTAAATACTGAAGCATACGGACCTTGACTGATGTTAGCACTTTCAGGGATAATAAATACATTAACACTTCTTCATTGTCACTGACAAAACATACTTGCTGAGGCACATCTCAGCTTGTGAGCTGTAGAGTGCCTTTACTGGGAGGATTAAGTACATTCAGTGTGGAGAGACTTATATTGGTAGCCACAACTTTTTCCATCAAATGTGTGCATTTTTCTCTTTCTTCCTTTATATTTCATTGGGATAAAGAAAAAAAATTACTAAAATATCCAGGAAGCTTAATTTTATGGAAACCCCAACAACTCTTCTCTATTAAAAAATGGACTTTGAAAGCTTCTTCCCGGTTGTGTCATATACGCCCACTTAAACAAGATTTTACCCAACGGAAATCTCTGCATGTTTGTGATACTTATTGAAATGTCTGAGAACTGTCTGAATGCAACTTCAGTGTGGTTTTTCATGATAGACTGTGAGTTGGTGGCAGTGATTTTGCATCTTCTTTGTATATTTTTATGCAACTGATGCTGAAATTCAAAGTTGTCTATACTTTTCTATAACAAGTAGCTGTAATAGTTTCGGAAAATAGAAGTATTTTTCTCAATTGTTAAGGTTGTTGCCTCTGATTTTCATTAGCTAAGGCTGAATTAATGAGAAAAAATCCTTACATACTATAAAATGAAATACAACCTCTTAGTACTTATTACTGTAATTTATTGGAACTGAAAGGATGGTTAATACTGTTGGGCTTGGCAGTGCAAATGCAGAGCAGAAAGATTATTTCAGCTTGCAATTCAGGTATAAGCCAAGTTATAGAGGGTAAAAATCTTGAAGCACAGCAAAATAGGTAATTTTAGGCTAGATTTCTTGGTTTAAATTTTGTGATTTTTTTGTTTGGTTTTTTTTCTGTTTCAAATGTGAGTTTTAAAGAGCAATTTAAAGAAAAACCCAACTGCAGTGGCATTGGAGAAACTCTTCTGAAGCAAAAAGAAAGGAGAGAACATTTCTCCTCTCTGGAAATAAATACAGCAAGAAGAAATGTAATGAGACTGATGCCATGGTTAGTTATATACCATTTAATTGATGCAAAACGAGTCTTTCAAAAAGATTGTTCACAAAGCCAGCTTCTCTGTGGGTAACACTCTGTTGTTAACACTTCCAGAGTTGTAAAAGTTTATGCCCTTGCAAACTGGCTTTGGGGAAAAAAAAAGATGTTTATACTTTTAAATATTAGAGTCCAGAAGGTATAATGAGCTTTTAACCAAAACATTCCAATTTAAAAATAAAGATGTGCCTAAAAAAATACTTTCCTCCATGCTTCATTATTGCCAACAGCTTCCACCACTTCTCTCCACCTCACAAATATGGACAGATTTTTATTTCCTTTTAAATTACCTGGCAGCTCTTTACAGGTATATACCTCTGTTGGCTCTCTCTTTTTTTCCTATGGTTTATCTTTCATCACCTGATGATGTAGTTTTGCATCTTTGCCTGACACTTGCAAGAATTGTTGCCAGAACCATAAGATGCTCCTTCCTGTTCGGATATGTTTCTTAGTCCCTAGGAGTTGCATGGCTGGAATATAATTTGTGATCTCTAATATTCACCTGTCTTGTAAAGACTCTCCAAGCTCATCAGCTGATTGAAAAGATAGTCCTTTCCCTTCCCCAGTCAGAAGACAGTGGCTGAGGTGAAACCAAGCCAGACTCTTGCTCCCACCCAGAGCAAGCCTTTGTTCTGAAGCACCCTCTTATGTCACCCCCAGGTTTGGGATGCTGAAGCAATGGTTTGTTGGGTTTTTTTCTTAGTAGCACCATTAGATATGGATCTAGAAACAAGGTGGAAGAAATGTAGGAATGCATTTCTAACAGGAGAAAACTAATGCAACCTGAACAAAATCTCAGAGATGGTATCTTCAACCCACATGTGGTACAATTAGTAGTCTAGTTGAACACCTAGTTATTCTGCACAGTAATTGCATTTTCTGATAGAGCTTGGTGAGGAGAAGTGTGAATTGCTAGTCATGTAATCAACTTAACTTTCAGGTTCGGGGTTTTTTTTCCCCAAGTTACAGTTTCCATCCTTAAGGCATTCACACCTGTTTTCCTCAAAATGAGCATGTTGGTGTTAAGGAATTAATTAGAATGTTTCAGAGATGCTAATGATGTGCCTATTGTGTTTTACTTAGCCCTAACAGTTTGTTTTGGAGAAGAAAAATTATCTTTAGACTTTACTGCACATTCTCATGAATAAAATAGAGATACAATTTCTGTCATCCCAAAATGGAACCAGATTCCATAGTAATCCATAATGGTTTCAAAAATGCTGTCTTTAGTTTGGAAGAAGTAGCAGTAGGACAAGTATAGCCTACTGCTTAGAAAAAAAAGACAAAAGGTGCTATAACCAGAAGACGATAGAGGAAAAATACTCTCTTGATCTGTTTACTTTATTTGTCAGTACTTTTTATGCCACAGTCTTTCACCATTTCCCAGGGTGTCAGACAACTTCCTCTACTGTTTGCAGAATAAACATTTCTGCTTCCTATTGATCTGGGAAAGGCCTAGGCAATCCCTTTTTTTTTTCCTTTCTGTATTTTCTTTTAAATAATAACATGAAGGCTGAGAGACAGAGACCTTTCTACATCCTTTCTGGAGCAGGTCATGTAAACGTCCCTGCTTTGTTTTGCAAAACACAGAGTCACAACCATGAGGTTATGCATCAGATAGCATGGTGATGCTTTTGCTTCCTTTTCTTTACACTGCTCTACCCTCTCTGGAGTTTGTACCAAACAATACCTTTCATAGAAGGATTTGAGTCGAAAGGAAACTTAAAGATCACCTAGTTTCATGCCCCCTGCCATGGGCAGGGATACCTTCCAATAGATCAGGTTGCTCAAAACCCTTTGTTTGATCTCTTAGCATCTCTCCCTTGATAGTGAGTGGTCTGGTTTGGGGGTTGAGACAGGATTTCAAAAATTTTACTGAAAAAGCTGATTGAGTTCTGTGTGTTTGAGAGTTCTCTCTTCACTATGGGGTTTGCTATTCTTGATCTCAAACGTACTTTGAAGACAGCTTTGTGGAACTGGGAAGTCAGCATTTATAATCTCTTCACACACACTGGCTTTCTATGCTTAACAATATTTTCTTTCAGCCTTTGAATATCCCTGAATAGAGATACCTATTGCCCAGTAAAGCTTTTTTCTTCATTAATTAATTTTAGATCCTTGTTTTTCTACATGAGAGTAGAAATGTTTGCTTCTGTTTTCTTTATGTGAATGGGGTTTATATATATATTTATTTTTTACTGCTTTTCACCTTAACCTGTTTTGTATTAGTCAGATGGCTCATTTGGTTAAATTTCAGTCATAAGAAACTGATCCATTAGTTTTCAAGTAAGTTAGAACTTTAGGAGGACAAAGAAAGAAATAACCTCCCTGAACTACACTCTTCTTTGAGTAAGTGTATTTTTGAGTGCTTGGATGTGGAAATATGTATTGTACTCAGTACTTCCATGTCTGTTTCTGCCCTAGTCAGACAGTCAGATGCTGGGTGGTCTGGGTGTAAAAATTGCTTCTGTTTCTGTGTGGAGGTGCCAACAGTCATTACATTCAGGAGTATAAGTTAGACCCAGTTTCATGGGTGAAAATGTCATAGCCAGTTTAGTGGACTTCTCTTTCATTTTTGTTTTGAATACAATTGCTCAAATCTCAACCAGAACAGGACAAGAATCATTACTTGAAATTACACAGCTTTGCTGAAGATGCTTAGCCTTTATAAGCTTTAGAGAACAAATCCCAAAGTGAGTGATTAGAGCTTTAGCTAGAAAGCTCTGTCCCATGGTACACTGGTTGGATATTATCAGAAAGGCTGATTTGTTTGTTTGTACATATATGTGTTTTCAGACTGAACTAACTTGCACCTCATTATAAGAACAAAAGAAAATGTAATTTTCTTTGATATCAGCAGAATCAAATAACTCTTACAGCAAAAGAAACATAATTACTCAAACATCTTTAATCCACAGTTTTTGCTACGACTTGTTTTAGCTTCATGATGTAGATCTAAACTGATCTCTTGTTCTTCCACTGTTGGGTGCTGACACTTGTCTGTATGTTGCTTTTACTTAATGAATTTAGCAATCCAGAAATGTCTCTTCTTTCCCTGAACCCCCTTTTTTCCTGCTACTCCTGGGAAGAAGATCTTTGATGGAACTGTAACGTTCAGGGATTTGAGTCTCCACTTTCTTCATGTTTATCAAATCTTATTCCCCATACTTTAAAGAGAAATGGTTTTAATTTACAAATGGTGGTTCTGGTGGTTTTAAGGATAAAGCTAGGCAATGACAGGATGACGCTGCGCTCAAATTTGTGCAGTCGTGGTCTTTTAATGCATTAAATATTGTGTTAAATTGAAATTTGTTTGAAATTTATTTGGGTTTTTTTAATTGGTGTTACGCAATGAATATTTAGCATTTTGAGAATGACGATAATTAAAAATTATTACTGAAGCAGCATTAAGATGCATTAAGCTATCGCCACTACCACCAAAAAAATCCTTGCCTTTTACTTTAAAGTGCAGATGCTATCTAGTGTAAATCTGTGTGCCTGTTTACTTTGGATATGACTTTTAGATACAATTAGATCTCTTCACAAAGTCTTAGTTGTTTTGTAAAATGTAGTTGTTTTCCATCTGGAAGAGTTAAGTGCTTTCTGGGAGAAAAGAGAAAAGGGCAGAAAGGGAGGCAGTTGTGCTGATGTCACCTTGCTGAGGCAGGAGGACATTGGTGGAGTTGGCAAGTTTAATGTCTGGCTTGGGGTAGGTAAATGAGTTCAAAAGCTGAGTTGGAGTAGATGAAATTTTCTTCAGAAATCCTTTGCTGGGTCAGCTTCTGTTTTATTTTTCTATAAGCAGTTTTTTGACTCTAGATTTCAAATTGAACTTACAGCCTGAGATGATTTAAAGACCTGAACCTCCAGCATACATTACTTCATTTTGCAGCTGAATAAATTAAGATGAAAAGGTTGAAAATTAAAATTTTGCAAAGTTTAATTCAAATATAAAAAGATAATTAAACAGGAGGAGGAACAAAAACAACTTTACTTTTCCCATTTCTCGTGCAACCTTTTTGCTTATCCAGGACTTTTAAAAGGAAAAATAAGCTTGTGCAGTTGTGCAGGTTACCCGTTAGAGGGCAATCTAATATTGCACTGGAAAGAAGATGAGGCAACAGAGAGCAGGGGATATATAACAGGTATAAGTTTAATAAGGTTGAACTTAGTTTTCTGTTTAAAATTAAGGGTGTAATTGCAGAATGTATGTTAGCTCAGTGGTAGAATGTGGAAAATAACTTCTTTGATATTGTTAGGACATTTTAGTAAATGTAATGGATTTGTTGTTACAATAGAACTTCCTTAAAATCTGCCTAGTTAGAGAAGTTGCAAAAGGATTTGATAAAGCAAATTCCATCAAGTTTACTTGCCAAATTCCTCAGGCAAGAATTTTGTAAACTTTTTGAGGAAAAGCTAAGAATATAAATTCTCTTTAAAGAAGTAACTTCAGGCAAAAATTCTATTGAAATTGGAGCACTTAATAGGTGTTTTTAGCAGCTCAGACATTTACTACCCCTGTTCTTTCAGACTTTAGAAAGGTAGTAAATCATAAAACCTCAGAATGATGTTTTCAATTTTAACACTTAAAATATTATCCCATAAACACACTGCTATAAATGTACTGTCACTGCCTACACTGTAGAAGGAAATGGTTTCTAAACTTCACACATCTCGATCTCTCTGTAATCTTCTGATAACCACTGGAAGTGTGAGGTGTGCCAGCAAAAACACTGCTTTATATTTTCTCTATTTCTTAGCACGTGTTAAAGAAAAAAGAACACTGACTTGGATCAGCTTTTGGGTTGACATAGTATGGTGCCTCTTATGCTGAGATAGTCACATGAACTTTATGTTTTGTATTTTCGTTTTCATATTAGGGACCTATATCTTTCTTCCTAGATAGGAAAGTGATTAACTTAATTGAAGTCAGTGGATTGGGAAGATTCCTGTGTAGGGTTCAAAAGTGCAGATGTGATTATCAGACATCAAAGGCAGTTCTGGAGAAGTTTTAGGTTGATAAATTCCCTAGGTGTGAATGTGAGTATTTAAAAAGGTTTGCAAGGTATCTATTACAATGGAGCAGGCCACGGACAATGGTGCACTGCCCAAAGACAATTGTATCATTTCATATTCCAAGAAAACTTTTTTTATTGCATATTAGCAAATTCAACTTATGTATTAGGCTTAAATGCATTATTTTCCATTCAGTAATTCAGTAAAAGTAATCTACCTATGCCCACAAATTTGAACCTTTTTTATTATTAAATTTTCCTTTGCAAATGTGAAACAAACTGGTAGTGGTGATTAATATTAAAGTATGTATGTATCATTGTTTCTACAGCAAGTGGTGCTTACTCCCTGTGGATTGACACTGCAGGACTGCTTTATTTTGCTCTGAAGTACTGAAATTGAGCTAGGGCATCCATCCAAAACCCATGCTTGAATGATCCAGTCTTTTATTAATTGTACACAAATGAGGAACTTACACTCTCCACTCTCTCATGTTCCTTTTTTTTTTAACTGCCTTTTTTTTTTCCTTTCTTTTCCAGAGCTGCACAGACACAACACATATAAATAGTCCCAAAGCTATTCACTTTCTCATCAGTGCTATTTTTGTCAGTAGCCTCTGATTAGTGCTTGGTTCCATTATGAAAATGTTTGCATGTATTTCCCAGAGGGTTTACATACTCTAGAAAGAAACATGCAGCTCTAGTGTTGCCTTGTGAATATGGCTAAATATGACACCTAAAGATAAAGTGTGGGGTTTTTTTCTCAATTTTACACACACACACACCCCCTCCCCCTCTGCAGGACTGCTGCACAGGAGTGCTTTTTCTCATGAGAAATGTGAAAAGACTGCTTTCTCTGTGGGTAAACCTGCTGTCTGACAGTGTTGCACCCTTTGCTTCCTGCAGGTTTGGGAGAGGGACTGCTCCCAGAACCACAGGCAGGAGAGCCGAGCTCTGATTCTCAGGGTGGATGGTCTGCTGCAGAAGGTGCTTTTTTGTGCAGTTTTTCCTTTTAAATAGATGGAGAACAGGAAAATAAAAAAATCTGTTTAGAACATTCAGTTGGGTGTTCACAAAAGATCCATTAACAGGGCATTTTGCTTTAGATTTTTATTTGCTTAGAGACTACTGGTTTGTATGTGACACACAGAATTTCATTTTAACAAAATAAGCAACATTAATAACCTACTCAGCTTTTACAGTGGAAAATGCTGTTGCTGGTAAGCTGTCAGGGGTTTCTAGTATGATTGATGAGCTGGGTTTATGTACCCAAAAGTTTAAAAACTGCTTTGTAAAACATGTCAGTCATTTTGTTTTATGGCCCCTTTTCATTTTCATGAATCCAGGCAATACTGAGTTGTGTGCAGTATTTAAAGGCTGCTGGTGGCATTGAACTTTGCAAAGCACAAGACTGATCCCACTGCTGCCTGCCCTGAGCGAGGCTCCAGCACTTCCCTCTGATACAAATTGGAGAGAAGCACTGGTAGAGCAAGTAACTCAGAAAACTGAAATTAGTTCTGTTTCCCTGTAATTCAGTAGTTAGTGATTACCCCACGAGACTGATGATATCATGACTATGCCGTATCTTCTGGTTCAAAGTGGGTGGCCTCCTTGGCATGCTACTGGGGCCACCCCTGGGAGTAGTTTTCTGAAAAAGTGACTTTTCCAGCTGAGGAGGAACTGGGGGTGGTGAGGGGAAATCTGTGCTTGAATGACTGGCTCAGGCTCTGACTGGGTATTTGTTTTAGATAGCTATGGTGGTAATTGCTGCTTACAAGCCTTGGGAAAAAAAAAAAACAAACGTATAAAGTATGATATCAAAGCTGCAGCATACAGGAAACAACTGAGTTCTTCCAGAAAAACACCACCAGCTTATTATTTAAAGTAAGATAAATGTGTAATACACATAGCAGACTTTTTTTTCCGTTCATTCAATTATTCCCCTCTTCCCCACCCTTTTTCCTCACAACAACTAAGGGAGGAGGGAAGGCAATTCTTGTGAAATGCACTCATGCTTGCTAAATTTACCAATCTTGATTTTCCATCCCCTCCCTCCTCCTGGGGATTATGGAGTGGGAAAATGCAAATTTGACATCTGGGTAGTTTTCTGTAAGGAGATACCTGTTCATCACTTTCTTTGGAGGACTCTACAATGCCAGAATTGGAAAATGCATCTAGAGGGGTACAGTTGTTCATGTTCCTGGTTCCCTGGTCTACAGTAAACAAAATGAAGTGTTCAAAAAACAGTGACATTAAATCTAAAAGTCACTACCTACCAACTGCATAGATGTTGTCAACATAGTGGGAGGTAGAAGAAACTATGCTTCTCTAACTACAGAGACACCCATTTCACAGGTGTGCTGTTTTCCTTCTTTTTGGTGGTTGAAAGTCATTAAAATTACTCAGGATAATGTTTTCAGGTTACTGACTGGTTGATGATTAGACTCTTTGGGTAATCTGTTGATGTAAAAACTTACCTCCCTGGTCACATTGATAAGGTGTCTATTTAACATAAATTTTAAAATTATTACAACCAATTCATGTTTGAGAAAGAGCTACTGCATACTCATCACCTACAACAGTGAAGGGAGGCTGGAACTACCAAATTTTGGTGCTGTACAGGCTGCCTTCTGCAAGACAGATTGCAGTTGCAAGGTCTGGATCAAACTCTTGAAGGTCTTCTGAAAATTGTACAATTATGCACCATGTAAGTTGTAAATGCTGTCCATGTGGTCTCTGCTAATGTCAAATAAGTTTCATAAGCATTTCCGTTATAATTCAAAGACAGATAAAAAAAAGAAGTGCATTTTATCTTTTAAGGACGGCTTCATGGCGGCCAGTGCTGCTTAAGGGGTTTCTTCTTGAAGGACCTGCAGCAGAGATTGTGGGTTTGTGGCAGCTGTGGCTCAGTGACAGCACGGTCTGTGCTCCTGAACACGTTCTCTCTTCTGCTGCGTGTCCTGCTAGATGGGCACATGTGATATTCTGTGTGTCCACTGGGAAGCCTGAGCTATGTAATGCAGGTCTCCTCCTCCTGTGAAACATCAGGGTTAGATAGTGCACATCATAAACCATTTAGTTTTAAAGTGATCTGTATCTTTTCCAACTGAAGGGAAAAAAAGAATTACTTGAAGATCTGTTTCTTCTTGTTTTGAAACCTACCCATTTCAGGCTTTTGTTCTTGTTTCTGTAGGTCTGCATTGGCCCCACTTTCCTATATATGGGCATTGTGGGCACAGAATGAATGCAACTCCTGATCATCTGGCTTATGCAAATCTTTTTAAAACGGCAGTTGTTTGGTAATTGTGTAATGTACTGCAGATGAACACTAAGCAGGGCAGAGAGGTAAATATGTAAATATGCCTAAATATCTGTCTAGGTAACTGAATACCAAGACTCTGTAAGAGATTTTGGTCCTTTTTTTCTTCCTTTTTTTTTTTTCCTTCCCTTGAGTAGTTTAACGGGTTTCCAGTTGTTTTACTCTTCAGAGCTTCTATTTATTTATTTGGAGAAATCTGCTTGTGTTTTAAAGTCTGATTGCTTGGTAAGATGTAATGACATAAAGACTTATCTAAAAGTGACTTTTTACTGTTTGTCAAGTCTGTATCATTTAGTCATTACCTTGCCTTACAAATAATTCATTCGTGTTAACATTCAGCTGTATACAGCAATATGTTAATTCCTATATAATTTGCATCACCATATCTAAAGGAAGGCAAGATGCAGATTAAAATGAAATATTCCAAACAAGAATTACAATCTGTGTTGACACAAGGTATTAACTGCATTATAGAAAGCAGTGTGGTAGTACTGATTGTTCTTACCTAACATTGCTTTGCCATTTGCCAATGAAATTCTGGGTCACTCTATCCTCCGCATGCTGCAGAGAAGAGTGTGCAATGTTTAGACAGATCAAGGCAGTGGAGTGCAGAGTCTGTGAAAAAGATGGTAATACATAGCTGGTCCTTTCTTAACGGTGGCAGGAAAATTGCCAAGCTTCTAGGAAGTTTACACCATGGCTTATATTTTGTTTTTCTCAGTTGAATAAATTGATAAATGATCAGCATTTTTCTCTAATGTACTATTGTTGTCCTCTTTGATCATGCATTTGGTATCTTACAGAGCCAAAGGGATTTTTTGTGATGTGTAAGTCTATAGAAGTTAATAATTTCCATTAATGAATACCATTAAAGGTCTTTTTTTTTTTTTTCTGAAACATGTTGAATGTCATTCTCCCCTGCTTCCACGGTAACTATACTGAGTCTTTTAAACCTTTGCTTTAGCCAGTGGTTACAATGCAACACAGTTTCAATTAACAAAATGAGAACTCCGGCACTCCTGCAGTAACACAAATTTAATTGGCTCTTGGGTGCAGCCACCACTAAAGAGCTGGAACACTGTAAATGCCTTCACTGTGCTTCTAAGTAGTTGGTTTCTTCTCTCTCAAAAATGTAAAGGCTTTTCAACCTCTGATTTTGTTTGTTTGTTTGGGGGGTTTAGTATTTATACTATGCCCTACCTCTTTAACTCTTTGCTTCCTTTTTCTCATTCCATCAAAGCATCTCTTTTTCCATGTTCTCCTAGTTTGATTCCAAATACTAATTAGCTGTGATTGATCCTGTTTACAAACTGCAGCCTGGAACCCAGATCTGGGCTTACCTGGATTTGCTGTTGTGATTAATGAACATTAATCGAGGGTGACACAATCAGCTGGGATGCAGGTCAGGTGAAGATGAAGAAGAGTGGGATCTGCTCTCTCTTTTTTAGTTGCATTGGAAACAAACTGAGATAAAATACTCTGAGCCAATTTTTGCAGCCTTATGTATTAGATGAGTGTATGTGATGCACTAACGTTCATCAGTATGTGTTGCTGAGAAGAAATAAAAGTATGTTTGAAAGGTAATTTTAGGAGCTTGATCAGATGTGTATCTTTGCTGGCAACTGGAAGGTTGAAGATGAAATGAGTTCTGTTCAAATATTAGTGTATATAATGGTGGGACAAAACCATGGGATATAAGCTGATTTCTTCTTAAGAAGGGCTCCACTGGGCTTACCTTTCTTCTCATGACTGATATTAAACATGGATTGATGATATACTTATGGCAACATTGTTCTGGGATTTTGCAGGCTGAAGGTCGTCTTAGACTAAAGACTACATGCATTATGATTTTTACAGCTGAGCTTTGTCTGTACGGCTCTTCCAGCTAAGAACTTAAGCTCATTATTTTGCAGTAAGATTGTTTGCTTTCTGACACTGTAACCTGATTTACAATGCATGCTATTAGTAGTCTGTTCCTTCTTAATGAATATAATCAGGCTGAAGGCACATGAAACACAATTGAAAAATGCTGTGTATTGATTTTAAGCCTGACCTGATTGACATACTAGAAGAATAGCCAATTTGCCAATAATAGGCTATTTGTCTGGCAAAATAAATGTTAAATCTTGACAACTATTTGAAATTGCATTAAGGGGTCACTGCTCTAAGTGCCTCTTAAAGAAGATCACTTACAGAAATCTATGCATCCCCTTATCACTCATATGCACATCTGCAAACATGTAAAGGAACTGTGACAAGACATGGAATGAGAGCAAGTGTAGAAGAAAGCATATGTCCATCATGGGAACAGGAGTTATCACTGAGTTCTGGCACTGTCCTCTTGAAAATACTTGCTGCACTTCCACTATCCAAAATTCACTTTCACTATCCAAAATTTGTTTGATACAAAAAATTTTCAATTAACTGCTGAATCTTTTTGTGCACAGGAGGTTCACATATATACAATGTATTAGAAAGTCACTGTGGGAAATATGTTGTGCACCGTGGTTCTTGTTTTAAATATTTCTTACTTGTCCAAAGGGTCCTGTTTGCACTTCAAAGGACAGGACATTCAATAATTTTAAACCAGCCACTCAGTGAAAGTGTGATGCTCTCTTGTTTTGGTGTGGTTTTTTTGTTTCAAGAATTGATGTGATCAGTTTGTCTTGAGTATCTTTGGCCACCCAAGTAAGCAAAGTTGCAATTATTTTCTGGTCTGCTTTTATACTGACTGTATTTGCAGATTGCATTTCTTCATCACTTTAAGCTTTATCTGCTAAGATGCCCTTTTTTCCCTATTATGTGTTTACCTATAGGTGCTTTATTTTTCTTTTATTCTTGTTAACCTGTTATTGCCTGCTGCTGGTAGCTCTTTTAAGTGCAGCTTGAAGTAACTGACAAATGCTCAACTTCTTAGCACAACTTCAGCATATTCCCTTTGAAATACATTTAAGCTGTTTACTTGCACTTAGAGTTTTGTGTATGTTTAGACTTTGAACTTAAGCAGGCTTTCCTTTAAGCCATCAAGTGAGAGGGAAGCACTCTACTATTAGTTATGTAATTTCACACATTCAGTGTAAAACTGAATGGGGGACTGCAGTGGTAATTAGTTAGTTCAGCAGCTTTCTCTGGACCACAAGCATCATTCCCAGTATCCTGGCTGGCTTCCAGCTCAAGCAGTTGTGCTCTGCTCAGTTACTTATTTCCACTGGATCCAATATTTGAGTCCACTTTGCTTTTTATGCTGTTCTTGTGTTATTCCCCAGTGCAAGCTAAACTGTTTTTTCCCTTAGTTGGCAGCCTTTCTGAGCGGATATGAAGTAATCACTATGAATAAATCTGTTTATAGTAGACTTGTTAAGTGGCTGAGGTTCCTTGGTAGTCAGGTTATTTGTAACCTATTATGTGTATACATATTATTTCCTCTTGTAGCTTAATATAGGAATGTGCATATTTACAGGCATGGCCCATAATATTTAATGGTGTATTTTTCTGAATAGACTAGTATTTTAAGAAGTATTAGAAGTAACAGGACTATTTTGACACCATGCCTTCACTGATGTAGGCAGAAAGATTTGTGTGCCTTTTAGAGGTTTTTATTAAGTGAGAAGGAACCTATGTATATGCTCAGTCAGTCAGCTGAGAAATCTGGTGTCACCTTGCTCTTTAAATGACATGTTGCATTCTTCATTGATTATAAATTGGACTATGGCTGCTGCAGGGGGGAAAAGTTTGTGTGTGTTTTATTCAGTCTTAAACCTTTTTTTGTAATCAGGAAGGTGCTAAGCCAACAATTTTTAGTAGATCAGCATGTAGAGATAGTGCTTTTTTTTTTCATATTGCAGGTTTTAGGAAGAGTTTGTTAAATAAAACTGCTTACACTTGCTCTGTGCTCCTCTCTGCCTCACCCAACCAACTTTCTGATTGCAAAGTACTCCTGACTGCAAAGTACTACACAAGTAGGTTGTGTATTGGTATGCTCTTTCCTCTCTGGGTTCTCTCCTTGCTCCTCTTCCTCCATGCTTCTCAGGGCAGTAAGGCAGGCTTGCCTACGCACGGGTGGATGTATAACCCCACTGCAGCGACCACAGCACTGTGATGTCCACAAATATCCCAAAGCTTTCTCCACACATTTATTTCGGGGTGGCTTGTGTGTTACCTGGCCAGCTAAGTTACAGCTGTCTTCAGTGCAGCCTGAAAGCATCTGTTCTCCACTGGTTTGCAGACGTGCAGCACTGAGTGGAGTGAGTGCTTCAGCCATCCAGGACTCCATGCCTGTAGCTGGGCATTTGGTTGGAGTGAGCTACAGTGGCCCTTTGCTGTTTGTGTCAGCTTTGGAGGGTCACAAGCTAGAAATGAAGCTCTTCAAGATGATTACAGTGGTGCTAAAGATATTGCAGCCTGGCTGGTATGGAGTTAGGTAGCTGTAGGGGAGTTGTCTCACTCCTGACAATACAAGTAATCTGTATGTACTGTCTTCTCAGACATAAGGTTATTTTCTAGTTTTGTTTCCAAGACTTGTTTGGGGAGGTTTTGTTCCCACCTTCCTTTTCTGTAGTTTTTCAAACGTTTTTACTTGAAATTTGCTTGAAAAGAGTTAAAAGGTTCAGATTCTTATGAAAACTCCTGAATCCAGCATCTGGGATTTTAACTGAAATAAAATCCCCCCAGCCCCCCAAAATACTAAAACACTTGGAATAAGTTTCTAAAAAATAAGGAAACTGTTGAAAGTTATGAAGTGGCAGTTTATCACCAAATCTCTCTAGATTACTGGCATTTTGAAATGTTTCTTTTATTATTTAAGTAATCAACAATTCAATTCCGCAAGAAATAATACGTCTGTTAACATAACAATGTTGATATTACTAGAAGAAAATAAAATGGCATTATATAAAATGATGCATACTCTGGAGTAGATCCTGGCAAACAAATATGCCTTTGAAGTACATACAATAGTACATATTTCACAAATAACCTTTGTGATGCACAGAATGATCTGCAAATTTATTTGGTGGATTTTAAAAGTCCATAATTACATATGTAATGATGAAGGGGTTGCAGAGCTGCAGGAAGCCATCTGCTCCCAGCAGATGGCAGGATATCCCAGTTTATCCCATCCAACCACACACTGGGCGCAGCTCAGGCTGCCTTGTGTGCATTTATGCTTTTGATATAACTCCCTGATTAAATGTAGTATACTTCCAATTTGAGCAGGTGCCTTTAAGGCTATGGAGTATTCCTGTATGTTGCTTCTATGAAACTTTTATGAAGAGTGACTTTACTCAGGAATATTCTGAGTCACAGACCTTTGTGCCAGGGTGAGGTGAGGCTTTTGGGAGCAGATGGTGCCCAGGTTCCTTCAGTGGAGGAAGGATGCTGTGCAGGTGGGTGGTCACAGACTTGCCAGGGCCACCTCGGCTGTGCCAGGTTGCAGAGGATGGTTGTGAGGTGAAGGAGATCCTGGTGCTCCAGATGCTGCTGAGACTTTCAAAGAGCTGAAGGTCACACCAGGCTTGGCCTGTGGCAGGGCTGTGTCCATGCCCAGCACTGCAGAGGCAGTGCTAGCTAAAAGAAATCCATTTCCCCTTTAATGATTTAAGCAACTGGATGAGCTCAAGGTGAAAATTCCTCTTCATACAGGGAGAAAGCACATTATTTTCGGAAAGACTGTTGTGTTAAAGGTGAGTATTAGTTAGATATTTTAGCCTGCTGCTGGGATTTTAAGGCAAACAACCCTTCATCCGCTCCAGAGCCAATTATGTTAATGGTCTCGTAGATCTAAAAGCCGTGGCTGTGTGTCAGGCACAGGCCTCTCGCACAGAACGTGTGTGTGCAGATAAAAGGGCGCCTCGCGTACGAGATGTGCCTGCCACAGATTAAAGTCATACGCTTTCTGTTGCATTTGTGCTGTGATCACTCAGCAAATATTAGTAATATTTTAATGAATAAAAATGAAGTAGCAGAGCACTGAATTGTACTCATATTGATAGTAGTTGTTTCAAGTTGAAATCAAAAGAGAATAGTATAAAGGGTAGGGAATAGTATGATTTAAGCCCTCCAAAAGAGAGCATGGCAGAGTTTTGCAAAACTCTGCAAACTGCAGAGTTTTGGTGTTGGTGAAAACTGACATTTTTTATGTTAATAGTTTACATGATTATGCTCATGTCTGTTCTATATCTTATGATATTAACCAATAGTTTTAGAAAAATCCCACAGCTCTCATGGTACCCTTGTAGCTTTAGGGCTATCTCTGTTACCTACATTCTGCAGAAGGCTCTAGCATCGATGGATGGTGCTAACATTGGGTCAAGGCTTGTGTAAAAAAATTTAATAACAGGCAAATAATTCAACTTACATCTATCTATCAATACAGATAATGCTTCTGAAAGTAATTGAATGAGTGCAGAGTGTTATATTTTCAGATTTTATAATATTTTTAGTGAGATGGTTTTATCATGAGGACTGATGAGCAGTGGTGGAGGGTGCTCTCTGTGCTATGTGCTCATGATACCTGCAGCTGAGGGAGGAAGAAATGGAAGTCTGCCAGACAGAGAAGCTGAAATAACTCCTGTTTTATCCCCACCTGCATCTGTAGTTGTATTACTCAGTAGCATCTGAATTAGCCTCTTTAGAAATTAAATTAATCTTGATCTAGGAAGTGAAATTTATCTTGTGGAGCCACTCAGCTGGCAGAAATCTACCTTTGAAGAGAAAATTTTGAATGCCCCTTTCTACTTTTGATGGCTTTTTTAATCCTTTGTGTTGTTTCATTCCTCGGCACTCCTCAATTCTGGTGGCACTGATTTTTACTTAGCCTTCTCTAAATATTAAACCACAAAAAATTAATGAAGTGGAGAGGTAGCTGTGAGTGGGAACAACCTTTTCAGCCCTTTTGTTTCATCTCTGTTGAGGTGAACATGTCAAAAGCTGCCAGCAATAGTGCTTATTTCTCCTACAGCAATGTGATGGATTGATATGTGTACCAAAATATGTTAGAAATTGAAATAAAATATGCATTTTTTTATAATTTATCAGCATTATGGTGGCACAAAAAAGCCAGTCTTATGAATAATACAGAGATCTGCAGCGGGCATTATGTACTGTAGGTAATAAATGCAACATCTCTCCTAGTCTACCAGGAGAGTTGTAAAGCAGAACGCATTAGTTCTGCTATGTGATAATAAATCACTTTAGTTTGTCAGAAGGCTCTGGCTAACTTTTACTCCTGAGGTATGAAAGAATGCAGTGCCATACGGCTCTGGATGGTTTCTGAAGTGTTTAGGCTGGCTCTGAATCTCCTGGGTAATGTTTAGAGTGAGCGATATGGTTAGATAACAAGTGGCAGTATTTCTCAGGTATCGATGTTGTGATGGCTCCTGTTGTTTTATTGCCTGGAGTGGCTGATTTTGTCCTAATTGGAACTGTAGCTCTTCTCTGATGTTTTGTGTCTCTATTTGCAACGTGGTCTCCGTGTCTCTCTGAAGAGTGTGTGGGAATGTTGAGTGACTACCTGCTCTTCTCCTTGGGCATCTTTTGGAGGGGGCAAATGTCAATTACCCTTTTGTTTTCATTTGATATGCCTAAGCATTGTTGTAGGGAGTCATGGTAAAAAGCTACATTTCCCTATGCTTGCATGCATATCAGCTGATCATTTCTGCAAACAGCCCAGATGATGGCAACACAGAGTAGTAGAAGCAGACCTGGGCTGATTATGCAAGATTAGAGGAAAAACTACTTGTGTAAACTTCACTAAAATATGTGAGTTATCTCGAGTTCATTAATTTCAGTTTAATTTTCAGAGCATTATGTGTTGTGGTGTTCTTAGGAAAGATAGTCTTTCTAATCCATGCTTTCATAATTTGCACAATTCATTATTTATATTTAAAATGATGGAGTCTTCCATTTTCTAGCCAAGAAATAACAACAGAAAATATAGCAAAATATTATTAAAAAGTTTTATCAGCTGAACAAAATATGCTACAGTGTGTGTACAGCATGTTACAAGGTATTATTAAAAAAAAAAATTATCTAAACTGCCTAATATTATGTGGAATGTGACTGTAATCTCTCTTATTTTGTATGCTTCCTACTTGAAGAAACATTTATGAATTACTGGCTATTATTTTTTTGTTGTACTTACAAAGTCATAATGGACTTTTATTATCCCAAGTGATAAGAAGACCAGTCCTGTATTTCTGGCTATACGTTACAATATTTGTGAAGGGGTTGGTAAGATGTGAATCTTGAGACGCCTCAAATAAAGTTCCTGTTGCATAGGAGCAGCCCACCAGCTGCTGCAGATACTCACATCTGCCACTGGCACTCTGACCACAATCTCCTTTCCCTTTTCTTGTAGTCGGCGAGAGGGAACGAGATCTTCCATCTGCAAACAGCAGTGTGCTTCAGCAACGGCAGTGCTGGGTTTCCAGCACTGTTCCATTGTTCCTCATCCTTGCACGGGTCCTTTCACGGAACGTGATTCTCCATTGCATAGTTTGCTTTGGTATCAAGCCCAAAGAACTGTTTTCTACCCACCACTGCTGCTGCTGTAGGCCTAGGATGCTGCTGGGGAGGCAGTGGCTCCTGCTACCTGCATGGTGGTCAGTGGCACTTCAGGGGGAGCTGGCTGTTTGGCCCTGTGTGTGGTGCCACACACGAAATATCACTGCTCAGTTGTTGGTGGAGACAGCAGAGTTTCTGCATGGGCTGCACAGAGCATCAGTTCTTTCTGCTGTCTGAAGAAAGGCACGAGGAGTGGGAAGCTCCCTGCGTTTACATGGAGACTTTGGGACTCCTTTTGCCTTGCCCATGGTACCCCAGGTGTTTCCCTGATCTAGGATACATCGTTGTTCTTGGAGTACTCCTGAGCATGAGTGGTCTGTGCCTCTCAGTCCATAGGAATAGCTTGGCTCTGTACTCCAGGGAGACCAGCATCTCTCAGTCTTTTTTGTGGGTTGGTACAATTGAACATACTGTTCTGTATTCTGGCCTGTTGACTGAAATTACATTGCCCAGTCCTCAGCTAAAGTCTTCCCTGTCAGATTTTGTGGCTCTTAAATTACATCCATTCAGAATAATTGTTCTGTGCTTACAGGGCTCTGAATGGTATAATTAGTCTCATATTTATGGTAACTGGTCTGTAAACCTTCCATCTTCAAATAATGTAGTGATTTTTTTACTCTGGAATTGTTCACAGAAAGTATTGTGTACTTTAAAGAATGACAATATGTTTAAAAACCTTCTTTTGCAAATTACTCAGTGTTGTGACTTATATTCTTTCTCTTGCTAAGAAGTTAAATAATAATGAGCAGTTCCATTATTGTATTTAACAAACAGAAGTGTGCCTTATCTCACAGAAAAGCAAACGAAATAGGGTACCTTTTGGGGCTTTAGTTTGTTTGAATCAGTGGTGTGCTGTAACTTTACCTTTCACCGTTTTAAGTTCTGGTTGTGTGTTCTTATTCATGTGTTTTTCTCAACTAATCCACAGTCACTGGCTGTTACCACAGTCCTGTATTTCAATTTTATTTGAGGAGTCAAATGTCTAACCTGAAGTTCTTAGATCTATGTGGTCAGTGTAATTTTCAAAGGAGAATCTTACAGAATCAATGGAATGTTGTAGTCTGATAATGTCTTGTCTGATAATGGAAATGAAGATTTTTCAGGAGAAGCTTTGTTACTTCTTGCTGTGTGGAGCTTCCTCTGAAAATAAAGAGAAGCTGATGTGCAGAAAAATTGAATGGCATTGCAAATTTTAATGATTATGTCAATAACTGTCAATCATAATTTCCCTCTACTTGGGGAGATATCCCTAATGCCTCTAGACTCCCTGAACAATCCTCTGTTTCATTTTGATTTATCCTCATTCCAAACAAACACTAATTTCCTCGTTAACTGGATCTGGGAATTGATGAAAGCAAGCTGTATTTGGGTTAGTTAAAAGAACTGTGGGGACCATGTCCCTGTCTCTTCCATGCAGAAGTTGGGTGGGCACGGTCCAGTGTGCAAAGGTGCTTGTTGGCAGAGCCCTGTGTCTGATGGCAGTACTGAGGTCCTACCTACAGCAGCTGGTTCGCTGTATGATCACAGCATCACTGAGCCTGCTTTGAAGCATTCATTAACTGCCTTAGAAACTTTGGCCACAATGTTTTGCTTGACAGTTTCTAAATTTCCGTTTTGGATAACTTTTTGAACTTTCTGTATCAGTAACACATTGTGAAGTCTTTGGTTATGGCTGTGGGCTTTTGGTGAAACAATAATTGATCTTTTAAATCAAGCTGGCTTTATCATAACACATCACAAAGTGTAAGAACTGCTTCATCCCTGCCCAAAAGAAGTTGCTTTAGAAATTACAGTGGAATGTGACATAGACTATTTGATCTGATGGCTGAATGTGCTTTCAACAAAATGTGATGTAGAGTCTGTCCTTTGATCTCATTTGTCCTCTTCAAGCACATTTCTGGAGTGTTTCATGTACAGAATTCATTTTGTACAGAATAATGCAGTGCTGCAGAAATGAAGCCAGTAACATAAGTTCTAATGCTGAAAACAAGCTGCAGAGCATTATCGCACATGAACAGCTTTATCACAGACAGACCTGTTCTTACAGGTGCTCTGCAAAGCTGTTATTGAGAATAAAACACCCAGAATCTTCAAATCAGAGTTTGAGGATTTTGGCACTTGAATGCATTTGTTTTTTTCCTGTAGTCTCTCTGGCATTTCAGCTTTTCTTTGTCAGACCATAAATTCTCTACTTGCTATACACAGTCTTCACAAATGTGAGAAGGAAGAAATAAGCACAAATAAAACCAGGGTCTTTCTGTAAGTCTTACTAAGACATCAAGTGTATTTGCTGTCACCGATGAGATTTTTGATTCCAGGAACTGCATTAATGCAGAAGCTCCCCTGAAAGCAGAGAAATGACACCTCCTCAAATTTAAGAGTATAATAGTGAATCATGAAGTGAATGAAGTGCCTGTTTGAAAATTGAGGAGGAGGGTTCAAAGCAAGGCATCCAAATACATACCAAGCTTCTATGTCCTGTTGTAAGTGGGAGAAATAACTACAATTTTACTCACTAAATGTTTCCGTTCATGCTATGTGAGTGAGGGGGTAAAGAAGAGTTGTCAGTCAGGAAGAGGGCTGGAGACCAAGAACTAGATTAGATGGTGTGAGGTGAAAGAGAACAGGTTTATGTCGAAGTGAGAAGGAAAGAAGACCATGAGCAGGTACATAAAGGCAGTAAGGATTAATGAGAAACAACAGGGAACTGAGGAGGGTGCAGAGCCAGAACTCAGGCTGAGCTCCATTTCACCAGGGGTGCTGTAGTCTCCAGCTCAGAGTTGAAGGCAGGTTCACACACACAGAGCTTTCTTCATAGGATCCATAGCCGACAAACCCACTAACTCTTAGCAAAAGAAGTTACTTCAGGCAAAAATAAAATGAAAAAATAGAAAGAAAACTCCTCCAATTCCAGTGATGCAGAACAGAGACAGGGTCCCTGGATCAGCAGCTTCCTGTCTTGGGAAGGGTATGGAACAGGACTTAGAGGCCTGTGCAATAACAAGGGATCATTTTGACTTTTCCAGAGGCTAACAGCAATTTCAGAGGCACAGCCTGAACTTGTCAATGCTAATGAAGAAGGTTCCTGCTAGCAGCTGGGTGTGCCAGCTCACCAGAGCCGAATTTGGATTCTCTGCCCTTTTTCCTCTGTGTGATGCTGTAGCTGAGTAGCATTCCTCCATAATGCAACACAGCCCGACATCATTCCTTGATGATGATGTCATGTCTGGATGTTTGGAGGTGGTCGTGCTTCCCATCTTGTGCACCATGATGTGGCAGCTCTCCTCAGGGCTTTCTTCCTATTTGGGGTTCTAGGGGAAGTTTCCTTTCCACATGGCTATAGCTTGGTAAATGTTTAGTATTTAAACTCCATTTCAGAGTAATTTTATGGAAATTATTTTATCTATAGAGACTATTGAAAATGGTTTCAGAATAATTTCAGAGCACATCAAGAATAATAAATAGAGAATCTTAACGCTACATAGGTATTTCCATACAAATTACCTGATACAATTATTTCCATGATAAAAAGTACCCAAAACTGTAAAATACACATGCAAAAATAAAGATGTGTAACACATGCACAGGAGTGCTCTTTCATTTTTTTTCAGTGCTTTGCACTGGAGTAGATTGAGAGGAATAATACATTATGTGTGTGCAGTTAATATTTCCTGATCCCTGAACACTTCTAAGTCTTCAGCAGGATCTTGGGAAAGATTCTATACAGCAATATATAATTAGAGTCAAACTTTTACTATAGAAAGTTGGTGGACTGCTCCCCAAACTAGACATACAGATGCAAGACTGCACTGGGGGCTGTTCCTTCAATGATATTTGCAAATAGGTAGTTAAAAGTTTATCCTCTTTCATGTGCAAGTTTACTAATACTTCAACACAGCTTCTTTCATCTGCAAGCCAATTGATAGTTTATAGCCCACAAAGGCTCTGTTCTAGGTGGCGATGATGGTAGGAGAGAAATCAGATCCAAGATGGTTCTTGAAATTCTTGTTTGTTAAAATATTTGGGGTTCAAACTCTGAATATGAAAAAAATACTTAATTAGTTTTTTACAATGCTACATTCACTCTGCTGTTAGTCTACTCTCTCCTTTTCTTGTTAATCTATCCAGCGCATTTGTGAAGGCAAGTGAATTAAATCACTACACGACTGGAGTACATATATTTGGATTTCGCTCTGAAGTGAGTTGCATCATCTGCTGATTTCTGGCTGATAGGTAAAAGGAGGTTGACCTACAGGTGAAAACATTAAAGTCAGTTTTGGCTTTGAGTTTCCTTGGTTCCTGTACAGATGGAGTTTTCTGGAAAAAGACATAATAATTACAGTATCTTTATATGCTCACTGCTATAATTCATTCTTCACACGTTGCTTACTGTTTCCTGTAAAGAATCATTAATTGCCCCAGTCTTCTTTCAAATACATGAGTTAAAAACTTCTGTTCTTCCATTTCTTTTGGTAAAGCCACTTTTAAAGTCTTCAGAATTACTTCAGATTCATAAATGTATCATATCACAAAAAAAGCTTGCCCTGTAGCTTTATGATTAATTTCTGCAGCCAGATGTATTCTTCCTTTTTCCTCTTAGTTCCAGTTTCTGCTCTGAGTTCTCCAAACTCCAGCAGCATTGCCTTTGTGAGAACACAATGACCCAACAGTCACAGCTAGTATTGTGTGTAAGTAGGGGGTAACAGGAGTTTCTTAAAGCTTTTCTTAATGTGACAACCATAGCAATGGAGTAGTATTGTTTAAGTATATTTTGTGTTTTGATAATAGAATTTTCTTTGGCTAAAAAGGCCACAGTATTTTGACCTAAATTTCTGTGTAAGTATGTTTAAAAACTCTGTGCCCAAGGGATTCATTCTTTGTAGTTTATACAGTGTGGGGATTTTAAAATGATTGGCAGAAAGCACTGTTACAAAAAGGATTATTTTCCATTTAAGATGTGTGACAAATAGCAACTAGACTTATTTTCATTTCCTATATCCATGAAAACATATCATTTGACTATTGTTTATATTGGAGAAATTGACTGTTCTATATAGTGCCTTTTCACTTAAGACTTTTTATATTTTCATGTGAAAAAAAAGACTATACCATGGTGCCAACTGCAGGTGTAAGAACATTGATTCTAAGTGTAAGAACATTGAGTCTAAATCATTTGGTCCTATCTGGTCTTGGTTCCATTGTGGACATAGGCTACTGAAAGGATTCAACTTGCTCTTATGTTTAAACGTCCCCGTTTTCCTATGATCCAAGCCATTCTTCTATGAGGAGCTTATTTGAGCTCTTGTGACATCTCAGTATTGCCAGGCCTGCAGGTGTTGAAGTTGTGCCCATAATGGCAGGAGTTCAAAGTTAGATACTTAATTCTGTAACAAAAGAATCTCTTCTAACAGTGCTCAGCATGGACAGTGATCTGTCAATTGGTGACCTTATTACCAATGTCCACATGAAAAATATGGACATTTCTGCTTAGCCTGGTCCATTGCAACCAGTTCAGTTCAAATGGTTCAATGCTGCAAGGTAGCCAGAGCCTTAAGAGCCCACCTTCTCTGTGCAGAGATGGGGACACATTCTTTGTCTTGAAAGATCTTGGGGAGCAGCTTTGCACAACCAAGTTTCAGCTCCAAAGGGCTAAACCAAATAACCACTGAGATGATTTCTGGGAATGTAAAGAATAAAAAACATGCATAGTTTAGAAGGTCATGGTCTCTGGCATTTTTATTTTTTTATTTTTAAACTATAACTATTAGCAGTATTTATCTGGTTGTTGTTCTGTTGGATTTGCAACTCAGCCATGCTTGAGGTCAGCAGTTTTTATGTTAAAGACCATTTAGGAGCTCTTATTTATTGATATCTTGCATAATTTATGCTTTCTGTCTCCAGATAGGAATACACAATGTAGTATAGGTTTCTAATGACATACCGAGCGGGGAAGCTGTGCAGAACAATGGGTTGATATTATATTAGCAAATGTAATGACTGGATGTGTATCTTCCTTTAATCGTTGACCCATTTGTTGTGACCCATTGCTGACCTCTTCAAGAACAATTTCCTTTTCATATACATACATTTGGCTGGCCCAATACTTTTCCTGGGTAATTATGCCTCATGTAGATAGTATCTGTGCCAGGCAGATGGATGAATTGAACTTGACCCACCAGTTTCCAAAACCAGCAATCAGTTTCTAGTGATGCGTTAGAATTAAAATGGTTCTCTAACTGGAACAGGAGCTCTAGAAAACATTTATTTAAAATAAAAATCTGTTATAAACACTTTGTGATATGCAGTATATCTTTGCCTTGGGGAAATCACCAATAGACTTCTAGTTTTCATGGTGATCATTATGACTTCTTTGAAAATGACCCCATAGAAAGATTCCTTTAGCCAGGTGCCATATTAAGAATAAAAGGGGACAGGAGGAGAAGCCATCAAAAAAAAAAAAAAGGTCTGGAACCTATTAGGAGTCCCCATGAGCTCATAGCTAATATCAGAAGGTATTTTCAGTAGTCAGAAACTACTGACCGAATAATGCCCCTTTTCCCCTAAGATACAAAAGGCAATCATATTCACACTGAGAGGTAAAATACAGGATGCTGAACATGGATTTACAGTGGTTTAACTGAACCAGTTTATTTAAACAGGTAAAAACTTGTGTGTGGGGAAAACCTTCCTAAACTGGAACATTTTACTTCATATTTGGAGTAGTTTGCTTTCCATCTGCTCATGTTTAATTTGAAAACTGGTCCCTAGGTGCATTGAGAAATCATTACATGATTATGTGCCTTCAGCTTATACTCTCAGTTTCACTGATGCTGATGTTAAGAAGATAAAATTAACACTTTTATTTTTCCCTGTATGTGCTGCTGCTTGGCTAGAATGGATGTTTTCACTGTTGTGCTCTATGCAAATTTCTTTGCATCAAATAGTTCATTAAAGGAGAGTTGCTCCTATTTTCATTACAGGATCTCTTTGCAACTTACTGACTGCTTGTGGTGGTTTGATTGTGGCTGGATGCCAGGTACCCACCAAAAGCAACTCTATCATTCCCTTCTGCAGCTGGGCAGGGGAGAGAAAATACAATGAAAGGCTGATGAATTGCAGTAAGGACAAGGAGAGATCACTCACTGATTACTGTCACAGGCAAAACAGACTTGACTTGGGAAAATTACCTGAATTTTTTACCAATCAAAATTAGAGCAGTATAATGAGAGGTAAAACAAATCTTAAAAGCACTTTCCCATCACCTCTTCCTGCTTCCCGGGCTCTATCTCCTTCCACCCAGTGGGACAGACAGAAAGAGAATGGGGGCTACAGTCAGTTATGATGTGTTTTTTCTGCTGCTGCTTCCTCCTAAGGGAAAGGAGTCCTTGCCCTGCTCCAGCATGGGATCCCTCCCACAGGAAACTGTCCTCCATGGACTTGTCCAGCGTGAGTCCCTCCTAAGTGCTACAGTTCTTCATGAACTGTTCCAGTGTGGGTCCCTTTCCACAGGGTTGGTCCTTCAGGAACAGCTCACTCCAGCATGGGTCCCCCAGAGGGTCATAAGCCCTAAAACTGCTCCAGCATGGGCTTCTCTCTCAATGGGGCCCCAGGACCCTGCTCCAGTACAGACTTCCCACAAGGTCGCAGCCTCCTTCAGGCATCCACCTGCTCTGGTGTCAGTCTGGAGGAGAGTCAGTCTCCTCCACTGACTGCAGGAGAGTCTCCTGTGGATCTCCATGGGCTGCAGGGGCACAGCTGCCTCACCATGGTGTGCACCATGGGTTGCAGGGGAATCTCAGTTCTGGCACCTCCTCTCCCTCTTTCTCCACTGACCTTGGTCTCTGAAGAGTTGTTCCTCTCACTTGTTCTCACTCCTCTCTTCTCTGGTCAAAATTACTTCTATACAATAACTTTTTCCTTCTAAAATCTGTTGTCCCAGAGACTATCATTGCTGATTGGCTCAGCCTTGGCCAGTGGCAGGTCTGTCTTGGAGTCTGCTGGCTCTGGCTCTGCTGGCCATAGAGGAAGTTGCAGAAGCTCCTCACAGAAGCCATCTCTGTAAGCCCCTGCTCCAAAATCTGACCATGGAAACCCAATACATGCTATGGGGAGTATTGTGAAAGACAGTGCTGTTTCAATTTTTCTCTTCTTCAGTTCTTTCCTTAGTTCTTTTAATTTATATTTGTGCTTGCATCAGTTCCTTTCTAGTATTAAAACTGTCACAGTAGTAAAACTACTGCAGTGTGTAAATTACTGTATATTAACGTAGTTTAAATCAAAATGTGAACAACCTCCAAACTTTGTCCTTGTTTAGCTGAACTGTTTTAAAACTTCACAGTCAGTTAAGTCATACCTCTTGGTTAAATTGGCATTACATTACATATGTAAGGATATTAATACCTTCTTACAATTTCTTCATAAAACATTAAAGCAATCGGGATGGTAAGTGTGAAGAGAATGCAGAAGAAAAGTGAAATTATCTTCTCCTGTGAATTTTTTCACAAAGTAAATCTGATGTTGTGGATTGACCCACATCTTTATTCTGCAAATTCTATCTGGTAACCTAGAGCAAAGGTAGCCAGTCATACTGGGCATGTGAAGCAAATGGTCTCAGGATCACAGCAGCCTTTTGAAGATTATCAGCTTGTTTGACATTTTTTTGTGTCACTTCACTTGTGGATGCAGTGTGCTCACTAAATTTAATCTGAAATTCAGAATTACTCCTGTCCATGGAATTGTTTGTCACCCTTTCTTTGGAATGTGGCTGTGGATTACTCTAAATTCGGATTTGTGGCTAAATGGAAAATTTGCATTTTTTAAGGATTACTTTTTAAGGGTTTGACTGTATATCTGTCTGTAGTGCTGATCATGTGAGATTTTCAAATATTATAAAGCCATGGTGCATTGCAGAGAATGATCAATATTACCTGTATAATTATTCCTTCATATCTTACAGTTAATGAATTAACAGCATCACACCTGTCAGAATACTTGCAGGAAACCCTTCATTTATGAATCACAGTTTGTTTTCTGTGTAATTAATGTTGTTTGCCACTCTTTTACTCTATTCTCTACTAAGACAGCAGACGGCTGTGTGTTGCCAGGTCTCTACCTCTCCTCTCTCTGTACTATCACATCAAATGAAAGCTTTCAAACTCTATATTAATTAAAGCAGCTGAAGCTTGAATTGAGTTCAACTCTTGCTAATACCCCGCTAAGTACTTAAACAAGTCAATCTAGAGATTGCTTGGTAAGTCTAATTATACTCTTAGGAATATATGGGACTGAAAGGTCATCTCTTCTTGACTATATCTATAGACAAAGCAACATCATGAATCTTTAACAGATCCAGTTTATCTTTTGGAGATATTATCAAGTATGGTATGGTGTTGGGTCAGGCCAAGTCACATGCAAAGTTTAACAAAAAAATTAAAGAAAGTGAAGATGGCATTACACTGTAAATGCAGATACTTAAGGGTATATGTGAGTATGGCAGAGGACTCAGCTGGATTTTAAGTACATGAACTTACATTCTCATTTGTAAGTTGCATTTTACTCTTTATGAGGAGAATCTTATTTGATAGGGACCATGGAATGCAATTTTGAAATACTATGGGATGTATTTAAAATGTAAATCCAAAATTTGCTTATCTGCTTATATCACTGAAGGAGGTGATGGGATTCACGTAAGCAGCAGAACTGCCCAGGGTCACTTGAGTTGTTGTGTTTAAAATGTTAACCTGATTGGTTTTCCATCAGCCAGCTCATGAAATTGTATGACAAAACCACTTAAAACACTGAAATAGAATGAACTGCACTTTTAAAACACAGATTTTTTTTTTTTTTTCACTTTGGTAAGAAAGGAAGTCAGGAATTTTTTGCTATGAGCTTGATTTCAGAATACAGAGTGTCTGCTTTTATGGGTGAAGCATGTGGGTGCAGAGATGTGCTCATAAAAAGCATGTTCAAGGCAGGACCTAGTTGAGCTGCATGTATGAACAGCATTACTCTCTGTGCTATAATCTCTCCAGGAAAAGTCAGTACGACTTCGAATCTGAAAACAGTGCCCTGTAATAAAATTGATATGACTGAAAACAGAAGCAGGGTAAGAGAAGGACAAAGGCAGGTTGCTTGGATGAAAACTTTCTCAATTTTACACATGGATTTAAAGCATTTTTCATGGGGAAAAAGAAAATAAACCTCAAATGTGTGTAATAAAATCTCCAGAGAATTACTCCTTAAAATCACCTTCTAAATTATGTTGCATCATATTTCATTGAAGGTAACAATCAGCTAGAGGTTTATTGATTTATTGTCCAATTTCAACTAAGTCAGAAAATAGTGGGATATTGTGGCAGCTGTCATAAATGTATGAAGTCCTTTCCCTCAGTTCCTTGTTTTTCCGTGCGTATCAATATTCCATTGTAAAACTACCCTGACAGGGAAAAGCTGTCTCTCCCCTTCCCTGTAAAGAAGAATATTCCTCTGGCAGGTAAGTGGCTCTTCACATGTGACTAGCACAAGGTCAGTCTTCCAAGCTGTTTGTTCAGAGTATAGTTTTATCCATCACAGAACAGATAAACACCCTAATGTTCTACTGTCAACATATTTATTATCTGAATGCAGGAAGTTAACATAGATACTGTCAGCTGAAAAAAACCCCACAGTGCAACGCATGAATGTTGTGCCATAAGCTTTCACATAAATTTTACAGAAGAGCTTCTAGAAGCTTCAATCTGATACCCATAAAATGAAAGCCTTTTTTTCAAGTGTACGGTGAGTAGAGAAATGCTCCAAGCTTCATTTAATTTCCTTGCTGACTTTGTACTTATTCTCTGTTGAAGGATTTTTGTGTATTTTCTTTGATTCTGCAGTCAAGTCTATTCATCACCTCTTAATGAAAACCCAGAACTCACTATCTTCCAGCCACTTTTAACAAGTTACCACTGTGGTTTCTGGTATTCTCTTGTGCTTAAACAGTGACCCTCTGCAGCTAAAATGGAATACTGAATTAGCAGTAATTTGAAGATATACATATAAACGTGGCTTCTGTTATCTTGCTTGGTTTTTACTGGCTTGTGGAGGGAAAAAAGAGGAATAAATAAGGATGATGATGATGATGACGATGATGATGCATACCCACTGTAAATGCAAGCCTAGTCAAAGAACAGCCATAGATAAATTACTTTTGCAAGATATTAGGATATGAAAGCCAAGAAGAAGCCTCAAGATCTATTCTCATTCAAGTCTCTGTTCTAAAGTAGGATGAGACACATCACCATCCTGAAAAGATACTAAGGAGTGTGGAAAACCTCCTGTGTTTATATTTTCCCAATCTCAATTGACTAAAAAGCACTGGAAAGAGTTTTTATTATAGCTATGGGTTTGTGGTTTGGTTTTTATTTTTTCCCCGGTCCATTCTCACAGAGCAGATTAGGATGACTGCAACTTGCTCTGTTCTCAGTGAACATAGAAAACAACTAATGGTCACCTGGTTTTGACAATTTCCCATACTGGAAGGCTATTATTGTCTCTCTTGTTCTTCCGGTAAAATGCTATCACCCAAAACTTTTTGCATTGTTGGCATCTAATCAATTGCTCCCAATATATTTAAGTTCATGTGCATTGTCCAGTCCTGATTTTTTAAAGCTGTTCTTAAAATTGCAAAAACTTTGTCAACTCGGTAACATCTGCAGGTTTATACACAAAAGAACTATTTTCATCTAAGCCATTCATGAAAATGGCAGGTTTTCCAGGACCTGAGACAAGTCATTGCAGATCTTCTTTATACCTTTTCTCAGCTTGATGGAGAAGAGCTGATAACTATCCTTTAAATTGCGTGCAATTCAATCTTGACCATATTTCTCTCTTCTGCTTCTGGAATGTCACGTGTGACAGCATCAACAGCTTTAGTGGTCAGGCTATATCACATCTACTGCCTGTCCCTTATCCACTACAGCAGCTGGTCTGTCAGAGAAGAAAATGAGATTGGCCTGGCTGATTTCTTCTTGGAAAATCCATGTTGTCTGTTCCCAATCACGTTATTACCCTTAAGGTCTTTGAAAATTGATTGTTTAATAATTTGTTTTACAATCTTTCCAGCTATTGAAACTAGAGGACTGCTTTTCACTCCTTTCCAACTGCTTTTTCCATTTGTAAGGACAGGTGCTGTGTGTGATCTCTTGTCTCCAAGTTCTTCATTCTCTCTAAATTCTCAATGAACTTCAGTTGGTTCGTTATATACTGTGCAGTGGCCACCACCAGGCCTGGCCAACCTGAGAACATCTGAATTACTAACTAATTATTTGACTTTTTTTCCCCCTGGTAATACAAAGTCTATATAGCTATGTTGATATTTTTTTTTAGCCTTTTGTGCCAGTAATCCACTATTTCAAAGGTGGGGTTTGGGGGTGTATTTAAAAAAAATTGTATTATGGCCCATTGAAGATGTTTGACGTGGATGCACTGTGAATTGCTGCTGTGATTAAACCAAAACTGACTATAAATCAAGCTTTCAAACAAGTTTAAGTTCTGTTGAGCCATGGTTCCTTTTGCATGGCTCCACAAGCCAAATTGAGGCATTACAGTTTCGAAATGTGTTTAAACCTGGCTCTGTGTAAAGTCTCTAACACAACAGCCATCTCTGCCAGAGCACTGTAGTTGAGGTAAACAAACACAAAATGATCTCCAGAGATCCCTGTGTGTCCCCAGAGGCTATCTGTGAAGTCTAGATGAGTATGTTTAGGTACCTAAATGATAAAAGGTTACACCGGAGGAATGAAGTTGTTTAGCACAGGTGTCTAATGACACACTGGTACTGAGAGATGCAGGTAGTACATCTGTGATGCCTGTTCATTTCTTTATATGTCAAAGAACTTTAAAACCATGTAAGATTTCTGTGAGGCCCACTGGGATTGTATTAGCTAAACCAGTATGGCCTGAGCCCTGTGACATTTATTTTTTGAATATTACATATAACTTCACTACATACATTGCTATAGGGCACAGCTTTGGCCTGTGTCAATTAGCATTTTCTCAGATCATCTTGTTCATGAAGTAGGGCTTGTTCCAAGAAGGCATGGTGAATGAAGCCACAAGTTGGGGGATGGAATGCATTTTTTTGGATCTGAGCTGAGCCATCCATGCTCCTTACAATGAGGAGGAGATGTGGGTTTGGTTTTTTTGTTTGGTTTTAGTTGTGTTTGGGGTTTTTGGGGGCATGTGCATGTGTGGGTTTTTCTGTTGTCTTGGTTGGTTGATTTGGTTTTGTTTGTTTGGGGTGCGGTTTTTTGTAATGTGTTTCAAATATAGACAGTGAGGCTGGGTCTTAGATCTGAGTGCTCTTCATGCACTTTTGTAAATGCTGCCCTTTTGTCACATTATTTTACAACTAAGTAGGTACCTCTGTGATATAAATTATATCCTCATGATGAAGACTGGTCTGGTCTGCTGTGTGAAATACCTCTCTTTAAAAGACCTGATCTGTATAACATGCTAATAGCACATGGGCATTTACTAATTATTAGTTTCGTTGATATTGTTACTGTGAAGTAATATAAAGTAGGAAAATACATTAAAGATGTTTATTAATTTGCTTTTCTCCACAGAAAATCAGTTTAAAACTTTATGTTAAGTGAGAAAATAGAATGGGGAAAAAGTGGCATCAGCACCATTTAATATAGCACAAAAGACCAGTGGTCAGTGAAACCTCTTTTATTAACTTGTGCTTTTTAAGGGTATGTACTCAATCCTTACCAGGCCTTCCAGCCTTGCAGAGAAGCATTGGGCTGGAAGGGAATGCTACTCCATTTGAAACAGCTATCTACAGAGTGTAAGTACATTATAACTGCATTGATAGTTCCGTTATCACAGCGTGAGTCTATCAGACCCGGTGAGGTTGCTAAGTAATCGGTCAATTGCAGGTCTTTCTTAAGTAGGGCTCTGGAAAATAAAAGGAATGCTGTATGGAAAAGTATTGCTCTTGGTATTTATTTCCAGTGGTGGAACGTATTTTGGTAAAATACTGGTATATTTTATGCAAAGATGGAACTGTATGACAAGTCCACACTTACAATACTGATGGTCTAATGTGAGGCTCTGCCATACTGAATAGCACTAACGCACAAGGTTGCTTTGAGATGCAAAAGAAAAATGGTTAAGAAGGAAATAGAGATGCAAATCTGATGGGCAGGAGAGAATGATATCTATCACATTTGAAACAGGTCATCTGTAGCAATAAACTGCTAGTTTCAAAACTGATACCCTTACAGATATAATGATGGTTCAGAAAATAGCTGCCATATCAAACAGAAATCAGATTGTCTATTACTGCAACAGCGGGATCACCTTTACAATTGCCTGTTGCAAGGTGTCATTAAAAAGATTGGTTGAATCGTTGGGCAATCTGAACACTAATCCCAACATGTGAAAAATGCAATCTGGAGCAATTTTATTTCCCCTGAAATATTTCTGGTGTTAATATCACCAGAGATTTGCTGTTTGGGATCTTGGATTTCAAACTTGTCTAGTAAATCTTAATTTCGTAAGTTTGTAATTGAAATTTTGAAGTATTCTTTTGTGAAGAACTTGATCATTGAATCTTAAGGCAACAGAAGAACCTGGTAAATCTGTTAGTCCTAATCCTGCTAACCTTAATTTAATCTAAAAAAAGTACAATATAGACTGAAAGAACTAGCCAAATGTGAGGAAAAATAATCAGGAGTTAAAAGAATTGAGAAAGAAAAATCTTAGAGGGATACTATTTAGGATATTTGCTATTCTGGCTAATAGAACATCTTTAAAATAATGTTAACTTTTTATTTGGTTACATGCACTCATCTGGAAGAGTGTAAGGAAGACTTGTTAGCAGAGACTACTTAGGGAACAAGGGGTTGCAGGAGGTGAAGGTTTCTGCGGCCTTGGTCTGCTAAGATACTTGGAGCCTACTCATTTAATGGTCTGTCCAAGCTACAGTAATACCTATTTATACTGCATATTTACAATGAGTATTCACCAAGTGAGATTGATCATCATAGCTTCTCTCCACAATGAGTAGATAGAGATTATCTCCTCCAGAAGATGTGTTAGAGGAGCTAAGTTTATCCTTCTCATTGACCTTTTAGGGAGACTCAGGAGACACATCCTCCTACAGCAGAATTGGTGAGGCGTGTTCCTTCTCCATTACAGCAGTAAGTGCTTGGTGTTGTTTGAGTGAACAGGAAGCTGTATTTACCATTTTAGAAATTATGGGTATTCCTAGAGTGGGTTATGGGAACAACTTGTTTGGGGCTTGACCTATTTTTCCTATGTTTTTATAGCATTTGAGTGTGGACTTCTGGAGCAGAACTGTAACTCAGATTTTGGATTCAGAACTGCAGTTTTGCCACAACCAGTAGTGCAAACTCAGTTTTGAACAGTCTTGGGGCATTTTGATCAAGACAGAGAGGTGTATGAGCAGTTCTACCTTCTGACTACACATAACTTTCCTGTAACCCTGCTGCTGTGTCCTTAAGAGATAAAAGTTCCGGGAGATAAAGCTGCAGCACGCTGTGAAGTTGAGGGTGAGGTGTTGCTACCACATACGTGTTTTGTTCAAAGAAGTGCCTCGAGAATCCAAGGTACTTCTGAGTCCTGATCTGCTTCCCACTGTCCAAGCACAGACTTGTGAAGAACATGAGTGTGGGTAGTAAAGGTGCTTTTTCGAGTGGATGGCATCTGTGTTTCTGCATTTCTTAATTCTGTCTGTGGATCTTATGGCATATGCTGGAACTTGCACGGAGAACACTGATTTAATAAAAACCAGTAGTGTGATTCTTCCAACTATCCCTGAAAGGATATTTAGGGGCTTCATATTCTTAGACAAACACCAAATTAATCACAGTACTAAACTAGAAGTAAAGCCCATATAAAATTTACTACATTTTTTGCATAATTTGAAAAAAAAAGGAAAAAAACATCAGTGTGCAGAATTGATTGTGGTAGCTTCTGTTTACACTTGTGGTCTAAGTTAATAGTGTTTATCTATTTTTAATACAGCTCTACAGTAGTGTTTACTGCTTTAAAAAGAAAGGAAAAAAATGTGAAATTAAAAATCACTGAAGGAATTCATAAAGATAAATGCTGCAATATGGTAGAATTTTCAAGGGAGGTGAGTATAAGGATCAACCTTTAAATCCATTTAAGGGCTGAGGAGAAATATACATGTCAGACAATATTGTTATTACTACTTCATAAAATTTGGCAGAAAGCCTGATGCATGTTTCTTGTATAAAAACACTTCACTGCCCTGCAGTTCAGATCATTTGGCTGCTGTAAAATAAGGAGTTCAAATCATTTGCCTCCTCTTTACTTTATTTGCATCTTTGCTTAGAATCAAGCTGTGCATGTGTGAAAAGACGAGTTGAAGGGGATGGTGTCACTTTTAAATTCATTAATAAATAATGCTGCCTTGATATTTTATGAATAATCTCTCCCAGCATATTTTCGGTACAGTATAGGGGAATTGCATACTCAAGTGTTTTAGTCTTAGACAAGAGGTCTGGTTGCTTCCACTTAAAGGGGCTTATGGATTTGTTGTTCTAAGGTTTTTGGGGGTTTTTTTGTGGCAGATACTGTAAGTTCTAATAGTTTACAGCCACATGTTTAAAAAGTGAACAAAATGTACTGCAGCTTTCTGTTCATGTTCAGTAGCTGTTTTATACTGTTTTGATATCAAATAAGCATCAAGCCTAGAAGAGATATTTTTCCTTGATATTGCTTATGGTAAAAATGGCCTCAGAATGTCAGTCCTTGACCTTGTGGACTCAAATACTTTGAATGCAAATATGTGTATTATCTCCTTGTAGAGTGTCATTTTGAACTCTATCTGTCCTTGTTCTCACACATTTACTTTTATCACAACGAGAGATTCCTGTGCTAGACAAATTATTTTTTTCTACTTTCATGGCCATAACAGTGGAATAAGCAAACTGACATTTGCATTTCTCATTTCTTGCATTATGAAGTTTTGATCCACCCTGCAGGCATCTGCCCTTTGAGTTGGGTGAAAGATATTTCAAGACTCAATGGCTAAAAGTAGACTTGTAAAACTCTTGCAATCAAACATGGAGGCTTCAATGACCTGTCTAGAAGACAGGAAATTTCCCAGTTTAATGTTGTTTTTCTTAATTGTATTGAAAATGCAACTAAACACAATAACATAAAAAACATTAAAATATGCTGCATATTGTAAAGTGGAACCCTAACAAGTACAAATTCACCTTCATCCATCAAAAAGTCTCAAAAATTCTGTGGCTGCGTTGCTAGTACTGGGTGAGTGTTTTGAGGAATTTTGCATGAATTAAAATCCAGGCAAATAAAAAGAATAGTAAATGAGTTGGAGAAGGTAGGCCTGGGGATTTTATTTTATCTCTGGAACCTGTTTTATAGGAAATTGTGAAAACTGAGAGTTTAACAAAACTTCACACTTCGTTTATTCACACTTCATTTTATTTAAGTCACTAGCCAAATTATCCAAGGTTGCTACTAATTATGACAATATACACTTGTGGAGAGTATATTTAAACTATGTGCTATGTTCTTTACTCCACTTTTTAACACTGGGATAAGACCAGATGTCGTAATGACTTATCAGTGATACTCTCTTCTCCTGGAAAACCTCCTTAAGCCATCTAGTGCTGTCTCCTAGCAGAGGTGGGGAGTAAATTTAGGAAGTCTTTATGACAGTCTTTATTTCATTCCTGGGTGAATGGGTGACTGTAAACCTGCATAAAACAATGACAGTGTTACTCCGAATCCATTCAGAAATTAGTTTTTGCTGATAAAATTTAAAAATTGCTATCATGAGTGCTTGTCTTGTAAAATGTATATAGATTTAGAAACACATTTGCCAAGAATTATCATGTATACATGATTTAGATTTGATCACCTACTCCCTGAGCCATTGTTTCCTATTAATAGTTGTAAAATATAAGAAACTCTGTTCATCATGTTATCTTACATATATTTAGGAAACAAAATACACGAACATAAAATATACTGGTTTCAGATTGCATGTATGTAAATCATCATGGGTAGAGATTTTTTATTTTAAAGGCTTAGTAATTTAACCTACAGGAGGCAGAGGTGGAGTCTTAAATTCAATGGGAATTCCAGTTCTTAAAAAGATTTCTTTACTGCCTCTGGAGCAAAAGAGCAACCTAGTTCTATTTTTAGATCTATCCATAGTAAGGATAGAAACACTACTCTGTACGTAACCTTTTAGTGGATTGTTACCACGAGTGTGTTTAGTAAAAGACACGTAAAACCATGTAAAAAGAGATGAAAGGTATGGTCAGAAATCTTAGCTGAAAGGCATTTTTAACACTGCATGGGTTCATTTCCTTTACTGTTGCTATCTTGCAGGTACTTAGCATTTATAGACATCATACCCTTGTAATTGAACTTGCATGAATCATTTATTTACTACGCTGCACTTACGGGTAATATATGTCAAGGGAATTCATTTTTTATTATAGCTGATGGAGCCATTATGATGTCATAATATATACAAGGATAGAGATATAGCTTGAACAGAACTTCTGGTTAAGTCTGTGAAACTCAACGCTGTCTACATTTTTGTTTTGGAAGTAGAAGTGCAAGATTTGGTGGTGCAGTATTCTTCTAACCCTTGTCAACAGCTTGTTGGATAAAGGATAAAGAGATATGTTATCCTAGATATGGCAGTGATAGTATCTGCACTTAATTTGGTATGAAAAAAAAAAGGGACAAAATATGGATATTTGCCAAGGAAGATTAACATACACTGTTTTCCTTCAGGAGTTTAAATAAGAGCAAGTATCTTTTAAGATTCAATTCTAAGAACTAAATGTAAGGAAAAATATATAAACATATGCATTATGTTAGAGTAACTGAGCTGAATTGCCTGATTTCAAGTCTAATATTTTGTTTTCACTGGGGAGATCACAAAATATCTCATTTCCATACCCATTTCCAAGCTGCCTGCTCTGCCAGGTCTGGAACAGAGTAAGTGAGCCAGTACGCAATGCCTACTGAAGCCTTCCCCAGCGAGAGATTCCAAATTCTTGGGGTCTTCATGTCTTGGAAAGTCCAATGCCTGAGTGAAGGGGATGAGAAAGTTTCTTTGTGCAGAGAGAAAGACAGAAAGTCATTTTCTATAGGCAAAAAGCAGCTTGGTGATCAAGTTTAATGAAATGGAAAATGTTCAACAGATCACCTCTATGCTTTCACCTCCTATGCTACTAATAAGCAAAAACTATGATATGTAATTAAAAAACAGTGGACAATTGAGAAAATAAGGAGCTTTTTCAGGCTGTACCTTTAGCTAAAATAGTTCAAATATAATTTTATATATATTTGGTGGTTATAATAGCTTTGTATTTAAAAGCAGAATGCTAGGATAGGAACAACTTGTTTTTATACGGAAGCATAGAATAGATTTTTAGAGATAAAACCAGTCTTTTGCATACACAGTGTCTTCTGATGCTCCTTACAGTCCAAGAGGAGTGGGCACATTCAGGGGGAATAAAGGGTTTGGTGCCTAAGAGTAATATCTTTATGTTAGCAAAATCTCTGAAGGAGCATTTCCATGAGAACAGCACATAAATCTCTAAGAATGCTTTTGATAATCTTATTTTTGAGTTGTAGTAACTCTGGCCAGAGTCGCCCAGTGCAATTTTAGTTGCTTAGTCAGATGCATCCTTTCAGCACTCAAACTAAACTACCAGAAAAAAACCTGTTTTCTTTGTCTTCTAGAGAACTGGATTTCACAGGTTAGGATTTGCTGACTCAAATTTAGAAACATTTTTTTCTAAACTAACATAAAAGAAAATCTAAATAAGAACTCTTATAAATAATATTATTTGAATAATCCCAGCTTAGAGCTCCATCTCTTTTTAGAGAAAAAGCTTGCTGCTCTGTTTAGTTGTTTAGTAGTCTGTATTTCAGTAAAATTTAGAGCTTACTAGGAACAAGCCTCCAATTTAAAACAGAAAGATAAGGTCTATATCTGTGTTCTTAAGAATTTATGATGGTACAGGTGTCTGTGCTGTGCACTGTTACAGAAATATAATATCTAGTTCTCTGTGGTAACATCTTGATATTTGTTTTAAGTCTGTAGCTGTCTAATACCTATTTTTATAAAACCTCTCTTGTTTGCTACTGAACAGTAGCAAAAGAATTAAAAGCTATGTATTTGTGTTTAACAGAATGTTGTGGAGCAAATCTAATAGCTGAATTAACACTGTTTATGATGATGGTGTTACATTCCAAAAATGCATCTTCTCAGTAAAAATAGTAGGTTTTGAAGCAGAAACTGAGTCACACAACCCTTTTGGAAAGTCTTGATGAAAATAACAGTTTGGTAAAATTCTATGTATCTGGAGAGAGAGTCTAATAAGAAAAAATGGCTGACTTCTTAGATTTGGAAAAACTCTTAGGCCTTTCACTTATTTATTACACATATTACCATAGCTTAACCCCAATAAATATGTAGAAATAAAAGAAAGATTTTAGTGCTATTTTAAAAGTGAAAAATCTAAAAAATCCTTCACCTCTGCTTTTCTTTTTCAAGTAATTTAATAGTAAATAACCTACTAGGTATTCTAATAATTTATGAGAAAGGGATTAACACATCATCTGGGAAGATGAGGTCAAGTAAGTAATTACTTGATTTCTGTAACAATCAAATCAGGTCCATAAGATGCTTTATAACCATTATTTATTTCCAAGGTCAGGTTTGATGATTTTTCACTTTTATTTATGGCAGCTAACTATGCTAAAAGTTCACTGACAACGTATCTAAAGGAAAAATAAAAGCTGGTTTTTTTCCAGGGGAAGGCTAAACCTCATCTAAAATTTAAACCAGATCAATCAGGTTGTTCATCAATAAATATACGCCATCTTCTGCAGTGCTGCATGTGACCTGCAACTTTAGAAAGCATGAGCTCACTCTGAGGTAGACAAAAGTTTGAGTTATGTTCTCTTTTTAAAAGCAAAGATTGCTTCTAATTTATTGAGGGAAGAGATAATTAATTCTCAGATTCAATACAGGGACCCAAAGAATTAGATTCCATATTTAAATCCCCAAATAAGGTTTAAAACTAGAAACTGAGAAAGTAAGATGGCTTTTGTAAACAAAATCAGACATATTCAGAAGTTCATGGAGAAATCTGTCTGCAGATGGTCTCTAACTATCATGTTACCAAAAAAATTTGAAAAATAAAACCATAAAAGGATATCTGATTTCAATTTTTTCCACCCTCTAGGGGGAAAGCAGGAACATCATTTTTCTTTTTCATCCTTCCTTTCAGTCTTACGGGGAACTACAGTCTTTTAGGTGATGACGCTGCCAAACTGTGTTTCCACATAGCTGAACATCTTGATTGCAAAACAGTGCAGCTCTTATAACTGCAAACTTCTCATTTCTCTTTCCATCTGTCTTGTCTTTTTGTGTGTATCAGTGCCATTGCATACCAGGTTCCTGTGATGGTTTGTTTTATCAGCTTAATGGGACAGATTGTAGTGCAGGCCCTCTATACCTCCAGCCTAAACGTAATTCTCTCCTCCTGTTGCCATCATTTTCTGTAAGGTAAAAAATATACAGAGGTTACTTCTTATTTGTCAGAACTAAGAAGCAAAGTCAGCTAGCAGATCTATGCTACGCTTGCAGTTCTAATTTCACTTTTATAAGCTTGAAAAAGCACACTCTAGACTTTTTTGGAGACTTCTCTTGCACAGCAACACCTTCCAAACTCTACAGTTTCTTTGCACAACACTAGCTGCATGTTTTCTGTGTCACTCATATTCCATTTTGATGGAACAACTGGATGAGGGACATTACAGGACTCAGGCTAGACTGGAAAATCAAGGTCAATAATTTGGGTAAGTAATTTGCAGCATTCCTAGAAAACCTTAAAACAGAGAATTTTCTTCTGTATATGGAACCAGATTGTTTGGCTAAGATCAAGGCTCCTTTTTGCTTTTACTTTTGGCCTCCTTCTTGTTGATGTGAAGTGTGGGAGTAACAGTATGCCCACAAATTTTTCTCTCTTCAAATGGATAACTGACTAGTTGGCAAGTATGAACATGCAATCTGAAAAATTGTATGCAAAACATCATCATTCCACTCTAATTTGAAAGGTGCTTCAAATAATATGCATAGCCTGAATAGTTTAACATGAATCTGAATTGAGATTTCTGTGTAGGAACTGAAGTTTCATCAGACTTGCGCATCTTGTATGTGTGTAGATTCTCCTTCCTCTCCCCCATTTTTAGTTAACCATCCAATTGCTTTTAGCAGTCAATTCTCTGTGTAGTTTATGGCAGTAAATTATATTGGCAGTCACTGTTTTGTTGTGCAATAAGCTATTGCTAATTGGCATTTCCTCTTTAATAGACTCTGTTAAGAATTATGTTAAAATAATTGCTGCCAGAAAGCACAGTACAAAACTCTTAATTACTGGCTAGCAGTTCTGTCCTTCAGATCCTTCCTCCAAGCTATGCTTTCATAGAGCATGTGCTTTTAATTTGAATTCAGCTCCATAAAACTCAGGAGAATCTATTGTCTATCAAAGCCAAACTTGTAATAACGAAGGATTTGTCACAGCAGATCAGACACCAGGTCTCTGTAGTCTGGTGCCATGCCTCTGGCAGTGGCTATTTCTTTATATTTTAAAAGAAGGTAAATCTCTTTCCAAAAGGCTAATGCATCTTACCCCGTTGTGTGACACTGCACATTTGTTTCTAAACCTTGCAATTCATTGTCTTACACCCTGAAGCATAAGATTTGATTACCCTTATTGTCTTACCTTGCATAGCTACAAATGCTATTATCAGTGATAAAATTATGCAGTTCTTTTCAAAAATGTAGCTATGGTTTTTTATCTTGATGACCTGATCTGAAAGCTAGTTCCATTGACTATGTAAAAGAAATGATTCTCTGTATTGCTTCTGCATTTACTGCTCTTTCATTTAAAACTCCTTTTATTTTACGTAATAGAGAAAAGAGAGGAGCCTGATCAGATTTTAATACATCTTATCTAATTATGAATATCTGCATGAAATTCCCTCTAAGTTTCATATAATTTTGGCTGCTATAAAATTCTGAAATTTATTAATTGTTTTATTCCCTTCCATTTATTGGTTCAGCCTTAGAACCAGTCAGTTGTTTTTCTATGTTTTTTTTTTTTTTTTTTGTCCTGGACACACTAATGGACATTCAGATGTACCTGGTGTATGATCTGATGCCTGTATTTTAAAATTTTATATCCCTCATTTTCCCTCATGGCGTGAAGAAATTTGGTAAAAGAAAAAGAATACATAGTCTGTCTTCTGAAGAATTTTGCTTTTAAATTAATGACTGTAGGATAATTATAGATTTTAAGCAGCTAAAATTTATGATCTTTCAGTCTTTTCAGCAGATCTTTAGAGTCTGAGTAATCAGGATGTGGTACATTATATGAATTATGTAGACTGTTTATGGACTTTAATTTGTATCACCTTGTCTGTTTAAGCTAAATTTAGTCAATCCTCGTGACAGATTATTTCTCTTAGAAATTTACTAGAAAAAGTGTAGTTACATATATCCAGAGGCAAATTGAATAATTGCATGCTATATAGTATATGCAAAAATCCCCCTTTCCCAGTTATCATAGAAGCATAGAATATCCTGAACTGGAAGGGACCCACAAAGTTCATTGAGTCCAACTCCTGGCCCTGCACAGGACAATCCCAAGAGTCACACCATGTGTCCAAGAATATTATCCAAACTCTTCCTGAACTCTGTCAGGCTGGTGCTGTGACCACTTCCCTGGGAAGCCTGTTCCAGTGCCCAACCACCCTTTGCATGAAAAACCTTTTCCTAATATTCAATCTAAACCTCTCCTGACACAACTTCAAACTGTTCCCTCAGGTCCTGTCACCAGAGAGATCAGTGCCTGCCCCTTCACTTGCCCTTCTGAGGAAGTTGTAAGCAGCTATGAGGTCTCCCCTCAATCTCCTCTTCTTGAGACTGAATAAGCCAGATGACCTCAATTTCTCCTCATATGGCTTCCCTTCTAGACCCTTCACCAGCTTCATGGCCCTCCTTTGGACCCTCTCTAATTACTTTATATCCTTCTTATATTGTGGCTCCCAAAACTGCCCCCAGCACTCGAGCTGAGGCCACCCCAGTGCAGAGCAGAGCAGGACAATCCCCTCCCTTGCCTGGCTGGCGATGCTGTGCCTGATGCACTTCAGGACAGGGGTGGCCCTCCTGGCTGCCAGGGCACTGCTGACTCAAATTCAACTTTCCCTCAACCAGAAGCCCTAGGTCTCTTTCTGCAGTGCTGCTTTCTGGCATCACGTTCCCCAGTCTGTCTGTACATCCATATGGTTGGTGGTTGCCTAGCCCTCTCATTTGTCAATGTCTCTCTGCTGGTTCTCACTGCTTTCACTTTCCTGTTTTAAAAAACTATTTCATGGTCCTATAGTATACACTGAGATCTGTTTCCTCATATTTATTTTTTCCTAAAGGATTTTCATTTTACCACTTCTAGTATCGTTGAGGTTTTTTGGCTACTTGAAGATTGTAAAACTTTCCAGAATTTCCAGTAAAAAACCCCAATAAACTCACACTACCACAGCTGCTAACTTGTTCAGTACCATTTCCAAGTCATTAATAAATAGTGCTCATCTCAATAGCAACCCCAGGAGCATTCATGCCTACATTTTCTTCATTTTGAGGGGCAGCCACTTGCCATTACTCATTGTTTCCCATCACTTAACAATTTTTCAATCAATTCTGTGACTCTGTCCCTTGCCCCACTGTTATTTATTTTCCTTAAAAGACTCTGATGGAGGGAGTTTATGAAAAGCTCATTGGAAACTCCGGAAAATTAAGTGCCTTGGGTCATTTAAGCTGCTATTTCAGCAACTGTTTCCAAAAGAGCTCAGGAAGCCGATCCCTTTTTGTTGTTGCTCCTGAGGGCGGTCTGAAGATAACTCAGGTTATACCTGAGTATATATATATATATTTGTGCCGCAGATCCTCACCTGGGGGCGGGCGGCCGGCGTGTCCCGGCCCGCTGGCCGCCGGCTCTGTCCGCGGTGCTGAATGCCGCTCCGCCCCTGCCCGGCGCGGAAGCCGCGCGTCCTCTGGCCGTGCGTGCGGGTCGTGGTCACGCGTGGCGTCCTGCGCCCCTGCTCAGCGCTTCCTGCATCCTTCCTGCAGAGAAACACCAGTCCAGGCTGGCAGAAAGCTGAGTTAACAGCAGAGTGCTTCTTGAAGTTCAGCAAATGTGCCCATCAGCAGCAATGAAGTTACAGATAAGGTGAGGTTGAGATGAAAGCTGTTACCAGAGAGTTATGGAAATAATCAGTTGTGGGGATGCAAATATTGAATGTAGAATAATTCTGCCTTGGATCAGATCCTGACTCTAAGAAATTCTTTATATTTAAGTTATTCATTTTAAAAACATGGCACTGGATTTTATTAAAATAAAAATCATCTTGATGTCTTTCTAAATGCAGAAAAATTGATTATTTGGTGATTTTTTTTCTATGTAAAAGGTCAGCATCATTTCTGTCTTATCTTTGAATCGGTTTTTCTGCCCAAACTGATGGCTGGAACAATAGAGATCGTTCTGGAGCAGGAACTTCTCTCAGAATCCAGGTCTTATCGCAGCTTTTACTGGCAAAGGCTGCTATTCATACTGTCACTCACTGATGCTACATAATAGATGGTGTCTGCCTTGCACACCATAGATAACTCACCAGATTAGGAGTTGGATTTAATTCCACACATTCTACTGACCCCCAAACCACCCAGCCTGTCCAAACAAACAAAAAAATGCAAAAACAGCAGAAGATAACTGATAGTTTAGGTTGTCTGAATGTGTGACTTTGTTTTTTGCATCGATTGTCATTGGGAATCATGACATACCCTTTTGATTAAGGCTGTTAAATACTGTTTCTCCATAAAAATTATGACAACGTAATCTTATCTATAATTTTCCCACAAGCAAGTAGTGAACATAACCACAATCTGTGTGCACTTGCACACCGTGATTATTTTACATCAAGAAATAATTATTCCTGATTTTATTCCCTTCATATGTGTGAAACATGGCATGTATTAACAAAATATATGTATGTATTCAGTGCAAACATTGCATGGTGTTTAATGGTTTATGATTTCTCATGAGTGGGCCCGTAGAAATAGTCTGAAGGTAATGTCAAGAGTACCACATGCTTTATGGTATAATGACAGGGAGAGTGATACTGACAGTGATAACTGCCATTTGATCACCATTTCACTTAAATAAGTAGGAGGCTCTTCTTGTTTATACCTTTAAATAAATAATAATTCATATTTCCTTTGATTTTATTTTTTTAATGTAAAAGGATTGAAACAAAGTAGGACATGTAAGCAGAGAAAGTCCTTCAGTACGTGACTCAGAGCTTCTCCTCTGAGTCATTGCTATTTATTTAATTTTTTGTTTTCATCAGGAACCAAATTGCAAAAGAGCTCCAGGGACACCATTTTATAAGGCCAAGGAGACAGAATATTCCTAATACTTTTCCTTGTCCTGGGAATTAAAGTCTGGGGTTAGAGATTGCATGTAGTCCTCCATCCAGCTGGGCAGAAGAAGAGGGGCTGTTGTCATATGTAGCCTTTATTCCCTGCACCTGCCTCAATCCACCAGCTACTAGAAGAAAAGGGAAATACACTGCAGTCTCTATTTAGTTGCAATAAATTACTTCCTTCCGCTGTCACGGTAATGGAAAGAATTCTGTATTTGAATCACAGTTCCTTCCTAGGACTCATCCAGGACTGATGCTATGGGCTGTTTATTGTACCTCTTGAGTAAAAGAGGCTTAAGTTCTCCATTAATTCAGTTTGGATCTACTAAAGGATCTACTTTTTCCAGCAATAAAAATAGTGTATATGTACATTATCTAATTAAAGGCTTAATACTTTGTGTGCGTAAAAGTTATCAGAAATGGTTTTTATGTGACATGCAAGTGGTAAAGGGGCATTTCAGGTACATATTAAATAATTCTCAATTGATTTTGCCAAGTTATTGCTCCGCAATAATGCAAGTAAATTTTTTTCTTCTCTGTGTTCAATGTAACTGTTGTTTAATTTAACCAGTATGGTAGAGTCCTGCTTGGTCGGAACGCTGTGTGACCATTCCTAAACACACAAATGTATAATTTTTGTTCCGATAAATGCACATGAGTTTAAATGAAAGTGCGGTGGCAATTAGTTCCAGTGTCTCTTTCCCACAGGAATAAAAAACTCAGCCTTTCCCAGGGGTTACTCTGAAGCCTGTTGGGGGAGGATGGCTGCAGTTCATCCTTTCTTTGCTGAAAAACAAAGAGGAGTTTTCTTTGTATGCTTCTTTGGGCAGCCATGGCTCTCTCTCAGCCCCTCTGTTGCTTTGTCAAAGGCAAATGGAATTCTGTTTTCTGTTTCAGGCTACTCTTAAGTACTATTTCCTAGAGTCATATTCTAGCACATTTTTTTCCAAAATATCACATCATAGTATTTCCACAAACTGTCCTGATCAGAAACACAAGACAATTGTTCACTTCTTCCTGATGTTTCCCTGGTGTCACAGTGGCTTAGAAACAGGGCTGTGGCAGTTCAGGGCTTATCTGACAAAGAGGATAGTATAGTCCTAAACTTGCCTTGAACTCACAGGTTTTAATTTTGGGGTGTTTATTTGGTGGGGTTTTTTAGTGGTTTTTTTTGTTGTTTTTTGGGCTGTGGTGTTTTCCGGGGTTTTTTGTTTGTTAGTTGTTTGTTTTGGGGGGTTTTGTTTTGTGTTTGTTGAGGTTTTTTGTTTTGTTTTAGTTTGGTTTGGTTTTGGGGTTTTTTTTTTGTGTTATTTGAGACCTATGCCTAATAGTGTATTCAGTACAAGATGGGTGAAATCTGTAGAATAGGCATTTGGACTGCATTGCAGCGTATCCTTCACCTTTGAAAGCCTACAGTTTGATCTAGGAGGCTTTCTAGATGTCTCTAAGGCAATCTTACACTGCTGAAGGCAGCAAAATATTTAGCAGACTAATAACATAAATGAGCAGTGGTGGGAGGGTGACGAGAGTGCTTTGGTAATGACCTTCAACACTTCTCATTCTTTCGCATGTCTGACTTGGGAAGGGATAAAATATCTTCATTACTTCACTGCAGCCTTCTCAGGTTGGGAGGGCTGAAGATCAAGTAGTCTGGGTGTGTTGTGCTGGAGCATGCAATCATTATGCAAATTTCAGTGAACCTGTTAGTTGCAAGTGGCACATTCATTTTTACCTTTGTAATAAAGGTCTTTCTTCAGGGTCTCTGTAATTTTTTTTTTTTTTTTTTGGTTTTTTCTTTAGGCTTCTCTGTCATTCCTAAACTCTCCCTGATAAATCTTTTTATACAGAGTTCATTCTTTCCAGTGGTGACAGTTCAGTGAGTTGCCCAGTGCACCCACTAGTTGTTCCAGTTGGTTGTCAACTAGATGCATTTTTTGATTGACAGTGATTTTAATTTTTTTTAGTATCAAAAATTGTATTTTCTCTTCTGTTTTTTGAAAACAATGGGAAGTTGTTACAATGCAAACAGTAAATATCCTTGTTAAAGAAATGAAAGTGGATGTATTTTTCAAGTGTAACTGCATTTAATCTAAAAGTATTAAAATACATGTTTCTTCCTATCCCCTTAATGTGATCAGCAAATTAAAGGGAGAAAAAATTCCTCTTCTGGATATTAAACTCCTTCCAATTATTATTTTTTTTATACAAATGGAATTTATAATAAGATGATCTAACTGTATGGTTAAAAAATCAACTGGAGAGAAGGTATAACAACTTGAAGAAAATTTAAAGGGCCATTTAACCAGAAATCTTACGATCAACAAAACTATGAGGCATTATTTTTCAAAATAAATACTTTTTATTCTAAGATAAATATATATATATAGAAAGAATATATATATGCACACACACATACATGCCAAGAGCAGTCTCCCTAGATTCTTCCTTGCTTTAAAGATGGGAGTGGCATTAAAATAAAAATCCAATTCAGAGTATTATCTCCCCAGCTGCCTGTGCAGACCATTGGGTTGGCCTGGGAATATTCTCATTACATGTACTGAAACAGTTAGTCAGTGATTGATGCTGTATTAATTCACAGCACAGACCCCTTGCCTTTGTTACTGAACATTAGACAAATTAGTTCTTACAAATTCACATCCCACCCCCACTGCATCCAAGCTCCCCACTCTGGCTGGTTAGTATTGCTAATAACCTTCATTCAGAGCAAACTGAGGCTTTAGGAAGGAGGAGTTTGCTAAGGGAAGGGGCAGAAAACGGGTAGCAGCCACTGGGGTCTAACAATACAGTCATTTGCTGGCAGAGCTCAGCTCAGTAATGACAAATGATCTTTTCATTGTCAGACCCCCCAAATTAATTTTCTCTCCCACTTCTCATGAGGCCACATTCATCACACAGATTGCGTTAAATGTACTTTTGACAGGACAGAGAAAGATGAGTAGTAAAATAATTTGATTCTAGTAGCTTCTTATCTGGAGAAGTTAACCAATGGGAAGATATCTGTAAAGGTAAATATTTCTGTAAGTGTTTCTGAGATAAATCTGCATTAAGATTTTTCACAACATTTGGGCAGAAGGTTAAGCACAAATGAATGAGTGAGAAAGCAGTGGAAGGAAGATGGAGTAATATCTTTAGCTGTTCCCACTGACCTCGGAGTTAAGCCCTGCTTTGTACAGAGGGCACAGCAGCTGAAATAGATATGTACAATTTATGTTTGTAATATTCTGTATAGAATAAAATTGCTTTTTTTTAATTCTCTTCTTTGAAATTAATTAGTCAGAGATGGTTTTCAAGTATGCTTTTATAACTTCCCATTAAGTTTTTGCTGTATGCTCACTCTTTTTGGCCATTTAAAAAGATGTAGGAAATAATGTTGTATGGAGGAGAACCAAGAGATTTGTCAAGGTCAGCAGAAGCACTAGAGCACAAGGAGGCAGGGGAATCCCAGCACAATCTAGTTTTCTGAAATATTCTGCTTATGGCTGGATTAAGTCACATTAATTGAGCATAAAAGCAGAGTGTTTAGTGCTTAGAGTGTGACTGGAATCGATGTAGATTCTTGTGCAGCAAAGTGCAGAAAGTGTGCTCACTGCAAACTTGTCTCTAGTATTTTCAGTATATGATTGGCTCTCTGTAGTTTGTGTTTGTTTAAAACAGCCATAATAAACTGAACTGAGAGCAGTAGCTGTCTGGTCACAGATCGTATTCAGTGTGTGATACCTTACTGTTAGAGTAGGTTCTATTCAAATCTGAGACTGCTTGGCCTCTCTTTGTTTCCACCAGCACTGGCCTTTGTTAAAGATATCCAAAATGTCTTCCATATTGCATTCACACTTCCTTGATTGACATGGTCCAACACCTATGAAAATTCCCTGGAAGTGTTCAAGACCAGATTGGATGGAGCTCCAAGCAATTTGATCTAGTGGAAGATGTCCCTGCCCATGTCAGGGGGATTGGAATGATGTGATCTTTGAGGTCCCTTCCAGCCTAAATCCCCATTCTGTGATGATTTTAATATTTTTCAGTTGGCTTTCTGATCTACTGCTGGCATCCAGCATAGTGGGGTTGCTTGTTATTCTCCTTTTTGACTGGGTCTGATGCAGATTGCATGTGAGCGATGCAGAATTTCAGATGTGGTGCAACTGTGAATTAAATATACAGATGCACTTTTCTTCAGGGAAATACTGCTCCCAGGCTGCACTGTTTCACTCATCTCCCACCACTTTTTCACCTATACCCGAATAGGAGCAAAATTCTACTTGGAGTTCTTTGGTGTTTTATATAACACATTGGAGGTAACATGATTTCATAATTCCTATATATATATATATATATATGTACACACACACACATATACGTGATTGTTGACATAATTCATACTTCAGTGAACTTCCCACTGGGTATTATTGACACTTGTAGCCAGGTTCTATGTCTCTTGTCAATCTTACATGTTTCTCTTCAATAATGGCATCTGCGTTGCAAGGGAGGAGGAAAATAGTGAAGTAGAAAAGTTCTCATCTGCAGGTTGTCTGCTAATCACTGGATTGCTTAAAAACCAAAACCTTTGAACTCTCATATCTTCCACTTCTTGTTCAGGTACATTTGGAAGGACTGTATTTGTTATGAAGACCATTGTATTTAATGTGCAATTTAGAAGGTATGCATATTATATGTATTTCAGATAGAGATCAAAAAAAATTTTTTTTTCACTCTATTTGCTTTCAAAGTTATAGGAGGAAAAGTCTGTTTCATTGTCATAGAAAAACAAGTATTCCAGTGTTACTTCTGTATTGCATTTTTCTTTCACAGGTGACAACTAGATAATACCATGTTAGTTAATGAAAAAGATATGTTTACCTTTATGCATAGCCACAATATTAGACAATAAAGCTGTGAAGTCAAGGGAATGTAAATGAAAATAGCTTCCAGGGAAAATTAATAAAGGGGTAGCAAAGCAGAATTAGAGTGAGTTGCTCCCTTGCTTTAAAGGTCATTGCCCATCTTCTTGCCAGAAAAGAAGTGTGTGTTGGGGTTTTTTTGAGGTAGGAGGGAGCATTCTGATGTCTGTCTTGGAGTTCTCCTGTTTACCTTTTTATATAATTAGGCAGACCAGATTGGCATTTAGTCTTATTCTGACAACAGTAAATTAGGCTTAACTCTTTAATTACAATGAGAAGGAAATCACCTTTCTGATATCCTTCAATTAACTGAAACATCTGTTAAGTTATAATTAAAATTTCACATGGATCATTTGAGGTTTTGGGATGTTTCCATTTAATAGAGAAAAAACATTTACATATATGCATTTGGTTTTCAACAACCCTTTCTAGTCTCTTAGTGCTATACTAGGAATACTGATGCTATATTAAGCAATATATTTCTGACTTTATGAATAGACAGCTGGTCCTAGGAAAATGAAAAAGGGGTGTAGAAGAAGGTGAACAGAAAATATCAAAGCTCGAAGGTGCACTGGAGCTATCTCAAAAGTAAACTTTTTTTCTCATCTTCTTCTCATTTCTCATGCTCTTTGAGATTCTAATATTATCTTTAAGACAGGAAGCATGTTTTGGAGATGAGCAATAACCTTAACACATACCCATTATTCTATTACAGCCTCTTGTACCTTTTAAGGATCCAGATATTTTGATTAAAATAATCTGTCAAGAAGTATTTTATGTACTAAGAAGAATTATATTCTCATCTCAAGCAACAAAAAGTCTTAAAATACTAAGGTTTACTCAATGGATAAAAGTTTTCTTTTGTAGCACCTCTTGCTTCTGTCTGCATCTAGGTGCTCAGCTGGTGGTGAGGACCTCACCAGCATGCAGAAATGGATTTATCAACAGTGCCAAGCACTGGTAAAACCTTGCAGCAAAATATGTTGCATGTTTGAAAGTGAGTTACCCAGAAACTGAACTGCTCAGTGCACTAAGATAAGAAGAGGTTTCCATACAATTTTTTGCTTCTTAACTACTTAGAACAGTAGGTTCAGAGAAATCACAGGAAGGGAGATTTACCAAGTATGAGAAAAACAGGTTTTGTGATCCTCCTTTTTTCTTCTCTGCAGTCTCAGCACTTCACTGGTAGTCTAGTTTATCATGGACCTAAATGGACTGCAGGGGCACAGCTGCCTCACCATGGATTCCACCACGGGCTGCAGGGGAAACTCTGCTCCAGTCCCTGGAGCATGTCCCCCACCTCCTTCTGCACTGACCTTGGTGTCTGCAGGACTGTTTCTCTCACATATTCTCACTCCCTGCTCTGGCTGCAAAATGCACAGGGCTTTTTTCCCCCTTAACTGTTATCCCAGCGGCACTACCGCAGTGGCTGATGGGCTTGGCCTTGGCCAGTGTCAGGTCTGTCTTGGAGCTGGCTCGCACTGACTCTGTCAGACATGGGCAAAGCTTCTAGCAGCTTCTCACAGAAAGTACCCCTGTAGCCCCCTGCTATCAAAACTTTGCCACACAAACCCAATATATGGCTCTACAAGGTCTTCACTGAGTCAGCAATTACCATCTGTTTTCTTAAGAATAGGTTTTTTATTATTTCATATCTGTTATTAGTTTGTCCATGTCTTTATATATTTTTAATCTATTTTCTGCTATTTTCACCAAATTATTCAAGAGTTGAAACTAAATTTTGTTTTCTTGTATGTGCATTGGGGATGGGAGGGTTGAACTAAGTGGTTTTGCTTTTTTTCTCCTGGATGGAAGCAAACTTCTTTTATGTGGCCTTTTCTGAGCCTGATAATTAGGAATAGTGGAAGTTCAGTGGTCTGGCAGTATGTGCAGTAGCTTGCAGAATTCAGTTTTGTTGTGCACATTTTCAAGGTAAAAGTACAGACAAGTCTTAAAGGATGAGATTACCAAACATTTATGCCTTTAGTCAATCTCACCTCCTTTTTTTCTTCATTTTTTCTTGCTCTTTCTGCAGCTAATGGTTGAGATTAGTACTGTCTTAATTTTCTTTTAAGTTTTATTCTACTACGGGTTGCTTTTTAGTATAACATGCGAAAAATGTATTGGTGGCTTAGGCCAAGTCACATACCATCAAGAACTTCCACTTTACTGAGGATGAGAAAATCTCTGATGCCGTGCTTCTAGAAATAGTGCACTGTGGTTTCAAATTAATATTTTAGCAATTTTGTAATCTAGTTGTCATTGGCTTTTTACCCTTCAAATTTTTAATGTGTCAGGGTGGTTGTCTTTCTGTGTCTCTGTTTTACTCCTGTTTTCATTATGATTTTGTTGTCTTCTTGAGAGCGCCACATTTAGCTAACAGGATTTTCTGTTGCTGTTAGATTCAGTTTTCTAAAACTGTTATTTCTGTTGTATTAAGAGTGTATTTCTCTTCAAATACATTACCTGGATACGTATTCTTCAAGATTGTATATGTTAGATTTTCTTAAATTCCTGGATTTGTGGGAGCTCTGCAGAGGTGTATGTAAAAGCGGGTATAAAAGCTGAGTTGGGATAGCTGTAGCACAATTTTCAGGACTGTAGAGAAAGTGTGTTAATAGTTTTCAATGGCATTTTCACATTATTGGAAGAGGGTTTTTTCCCAGTTTGAAGTATATCTGCCACGTTAGCTGATATTATGAACTCTTGCTCTACGTTTTTTACCCTCTTGTGGTTTGACTTATTTGTGTCAGAACTATTGAAAGATGCACAGAAAATGACAATTCATCTTTTGGTGTGGCTGCTTTTATGAGGTCTTGCAATTTATTTTCAAACTTGGGTATAGGCTACTGTGTGTTTATCTACTCAAGTAAAGGAGGAAAACGTAACTTGGATATAAGTGCAGGTGTCTTATTTTCAAAGGCAAAGCTTCTCTGGTACAGTTGTGAAGAACCCATACCTGAATTTTAAGTGGGTGCATTGTTATGCAGTTTTCAGCTGTTTTCATTTGGGGAGGGAAAAAAAAGCAAGAGTGAGGTCTGAGAGAACAAATATTTATTCTATGATGCATGAAGTCTTCACACACGGCTTTTTGTTTCATTTATCTGTAGTTCAGTAGGTTTAGATATAGGCAGGTGCAGTAAAAATGTTCCTTGGATTTTCTTCTTTTTTTTTCCCCTGAGAGCAATGACATTTTACATCAACTGCAAGGATTGCATTGTTCAGTTTAGAGACATCTGCTTTCTTAAGTATTCCCTAGAAGCTCTGAGTTGATTTATGTTTTTTAATTTTAAAGTTTTGTAATTTTTGCTGTATTAAACAGTTGATTTTTATGTCACCTGGATGCTTCTCCAAAGCTTGTACCATGTAAGCCCTTATGGAAGAGGATGTTGCTGTCATTCTGTCCAAATCAACTTAAGAGAGCAGTGTCATTACGGATGTGCAGGCTGGTGTGTAGGCAAAACCTTGTATTACCATTGACTGCTTAAGAGAGAGCAACAAGCTTTCATATGGAGAGAGACTCAGTGTTGTGTTCCCAGATTTAGATTTTTGACGTTGGTGCATAAAATAATACTTTAATACTTGCACATATCAGTGTTAGTGTAGTGTAACACCATTATGACAAATGACATTAAGATAGACTAACACAGTGGAAGGCCAAATGTGATGTATTTTGTCTTATTTAGTAAAAACATGGGCATTTAAAAACACATTTATCATTGTAATTCAGGCACATGCACTGAGACTTTGTCTTATGTCCTAACCAGGAGATAGTTGACAATGGTCTGCATGTATATTGTGTGATTAAAGATTTTTAAAGAGACTTTGATTACATCTCAGTAAAGATCACGAGTGAGTGTAAAACTGCATATCTTCATTTTCCAGTGCCTACATTGCATTGATTAGCAATACCATTTGCAATGTGCCACACAAACTGATGCAGCTAAATTGACAGAAAGGAGAAAACAACATTAGCTAGTGTCTTGCCATATTCCACCAGACAAGCTTTTATATTTCAGATATCCAAAGGTTTAAAATATCTTAATAGAACCCGGGATTGTAATAAAATTTGAAAGCCAGACATAAGTAATTATGTCTTATATTTACGTTAAGTCATCAAAAATGCTAATAAAACATATTTGTGGGTTTTCCCTTTAATGAGTCTAACAATAAAACAAAATAATTGCTCAAGTTCCCACTAGCTTTAAAGCCCTAAAAGAGGAGGTTCATCAGTGTCTTGATATCAAGCTTGTTTGTAGTGAATTATGGCCATTTTCTGCAATAAAATTTGGTTCGGTGGAAGAAATGGATTTGCAAGCCTGGTTTTATTAGTGTGACTAAATATTGTGGAGCTAAAACAAGGAAACTCTTGCATACTGTCACAATTTGCATCCATATGGATCATAAACTCCTCTACGCATATTTCACTCATAGACTTCAAGTGGCGTTATCTCATCACAGAGGGGGGAACAAGGAATGCACTTAAATTTAGAAATTGTCCTCGTTACTGAATGTCAGATAAAGGCGAAGCCTTTAAATAGGAGTCTCCCTGATTTACTACCTTTAATGTGCACAGGAAGGGATGGGCAAAGCACATCATTAGTGTGACAGGGTGAAAGGGGCAACATGTTTCTTCTGTTACAATGGAAATAGGATGAATCTGGCACAGCTCTGATGTCAGAACCTCCATCACCTTTCTCACAGATGATGTAGATTTTAATTGTACTCTAGGCTGATTCACATCGCACCAGCTCCTACGTGACATTGAGATAGATGAAGCCATTTGTTGGCATTATCAGAGCCAGCTGTGTGCTTGGCTGCAGCTACAGTAGGCATTATATCTCATGCATAATCCTCTCATTGAGAGAGGATCACAAGCATCTGAACCATATGGCAAATAATTTTATTATGATCAAAAAAAGGACTCTTGAAGCTAGTTAAACAGAAGAGTCCTTGAAATTCAATCAGAGGAGGTTTTTATTTTCATGTAGCATTATCATCTTAAATTAATTTTTTAGCTCTGCCATCATCTGTGAAATACAGGAATGTTATTTTTCCCTAAAAGTAAGAAATTAATGTTGTGATTACAAGAAACAGCAAGCAGACTTGCATAGCTTGATTTTTTGATGTTTGAAGAGTGTCTTGCAGATGTTAATGCCTTTTTTCACTAATTACACACTTGTATCACTCAGAAGCCCAAACAAGAAGTAGGAAGTGCCTGAAATTAAAAAAGCTAGGGAAGGGGAGAGAATCATGCACATTAAGCTATGGGAGTGCTGTGTTGATGTCTTAATGCCTCAGTTCCTGAGTGCTGTTACCATTTCCTAGGGATGAAAACATACAGCCGTAGTAAAAGCCATTGTTCTTTACATGAAAAAAAAAAAGAGGTGGTAAGGAAGAAGAGAGAAGCTTCAGCTCTGCACAGTTACTTCTGGGAAGCTGGAGGTGGGGGGGTGGGCAGAATATGGGCATCAGAGACAACAGCATCCAAACTTTTTAGCCTAGGAATAAGTGATAACAACTCTCAGCAGGATGAAGGTCTTGCTCAAGGGCCTGATCCTCTTTCCTTTTGAGTATACAAGGAAAATTCTTGCTGATATCTTTGGCCACCCTTGGGCATACCAACATCATACCAAGGGGCAGCCAGAGAAGGTATTGGCTCAGTACAGGGGTTGGTGGCTGCTGGGGGATGCTGTGTTAAAGGGGAGGCAGTGTCTGCGGTTTCAGAGCTTCACAGGCAGAAAGCAGTAACACGAATCACGCCGCATGTGAGTAGACTGTGTGTGTGCTGGAAAAGATGTGCACTGTTGAGGACTTGGCCCTGGGGACACGATCATTTCTGTGGGCCACCTGGTAATAACATGCATGGCCTATCAGCAACTTTCATGCTGCAAACTTACAGAACATAAATAAAGGTTCACCAGAGCCAAATAGCAACAGCTGCCTTATCTGGAGGATACCTTTTTTATTTGGTAGTTTATTGACAAATAATAAAGCTTTTAATTGGGCTGTGGGAGGAATATAGCCGTGTAATTTACAGAACCTTTAATTTTCTAGTGCTGCATGCCTGAAACAGATTGTGGTTGTAATTGCAGCCTCCTGAGTTAAGCAGAGGTCCTGGCTGAACTGCTGAATTACTGTGAATTGTGCATCTTTATTCTCGCATTTAGAAAGCATCTTTGTGTGCCTTGGGGGAAGAAGAGGAACAGGGGGACGAATCCCTGTTTCTTCTTTAATAAAGTGTTGATAAAGAATTTGTAACTTCAGTTACTAAAACAAGAGTCAGTGAAAACCCCTCAGCCAGGCTATTGCTCTGGTGGCTTTCCCTGCAAACCACCCATCACTCTCAGCAGGATGTGAAGCAGAAATGTGCTCGTGGAGCAGGCTAACAGGGAAGAATTGCCTTTGCTGCAGCAGCTGCTGAACTGAGACTTTCTGGATCATGAATGTATGTAAATATGTCCAACTGTGTGCCCTTCACACATCTTTGGCATGTTTGGAGTAAAAAATACTGCACTGCTCCATTAGTTTGCTTGCCTATTACCACAGCAGATGCTGTTAAGAGCACCGAGATGTGTTTCTAGGTGAGCCTCCCTGTCTGAAATAGGATAAAGAAATAAAGGCTAGAGAGGCCCCAGATAGCATCTTGAAATGAATATAAAGCAAGCTTTGGCAGCAGGGCATGCCCCAAAGTCCGCTGCAAAGACACAGGGTTGTTGGCTCTTCAGTCCATTAAGCAAAACAGAAAACAGTTGTGGCTTTTGCATGTTTTTTCCTTTCTGAACTGTCTCTCTAGCAGACTAACAGCTATTTTGGAGAGTTTGTACAGGTTTGATTCCTGACTCTATCTGCTGAGTGACTAAAATGGCTGCATTTGGATGCCAAGCTATACTTCATAGGGATTTCACCGGCAATGAAGGTTATGTATAAATAATGGATGAAGAAGGGTGACAGCAGGACCTGAACACTTGTGGCTTGACAGATTATCTTGTGATGTATTACAATTAGATATGTGTCAGTGTCACTTCATTTATTCAAGTAGTAAGGGTGTGTAACTCAGATTTATTTGGAGGTGGATTTATTAAGAGCCGTAGTCATGTCGTCTCGAAGTTCAGAATTGATTTTTAAACATCCTTAGCAGCTTTCTAAATCACTTTGCTCTTAACAAGTATGTGATTTTTTTTCTCATCTTTTTAAAGTACTTGGGATTTTATTAGCACATATAATAGAGGAGTTTGTTTATTTTTAAAAATCATTAACTTTGCTCAAGGTAAGTACTTGCAAAACAAGAGACCACTTTGTAAATTAGCAGGTCAACAGATCAACTGGGCCTTTGGGAAGAAGTTGTCTGGATTGTTTGTACAGAAAGGTGGTAGATAACAAGCCCCGGCCATCACTAAATGATATTACCTAGAATTGGAACATCTAGTGAATAGGAAATAAGATGGGCAAGGATTTTGTATGCCTTTCTGCTTTTTAAATAGTGGTAATGAAAAAGCCTGTCATGGAAAGATGCAGAATAAAATGTCAGAGATGGGAGAGATCAAATCTGACTGCATTGCAAATGGAGCCTCTCAGACTGTCAGGTTAAAGCAGAAAAGGGATTAGTGTTACAATCACTGTAACTTTCTAAACTACCATGATGCTTTCACTCTTTTTGTTTTCTTCTAAATGTGTTTCTCTCTATCATAAATGCAGATACAGAACAATTTACAATAAATACCAGCAGTGTGCCCAGCCTTTCTGGGCTGCTGTAGGCAGGACCTTTTTTTTTCTCTTTGAAGTCATCATTTATAAAACAAACTGTATTTGTCTGGTTTTGAGTATTTCTTGGCAAAGGGAGTGGGTGTAGGACAGCAGGTGGCCACAGAACCCAGCAGAAGCTACAATCCTCCAGATAATCAACACTGTCTCCCCCGCTGCCTCCCTCCCCAGGACATGCCAACCAACAAACATGTTACTCATTTCATAGCAACCTCCTCGTTCTTCAGATAGGAACTTAACATGGTTTGGGGATAAATTACTCTCATAGCAAAGCTGATCCAAGCCAACAAGGTTTCAGAGCATTTGCTCTGTCTTGTAATAGCAGATGATAATTGATGGATGACCGGCATGCAGGACCCTGACAGGCTGGTTGGCTGCCCTTTGCACTCTGCCAGTTCAAGCCTTACAAGTGTGAAATAGCCAATTACTGGAATACCTATTGAAAGTAATAGGCCAATGAGCAAATAGCTACTGTGGGATATGGTGGTGGTGTAGGTGGAAGAACGCCAAGATAAAGTTCTGCTCTGAGCAGCTGCTCCCACCACAGCTTGGTAATGCTATTGGATGACCAAATGATGAGAGAAAGGTATTTCCCCATTTGAACTGCAAGTGTCCTGGCTTGTATTGACTTAAAGTTTATGATGCATGATACCGTCTTGTTACCCAGATCCTAATTTGCAGAAATAAATCCTCCTTTTAAAAGGTAGTTAAATAGGTAATAGGGACAGTCACGGCCATAGATTTTGTGAAAAAGCATTAAATACAATTTTTGCTTGGAATGAAAAGTCATATAGTGTGCAGAGTGCTAATACTTGCCAGCCATTTGCTATTGGCAGAACAATTTATCTTGATAAAGGACAGTGAAAAATTCCAATCTATTCACTGGCATCACATTATCAGCAGTAATATATGACTGCATCTAAATATAAGGTTCAGATCTGATACAGCTGAGGAGTTTCTGGTAATTTTCCTGTAAATATATCGTGCACTGGACAATGAAAAAATGTCGTTTTTGCCATGTAATTGGATGACCTATTTTTACGTGAGATTTAAAGTTTTACTGTGTTTAATGGAATAGACCATAATATTTCCTTTTTGGGTAACCTGTTTCTTTTTATAAGACTTTAGCAATATAATGGATATTACTAGGTTTGACAGAGCAGAACTAGCAGACAAAGGAAGATAGAAGCTTAAGTATTAGTCTGGTGAAAGGAAGATTCAGTGACCACACAAACTTGCCACAGGGGGAAAAAATCTATGTGAAAACATTATCGTGAAATTGTCTGCTGTCAATCATTAGCTTAATGTGGATAGTATGTCTTCTTTTTGCCAGGATAGGAATGCTTATGGGTAATTTTTAGGCATGTGCTTCTTAGCTTTCTTAGCAAAAAGATACATTTCTTAATTTTAAATGGTATTAAGAACCTTATTTAATTCAAAATATATTAGAAAGAAAAGTGGCAGGTAGCTTTGCAGTAAGAATTTCAAAAGTAGTTGGCAAATTCTTTTATCCTTGTTTCTGTAATTGGAAAGCAACCATTGTGTAAAGACCAGAAGTGTAAATGAAACCAATGCTGGTGCTCTGTATAATCCGTGGTTTTTTTCAGTTCCCAGTCACCTGTTTGGTGCTGAAAAGAGAAATGACAAATGGCATTTTGCTCTTTTCCTTTGAATTTTCTATTAACGGTTACCAAGTCCCTTTTAGATGGAAAGAATAGAAGATTAATTCATTTGATATTAAACAGAGATCAGCCACAAAAATAAGATTATCATTTAAATCAGGGCAAAGTTTACAACAAAAGAATGAGCTAAAGACACTGGCATTTTGAGCATAATTGCTTTATTACCTTTAAAAATATGGCATTTTTTACTTTATACTTGAAACTCTGAGGGGAAAACTACTATCCATTTGTATTTTTCACGTTGTGTTTACTTCTGAGCATATCTGATTGTAAAACTCTTATGTGTGGTGCTCTGCATTAGAAAGAGAGCCTCTCTGCTTATCTCCTGAAAAGACAGTAGATATAACTCACCTTGTGAAGATTTCCACCAGAGGCACTGGCACTGTCCTGAGGCTTTAAAAAATGATTAAGCATGTGCTGGGCAAAGAAATGAAGTTTCTAATGACTGAAGCAGTGAAAAAGCTTGCTAAGGAAGGCCACATCTGAATAATTCATTTCCATTTTAAGGAATAAGATGGGTTCAGAAGTTTCTATTAAATTTTCATTTGTGGACTCCTCTGGAAGGCTAAAGATTTTGTATGCTTTTAGCAGACTTTAGACAGTTAGCCCTACCATGGTTCCTGGAAGAGTGAGAAAATGTAATTTTCTCTTTTCCCTTTTCTCTTTTTCTTCAATGCAATAACTTTCTTCTAATATTTTACTTTCCAACTACTTGACTGCCCTGAGAGGAGAAACAGTCTGGTGTTATACCCCAAACCATTTGGCCTTCCCCAGTTACTCTGTCTGCTGAGTGTTGCTTTATTGAGCAAGGCTGATATCCCCAAATTGGAGCAATCCTTCTGCCATTCCCTCGCTTGTTAAGTCCTCTCTGTTGTTCCTCTGAGAAGTTATGAGGAGGAGCAGAGGTATCACACTCGCCTGACTGCAGATCCAGTGGTGAATAGAGGCTCACACTGGGAAAGTTGTCTACCCAGCCATGAGAGTAGGGCTTGCTGTCCCTGGGGGCATCTTTTCCTCAGAAATTGATGGCCTGGGTCTCAGCAGGAAGAGCTTTGTGTTCTCTGGCAAATGGGTAGTTGGAGTACACTGGGGGTTTAAGGGCCTTTGTTATAAATCCTCCTGCTTCTCCATTTGTTAAATCTGTGTGGGGCTTCAGTGTCAATGTCAGGACATTCAAGGAAAGGAATAAAGGGTGTTCCATGTTAGCAGTCCCATTTGGTGTTAAGAGCAGAGAGGGAAGATCTCAAGAATTGTTCCAGCTGCTTGGGACCTTTTTTGTTGGGGATCATATAATTAGTTTTTTTCTTTTTTTTTAGCTTTCTGACACAGGCAAGAAAAATGGGCTCTATATCTCTCAACTGAATGTACGGGTATGACAAAACAGAAGTCATTCCTTTTTTCCTGATAAAAATCTCAGCTGCCATCAACTAAAAGACTTTTATGTCTGTCAGAGACAGAGTTCTGTAAGAAATCTATCTGAGGAAATCATGAAGAACAGACAAAATGCTGCAGCCAATGCTAAAGAAAAAACGTTGAAGAATTCCCTTGGAATTTTTGACTTGAGGAGAATGATGGACACTGAAGCTATTAGACATGGATAAATGTGGAATATCCCAAGCTGTGCATTTATGTTCTTTAAAGACTTACTTCTAAATTAGTACTGGTAGTCCTGTGCTGGTTTCTTCTCTTATATTTTTAGTGTTTTCTTTCTTCCCTTTCTTGGGTTTTCATTTGTTTCATCCAACTTTGACTTGACAGTGTCAGACAGTTTGATTGAAAAGATGAAAGTATCACAAAAGGTGGAAGCAGATATGTCATCATTGTGTCCTTTTTCCTTCATCTTTCACCAAAAACTGCCCACTGCCCATTTATTTTTGTAATCTGTGAAACTGAAGTATTGCAGTGGAGTTTAGGCAGAGTGACATAGGAGAACTTCCCAGTAGTTCTTACTGGCACAACACTAGAGTTGCAAAGTGAAGGATGCAACTTTGCATTTTCAACAGGTGAACTGACGACACACATATTCCAGCTACTTTGTAGGTTATCCATTGTGAGTACATGCATCTTATGCGTGTTCCACCTGGTTTCTCAGCTTCCCTGTGCCTTCTGTTTGTGTAGCACCTCAGTAACATGTTAATGAGACACAACCAGTTATGTGTGGAGTATTATGCTGATGGTTTACAACCAAGCACACTCCAAGCTGTGGTAAAGCGGTCACGTGCTGCCGCTGATGCCTAGTACATCACATTTTACAGGAACACAGCATGGGACTCTTTTTCCTGCCCCATAAAGGTGTTTCTTTGAAAGGAAGCCTGGTCAGGGCAATAGGGTGTCTCTGAGGGCAGGCTCACTCAGAGGCTGGGCCATGGTGGTGGCTATGAGGGAAGCTCTCTGCTGTAAGTCTGGCGCTGACTCGCAGTTTTGCTGGAGAGCGCTCCATCAGCACAGCATGTTTTCAAGGCATGTGCGTGTCATGTGGTTTGCCCCTTGTAGAGCTTATAAGGCCAGCATCTCTTGATTTCAAGCACCTGGTTTTAAGGCTGTAATATAGCCTGTTGGCAGTTAAGCAAGGAAATCATGCACTCACATAACTATTTAGATTGGAAAAGACCTCCAAGATCATTGAGTCCAACCATTAACCCGGCACTGCCAAGCCTGCCACTAAACCATGTCCCAAAGTGCCACATCTACACACCTTTTAAATACCTCCGGGGTGGTGAACTAAGCAGCCTGTTCCGATGCTTGACCACCCTTTTGGTGAAGAAATTTTTCCTAACATCCAATCTAAACCTCTCCTGATGCAACTTGAGGCCATTTCCTCTTGTCCTGTCACTTGTGACCTGGGGAAACAGACTGACTCCCACATTGCTACAACCTCATTTCAGGTAGTTGTAGAGAGTGGTAAGGCTTCCCCTCCTTTTCTTCAGGCTAAACAACCCCAGGTCCCCCAGCTGCTCCTTATATTGTGAGAGTGGACTTGTGAGAATCCAAGTATGAGTGCAAGAGGCTTTACTTGGCTTGACCAGAGATCAAGCAGTCACTAGGGCACGTGGCTGCCTTTGCTGCTGAGGAGGGAACTGTGCCACCAGACACTTTTGCATCTATTCTGTCTGCAGCCTGAAGAGCCTTTGTGACTTTGGGAGAAAACAAGTTGTTTTCTGATACAGAAACAAATTTAAATTGGGATGCTTACAACACTGATTTGGATTGCTCTTCTTTTTCAGTGATCCATCTAATAAGCTCACTAACAAAAGATGTTCATGATTTTTGGCTTTGGGGCAATATTCTATTCAAACCTACTTTAGCCATCTGGTAGACTGGTTTAAACAAAACAACAAAACGCAAGAAACTAAACAAAAATAATCCCCAACACTTTGAATTGCCTTATGGTAATTAAAGATACCATGCTGAAATAAATTCGTATATCCCATATATCTTTTTAGCAGTGGATTTCTTGTGCTGAGATAATTTTCAGCTACTCTGTGTTGGTTGGTGGAATCAGTTGAATAGAAAATGGAGAAATAATTTGGGATGATCAGCTACTGTTAAACTTCTGCCTGCCTTAATTTTTTTTTAAGCTACCAAACACTTAAGAAGGAATCTAATTGGGGAAAAAAGAAAAAGTACCTGAAAAAACTCTTAATGCTTGTGAATTTTACAATCTTGTTTCAGATATTATGTAATTAAGTACTCAAGTACATGAGTAACAAAGTAGTGGAGATATCTGAGTGGAGAACATAAGGATTTATTTCTAGCTGAATAAGAAGCTACTTAAATGTCTTGGTTGGTTTAAATATGTGTAGATGGAGGGAAAAAATGCAAACCATATTTATATCTTGCCTTTCACCCTGATGGCTTACAATCTTCCTTTCAGTCTATGTGGGTGAAATGATCACTTTCAAGCTACTGCAGTGTAGCTCTTCCAGGGGTTTTGGTTTTAGTATTTTAGTGGGACAAAGGAAGGTCATCTCCTCTACTAAAAAATCAGAAGCAAGTTTTCAGTGTTTGAAATAGAAAGATGATGTGAATGAGCACCAGTCAATCACTAATGGTGACAAACATGGATTTTTGCACTCCTATATAGCAAACATGCCAAATTTTCTGCTCTCACTCTCACTTCATTTGCAACACTCATTTTTAACATCTGTGTCAGAGGCATCTCATGCACTTTTTTTTCATTTGGCTCCTTCTCACAGCCACAATTAATTTGACCACATGCTTTTACTCTCATTTACTCTATATTTTGCCCGTATTTTAAATTTCACTCCATTTCCTTGCATACTTGTGTGTTTGTTTTTTTTCTGCTTCATGGTATTTTGAACTTTCCCCAATGCAGTTCTGCCTACTTTGCCATTTAAAGGGAGTTTCATTCTTTTTCCCAACAGAAATAACGATGTCACTTTAAAAAAGAGTGGATAAAATCCCACAGCACTTAATCACATTTATTATATTTCTTGCTTTGTTTCCTTTTCATGTCTTTTTGCCCTCATCCAGTTTTTTCATTGTATGATGTTCAGACCAATTTCAAAATATTCCAAGCCTTAATGTTGGCACATCCTCAAATCCTGTGATGAGGCTCCTTTAGATAAGTAAGAATGAAAAAACAATTAGGCTTTATACTGTATATAGAATTAGAGCAGGTGTTCATCAGCTGTGCTGTGACTGACAGACTGCTGTATCTTTGAATAGAAAGTCTGTCTCCACTTACAAATATTTGTTAATTTTTAATTAAATTCATTGCAAACATTCACTTGATACAGGATGATACAATTTCTGGTTTTTTGTGTGCATTCAGATACATCTCACCCCTTACTTCAATACTTGGCAACTGACATATTTTAAGAAAAAAAAAATGCTCGTCTATGAGCTTTTACAAAGAAAAATGAAATCTGAAAGAAATACTTCCTTTTGCATGTGATGAAATGTTTTTCCAGTTAGGTAAAGCAGTGTTTTCATGAAAAGTCTATCTAAATGTGGCAAATAACTTCAGAAATCTTTGCGCACACAAAAAGTTTTGAATTTTTTTAAGCATCTCTAGATGAAGTAAAGCTGGAGTCTGCATTCAGTAGCCTGAACCTCAAAGTGGCCTTTTGAGAAAGGTAGTGCCAAGAAGCAGCTGACTGCGCTGCTAATGGGGTTGGTTTGACTGCCTTTGGGACTGAAGTGACCTTTTCGGAAACGTTCAAGCAAGAACGTGAGTGTCTCCTCTAACTCCAACACTGTGTGCAGGTATGCTACAGTTACCTTTACCCTTAAAACTTGCTGGAAACAAGAAATCATGCACATCCTGTCTGAGCAAAAAAGACCGTTCAAGAACTAATACAGATATTGGAGGTTTGGTTGTTTCTGCAATCAAAGGAGGAAGGCTTGAAGTGGGTGTTGGACAAGGAGAAAAATTAATCTCTTGAGTGATTAATCAGGACTTTTCTTTTAAAAGAGCCCTTTATTTGGAAGAGCTGGGCATGGCAGATCATTAAAGTACAACAGAAGGTATCGAGTAATAAGGAATTAAAAAAGATTTAAGAAATCAAATAATTCAGCAGTTTGCACATCAATTACAGAAGAGGGGCAGTAAATGTGGAATGGATGAGTGACATTAAAAGCTCTCTTCATGGTCCAAAATTAATTTGAATAACATTAATTTACAGTTGACAAATTGTTTCTTTTTAGCATTGGTAATCCAACCATTTATTAAACTATAAAAGCAATGGCAATTAAGTATTACTGTCCAGCAGTGTTGCTATGGTTAGTTACAGCAGGAATGGGTGTGAAATAACTTGCCTGACAATGTTAGGGAGAATGCAAATGTTTGCTCTCCTAGGGGGAAAGGCAGGAGAGGCATGATGTTGCCTTGCCAGCTGTAGCATATTCTTTTATTTTACCTACAGAGTCATTTTTCAGGGAAGTGAGAAGGGGCTTTGGGGGGACAGGGAACAGGGTGGGTGCTCTGTCTTTTGCTTGCTGCTGATTGAACTGCCAGTGTCTCTGACACCCCTTCATCCCTCCAGTGCCAAAGGGTGAGGGAAGCTGGGAGCCCTCTCTGGACATCCTGACTAGGTCTTCATTCAGCTAGCACTCAAAAGAGGTCAGAAACAAACACTGAGGGATGCTTGCTTCCCTTCCTCATCCTCCTGACCTAAATTATATTGGCCTCTGACACGTGGCATCCCCAGCCAGTGGGGGTATGGTCTTGACCAGGCGTCCCACACAGCTTTTCTTACACAAGCAGTGGTGTCACCTCTTGCCCACTGCCTCTTGCTATCATGTTGCCCTGCATTCCTTGCAAATCAAATTCCATCTCTCATGTGAAAATGAAGTATTGGGAGCAGTCATGGAGTGAAACCTCCTGCATCCTGAGGAACAGGGAGGCGATGGGAAGGATCCCTTGTCCTTGCAGACAAATGTGAGCTTTTTGAAGGAGCTGCTGTGCCAGGATGCTGCTGGCCACATGGCAAGCATGCGTTGTCTGAGCTGGAAATCCTGCTATGGGTCTTGTCACCAAAGTACTTGGGCTGAGGACTGTGTTACTTGACACAGCACTGAATCTGAGCCACAAAGCTCACATTTTTTCTGACAGGTTCTCAAAAGCATAGTATTTTTGTGGTGAGTAGTAAGTGTCTTCCTCGGTGTCAGCTTTCTGGAGAATTTTCAGGTCAGGGCTTGGCTGAATGCAGAAGAAATCCCATGCCTGAGCATGTCTCACATCCCTCTCATGCTTTGGCCTCTCTTCTGGCCACTTTCACTGCAGGAAACAGGCATGTATTTTGCTATCAAGGAGTGTGCCAGCAGGAATGACCATCCTCCTGCTTATTTAAGAAGACTCTTGTTCTCTGAGCTGCTTTTTTGACCCCAAGCATGATTCCATAAATAGAAATAAAAATTCTGATGTCAAACTGGGTAATAAAGAAAGTTTTGTAGTGGGTATTTATGTCTTCCCCTAAGAATTACCCATGGGCTTCATGTGCAGTTTAAAGTGACAGGAATCGGTATTTTAATTTCCATCTTTTTTATCCCAGTGAATAAGACCCTGTCTCTCATTAAAATTCTTTGCTTGTCTGCTGCATATTTCTTAGACCCCCACCTGTTATGTCACCCAGACTTCTGATAGAAACTTATTTGGATAATGTCTGCAAGCAAAGAATTTTCCCCGGAAAGGCTGAAGATGGAGACACTCTGTCAGGACCTGACAGGTGTAAATTTCTTAATGTATGAGAAGTATATGAAAATACAAATCATCACTGAGAGCCAGCCTGAAGCAGACTGAGAAGCTGTCATAAGCAATTTTCAAAAAGTAGGAGTTATTTGGTTCTCTTCCAGAAGGAACAACTCCACAGGCATAAATTTGTGAATGGTACTTGACAATTTTAACAATTCTTCCTCTCCCAGCACTGAGCATGTGACAGAGACGTGATAGGGACTGTGCGCTCCCCTCTCTTCCCCAGCTGTGGAGGAGCTGCCATGATATTCAGGGGATGAATCCTGCTTTACTGAATGTGAGCCATTCCTCCACTGAAGCAAATTTCAAGGAACTGATTAATCTGACAGTTAGGCTGTGCTGAAGCTGATTATTCGCCAAAAGAGGTTTCATAGCTTCTCTTATTTTCCATTTAGTGAGAGAAATGGTAGGAAAGAAAATAGCAGATGCCTTGTGACAGACACCTTGGCTATTTTTCATGCTCCTTGGTTTTGCAGATTTTTACTTTGGGCATGTGGAAAGATCATTGCTAACTGGATGGGCCTATTCACTGGTGTATGGAAATGGACTTTAGGAAGCGTCGCGCATGGTTGGCAAATCAGTCCTAATTGAATAAATGTCAAGGTCAAAACAAACAAGTGATGAAGATGAGAAGGCCCTGGAGTGGTATCTGTTTCAAATCATATTAAAGGCTGTTCAGTAGCAAAGTGCTTCAGGGGGACTGTGTGAAATTAAAGAGCAATGAAGATGCTGCACAGTTTTAAAACTGAAGTATCTGTTTCCTCAACTGAAATTGAAAGGTGGTGTTTAGGAAATATTCTAGTTGAAGTGGCAAAGTTTATTTCTCTCTTGCATGTGGACTAGAGCAGATGGGGTGGCAGATTTCTGACAGGTAGGAGGGCATGTGGCATGTCCCTGCTTAGCACTTTGCACTGGGATACAGTGGAGTGCCACAGTGGCCTTGTGCGCCTCTTTCCAGTCACAGTGACCTGGATACAATTAGCGTGATGAATGCCTTATCATGGTGATTGTGGGCACGTATCTAATACTATAAAACTTGTTACAACATTGTATGTAAGTACAATCCGGGATCTTAAAGGAATCCTATGTAAGGACCTAGATTATTTTATTTTAAGTCATTGTGAAACTTGCATTTAAATAGGCTACAGGAAACATCCAAAGTTTTTTCTGATTCTTTTACATCCTCATTAATTTTGACTTATTATGGAGGTTGCCTTTAAACTAGAAGTCTAGGTGAATATAGAAATGTGCCATGAAGAGCTCAACAAACTCCCTTTGTCCATGTGACTTGCTTTAAATTAGGTTTCATGTGCCACAGTATGTCACTAAGTGCAGACTGTGTTTTTCAATGTCAAATCTAAATATGGAATCATTGCTGAGAGGGGACAAGAGCAAACACTATTTGTTTCAGGTAGAATATCAATTGTCACTTTAAAGTATTGTAATGTTGTTTACTAGGTTGCTATTGTATTTTTTAAGCAGCTGGTTGTTGTGGTCTGATTTCAAAGTCATTGAGATGCTGGAGGATATGTTTAAAGTTCACGAGGCACTGATCAGGTACTTGAGAAACTTAAAGTATGTTTCTGACCTTTTAAAAGCCTAAACTTCTTGAAAAGATTGTCTTTCTAGTACCCAGAGAGGTTTTGGGTTTCTTCTTACCTCTATTCTGCAGGCTTTATTTTGGATTCTGGAGAAGATCACCTACTAAAAGTCACAATACCAAAATAAGATTACTTAGGTATGAAGAATATCAGCCAAGTAATGTCTCAGTGGTGGCTGATGTTAACAGTAAACCACGCTATGGCCTTTGGGCCTTTTGCAGACCAAGGGGAAGAGCTACTTTGTTGCAATGGTGGCAATTACGTGAAAAGACCCGTCTGCTTCAAGTGAATTAAATCAGTCATAAATCTGGTTTCTTGAGGTAGTGAAATGACCAGTTCAATCTTGACTTAATTGTTTTTAATTTATTTTTCTGAAGGCAGAAATCATTAATCATTTTGGTACCTGTGTCCATATGAGAAAATGAGATGAGTTTTCAGGCATCCAATAATCTGGCTTTAGGATTTTGTTTGACATTATTTTTATATTTACACAAAATGTTGAGAGTGAAATGTCATCACTCAATTTCTGTATGGTTCTTGAGGACAGGTGAGGTGCCGCAGGAGTAGAATACATCAGTTGTTATGAAAGAACTGAATGTTTTTAAATGATACTGAGAAATGCAGATTCCTACACAACTGCATAGTTATCCAGAATGTAAGAAATAAAAGAGGTGTAGGTGATCTGCTTTAAGGTACTTTTTTTTCGTGCAATGCTGTGCCCTGATGCACTGAATGCCAGCTGCCCTGGGATGCCTTCTGAACCAGCTGAGCGGCTCCTTACCCACTTGTGAAGGAGTAGCAGGGCTTGTTATTATTGTGCAGCATTTGCCACTGCACATTGTAATGACCTTAGTTTCAAAAAATGTACCTGATGGCACATATAAATTTGATTTTTTAAATCTTCGTGTCAGCATCCCCATGTGACATTGTAGAATGGTGATGGAAAGCTGCTCAAGGGAGTAAGGATTTGTGAGGCTGGTCTCTCCTCTTTCATAGAGATATTTGGCCTTTGTTAGTCAAAGTCAACTTGTTGCAAGTGTGATGTGGAGAAAAGATTGCCAGGTCTTAATATCTTAGATGTTATTATAATCATTCAAAGTAGTTTATATTTTCAAAACTAGCTGTAAGCTGTTGCACCTATCTTGTTCCTGTTTTCAGGTATCTTTATGCCTAATCTGGTCACAAAGGAAAGCTCAGTTTGTTTTTCAAATATGTGAAAATGACTGCTGATCCTACTGTATCTTTTGAAGGTAATTTCTACCACTGTAACAAGCCAGAATCAAAATGACTAATCAGTTATAAGCCAGTCCTCATTAACTTGCACTAAATTATTTTCATTTGGCAGATAAAATAGTCACTTTTCCACCCTTAATTAGAATTTAGTCTAATAGGATTGACAAGCTGAGCTGGGGGGAAAATGCCCTTCTTAATTGCTTTTAAAATGGAGTAGTTTTTTTAACAGCAGATTGAATTTGCTATTTATGTTATAGGAAAATTCTGCCTTGTGACCAAATGTATTCTTTTTGTTTTTAAAGCTTGCTGGGATTGCCTGTAGCAAAATAAGCTTAACTAGTGTTATCTTTAAACAACTGTGTTTATACAGGATTGCACTGTACTAAGACTGTAGTCAGGATTTTAAAATCGAAGGGTTTGAGGGGAAGTAGCCTTTCACTTCATTCGCTTTTCAGTGTCGTAATCAAATGAGATCACTTCAAGTGACTTTCAGTGAAGCAAAAAAGGGATATTCCTTAGCACCCGTTTTCCAGACTTAGCAGTGTGGTTTTTTCCAACTTAACGGCTTCAGGAACACACTAAATCTCTCTTTTGAAAGCTGTTCTCTGTACCTATTTTCTCTCCTAACTTGGCCAAGCACTATCAAATTACTGTTTTCTTTCACATCCTTGAAAATCTTACTTCTAGAAACTTAGCCAAGTGGGGATAATTGGTGTGTGTCCAGACAGATCCAATAACATTCTTTCTGCTTCCTTTGGCCCACGAATGGCCCCAGAATTTCTCATCTTGACAGAAGCAACATGCTCCCTGCTACATGAAGTCAAAGGGAAGATATTACAGAGTCTATAAGTATTTGGAAGGGTTTTCTGTCAGGATACCCTGATGAGCAGCTTGCCACAGTTCTCTTTAACTGTAGCAAAAATTGCTGGAGCTGATCCCCTTCTTTCTGGGACACTGACTATGAGCTGCCTGCACTGACTTCAATTAAGGCTGCTAGTTAGGTCGATTTGTTACGTTAAGTTTCATTTCAATGCTGTACTCTCTTATACTATTTTTGTAGCATAAATCAATAAAGCAGTGATTTTTTCCCTGGAGATCCCACAAATAAGAAATATACCTATATCAAGGCTTCACAGTTTTTGCTCTTTTTCAGTTGCTTTTTTTTTTTAACCACAGTTTGAGTCTTCTCTTTTGGCAAACAGTGTATAAAGGCAGTTCAAAACCCAAAATGAATGCCCTCGCCACCCCTCTCCCCCTCCAAAATACTGGTCTTTTTTTTCATAGGGACTTGCTTCCACCTTGAAGTCTTTCAGATATTTTTTCATTATATGATAATTCATAGTAGATAAGGAATTCTTGATAAGAATTGAAAGATTTAAGAAAGAGTTGGCTGCTTATGGTAAGGTGGAGAACTCCTATCTTGTTCCCAGAACAAGTTCAGTGAAATCAATGACATCTTATGTTTCTGTTACTCATTATTATACATCAATCCTAAAGTAGCCAAAGCTCTTTGATTCTCACTCAGGAGAACATATGCAGTCCCCAAGTCCACTCCATCCTTGGCATTTTTGCTGACACTGCAAGAATGTTACTGAAAAAAGTGGTGGGATTTTAATGATGCAAACCCCTGCCCAGTAGGAACTTGACTGAAACTGCCAGCTTTTTTCAGATAGAGCATTGAACAGCTGTCTGGTCATAGTAAAGTTTAGTCACTATCAACTGAGGTTGAAGTCAAACTTGTGACCTGCAGGTGGAGGGCTTTGTATCCATCACCTGTGCCTGGAACCATCTAGTCATTTAAATGTCTTCAGAAGGGACATGTCTTGACAATTTGGTTGAAAAGAGAGAAGAGGAAAGGATTTTACACAAATACTTGTAATTTTTTTTTGCCTATCGATAATTACATGCATTTGGTGCTGATTTTGTGTTTCATGAGAAATTTGAGAAAATCCAGATGACATCAATTATGTCTATGGGCCAGGCAGGTCCTCAGAGTTACATCACAGTTGTAGTCAGAGGCGATGCAGTATTATACCATTGGATGCATCCTTTTCAGCTTAGTCTTCACATATTTGAATGTCTCTCTCTGTTTAAAAAGAAGAGTATATTGACACAGTATCTTTGTTTTGTATAGATCCTGAATCTGCAGTTTTGCAGCAGCTTTCCAGTCCCTATAGTGCATTTAACTTAGATTTGACAGAAACCACAGAATGGTTTTGTAATGGATATTATCTGTGCTTCTGGTCCCTGGAATGCCTTTTAGATGGGCTAATATCAGCAAAATTTTAGTGGGTAGTCAGGGAATTATATAGAAAACATGTAATTGGACTTCGTGAGAAATTGTTGACTAATACCCTTCTGATGGTACCTTGGAATCATCTATGGCTGAGTAATCTCTGTAAAGTGATTTGCATCACAGCCGAGTTAGCGTCAAGGGTATACTTTGGACAGAAGGCACACTTTAGAAATTAGGATCTCCATTTTTTTTTTCCATGTGAAAATACATTACATATGCTCCCTGTTTTTCTCAGGGACTATCACAGAGCCCTAAAACATTTACAGCTTTGCTTATGCTAGAAGGAGGGTATGAGAGGAGAGAAAATATGACAGTGGGGGCTGATGGCAGCGTGAAGCTGCAGCTTTCCATGTGCTTTCAGTGCCTTGTTTATTGCTTTGTGCAGCACAGCCTAGATGAGGCTCATCAAGCGCCAAGTCTAATTGAAGCTGTCCTATAAAAGTGCTGCTATGAGCAGATGTGGCTGTACCAGGGATATTTTTTTTAATACACTTACAAATATTTTAAGACCTAAAGTATTTCTAAACAGAAGCAAGGTAGTTGTCACAGACTGGACATTTAAGCTTCATCGCAGACACATATCTCAGTTTTCTCACTCCATAACTAGTCCTCAGTTTCTCCTGGGAATCTGGTCAGTACTTGACCCCATTAATGCTGTGTGCTTTAAAGGTTTTTAGTTGTTCTTTTCCATCTTGATGAAAACTACATGTTTTGGGTTAGATTTTTAATGGAGATTGGAAGAAAAAAACTTCTCATTTGTTAAGGATATCAGGGAATATCTGGGCACATTTTTAACTTCTATTTTCACAATGGGGCCTGCTTCCAGCTTTCCCAGGTGTACTTTTCCACCATCTGCCAAGGTAACCTGATGCCTATTGAAAATAGCAGTAGATTTCATAACTCTTTTCCTACCCACCTATCACAACTCAAGCAATGGCAGCTGGGATGCTGCTCATCTACACTCAGTGTGGGAAGAAATACAGCAAAACTTATTGTGGACTAAGACAGAGTGATAACTGTGTGTGGTGAAGAGTAGTTACCAGCCTGGGCAGCAAAGCCCAAGCACATGAGCCTTTCTGGCTGCAGCTGTATGGTAGTTTGCTGCAACCAGCCAGAGCCTTTCATGCTGTTCTTCAGTAATTCTCCTGTCATTGTCTTTCTGGAAAACCGACCAGTGAATTAAAATGTGGGTGAGTCAGTTTAAGTGAAATAACCTGTTATTGCATGTAATTTTGGATTTGTGAAACAGCTTTCTTTGGGAGTCAGAAGGTCAAAAGAGGCATTTTCTGGAATTATCAGAAGGGTTGAGCAAATATTTCAGCACTTGGTGTCAGTGGGTAGCTGAGTTTTATTTTAAAGTGTTCAGACTATGTCCTGCTTGTAGAGAAAAGGCTTTAAAAAAACCCCAAGCAAACAAAGAGTCATGACTTGAAAGTGACGAAATTATTTAACTTTTAACTGTGCAAGTCAAGGGCTGATTTGTGAGCACGATTCCTCCTAGGCTTTCAGCTCTGTGTCCTGATGCAGAACATGTGTTGCCAGTGGATTCAGCACTGTCAGACTTAATATTTTATCTTAGGAGAATAGACATTATCTTAGGCAAAAGCGTGATGTCCCATCATGGGCAGGGTGCTCTCTTGGAGGACTAAAGGCTGGCAGCAATGCCATATCTTGGCTGGTGTTGGAGCTGCCAACTGGAGGCACAGGCTGGGGAGGCCTTGAGGAGATGCTGGATAAAACCAGGGAGGATAAGGTAGGAAGCAAGGAGCTCTTTTGTAGCTGAATTCTGAGCAAAGACTTCTTTGTCATAAGCGCTGTCAAACAGCCTTGTTGCCATGGCAACACTGGCTGGATAACCCATTTGGGAAAATACTTGTAGGACCTAACACTCTATCATCTGTCATTCAATAATTTCGTGTTCATAATAACTAGGAAATCAATGGCCATCCTCTGAGACAGTTTGCTGAAAGGGTAAGTGCTCTGCAGCCAGCGCGCAGCCCCGGCTGCTCCCAGCTCACTGGGAGGCTCGCGCTGGCCGTGGAGTGTGGGGCTCCTGTGGACCTGCTCAGAGATTGAGGTTTGTGATCTAATTAGACTGTGCTGTTGATACCCATAAGGGAGAGAAGAAAATGGCAGATAAAGCAGTTCAAGTAGTGTGAGGAAACAAAGGTTTAGGTAGAATTATTTTTTCATATTTTAAAATACCAAGGAAAACTACGTGCTCAAGTTATCACATGGCCAGCATGAACAAATTTTGTAACTTAAAGGCATTTTTTTCTTATCTTGGCTTTCTAATTAAACTGCTTATCATCATAAAGGCTGTGTTACCTGTATGCTATGTATTGAATATAAAGCAATCACAGAACAGTAATTAAAATTCTTAAACATGCACCCATTGACTTTACATACAATTAGTTTGCTGCAGTGTGCCATTCATTAATAACACAAGTTTTCAGAACTGAGACCTTGGTTGGCTTTGCAGGGAAAGATGTGTTTAGTAATTATTTTGGCAGTGTTTATCTGTTTTGAAAAAATGTGCTAATATATATCTCTGGCAAGTAATTCTGTAAATAAAAAAAACATCTTAAATTGAAGCTTAGGGAGAGAGGGTAAGTCCTTGCTGATAGGAGCATTACACACATGAATAAAAGGTAATTCTTATCACTCTATTAACAGTATTTGAATGATGCTTATTCTCATAATTCACAACAGGAGTTTCCTTTTCCTTTTAAAAATTCTTTTGGAACACGAAGATAAGGTGGCTCTTTTCCAGCTGACTGTTTCAGCACGTCCTTGGTCCAATTAGCACACAGCACAGGGCAGATGCATGCAGGGCCACAGGCTGAAGCTTTAGGTAGTTTGTGCTGGGGAATGTGGTGAATAATCAGGTCAGTTTTTATGGGTTTCTGTGAAAAGCACATGCCTTTTGAAGGGAGATTTGTGGTTCATTTTGCAACTGTAGTAATCAGTAATTATGTGAAGTGATACCTTAGGTATTAGCATGGGAAATGAGAAGGCACACTGTCCCTCTTGTTTTGCACCCAGAGGTCAAAATGTGAGTATTCAGGCTGGTGACTTCAAACTCTTCATTATTTGATGCCCTACTATGGTTTCTTGAGGCAAGCACTTGCTCTTAGCTTTTGAAAACTTGTTTGATTACAGTGCATTCATTTACAGGCTCAGTGTGTGTTCTCTGAAAAAACATTTTCAGTCGTTCAAGTCATCAGAAATACTTGCAGGTCCTAATTCCTGGCTCTGAGTTTTTCTAGTTAAGTCTCTAAAATCATCCACTTGCTATTTAAGTCTAGATTGGCTTGGATTCTAGTAATATGTCAGGTTTGGAAAAAAATTTCCTGGAATAAATCTGTTGATAATAAACCTATCTGTTGAGAAACCCAGAACTCAGTTTTAGGAGAGGAGGAGTCAAGATTTCATTGTGAGGGACCTGATGAAGAAGGAATCCCTGAAGGAAACAGATTTATGGAGATCCGTGAATGAGATCCCACAATAAGTTTGGCATAGAAAAAAAATATAGTAGTTATCCCCAAGTTAAAGAGCTTCACAAGGAGCAGAAGAGACATGCAAGGGGAAGAATGTTACATTCTTCTTTTTTAAAAAAAATAAGTAAAGATAAGTTAAAAAAAAGAAGTTAAGAAAGTTAAGGTAAGGGCTGTGGAAGCAGGGACAATGATAGGAGAGAGTGACAGATGAGCTTTTAATAGCTGAGTGTCTGGTGATGAAGGTGAGCACCTTGAATAGGAAGTGATTAAAAATATGTTATCTCAGCAAAACTCCTCAAAATTGAAACATTCAATCAACAGCAGGCAGGATTGACAATAGCCAAGCTGCAGTGTGGCTCAACCTTTCTTTGACTTCATATGGAAAAATAATCTGGTCTATATGGAGAAGGCATTAAAGGAGTCAGCAGTAGACCCACCATTGAATAGAACTGAGAAACTGTCCTTGAGAAAAGTACATCCAGATAACAGGCTAAGAAAGAGTAAGAGCAGATGTCTGGAAAGGAAACAACTGTGTGCTTGAAGTGGTACAAGTAACTTTTCACATCAGGTTTGCACTGGAATCCTTCTGGGTGTCATTTTTTTTTTTGTATGAGAAGTAATCTTCTCTCCTATGTGACAAAATGACAAAGCCTTATTCCTTGGTGAGCATGTCTGCTGGGTACCTCCAGTGTGGGCACTGCCAGGGCAATGCCCCACAGCCTCAGCAATTACCTCCCTTCACACCTGGGCATTTGACAAGGGAAAGGCTGGTTTGTGTGGACAAATGAACCTGTTCTGCTGTGTCACTAGTTGGCAACTTTTATTCAGATTATTAAAGAAATGTAGGGAAGCGTTAAGAGAATTAGTTTATTTGTCTTTCTGAAAGGAATTGACAGCTTCCGTGACTTCCTATGGGGATTCTCATATTTACATTGTTTAGACTTGAAGGAGAGTGTTAGAGATATGGATGCATATAATATTTATTGGTTAGGTCTTGTGCTTGCCCCCAGCATTTGTCAGTAACTGCTATTTTCTGTCACCTTCTGGAAGATGGAAAGGAAAAGAATTTCAAGAGTGCCGAGGGAGCACGAACAGTGGCTGCCTCTTCCATACTTAATGTGAGTGGATAAATACATGACATTAGTTTCCAGTGCTGGCACTCACTTCAGCTGTGCAAGTCCTCCTTCCCACTCCTCCTTCCCCTCCTCTCCTAATAGAAGAGGAAAGCCAGGAGGAAGTAGTAACATGACATTCCCTGTGTGTTGCAAAGGATAAATATTGCCTCCCCTGGTGCTGCTTTGATGAGTCTGTGTTTAGTCAGAGGTTAGATCAGTAAAGCTTGTACTGGAGAGTGTGAAATAGCATTGATCAGACTGGCTTCTGAAGCAGGGTGAAAGACAAAAAGAATCAATTAGACCTGTGGCCCAGGCACCCTGGTTTATTTTGCTGAGCACAGGGAAAGCAGGTGTGTAGCTGTTGCTTGTTGTAATACCCAAGCTGGCACTGTCGTGGGGAGCAGCCCCAGGGGCACGTGTGGCTGAGCCCAGGCTGCGCCGAAGGCTTCAGTGGGCCAGTCACAGGCAGCCTGAGGAGGACTCCTCTCCTCTCCTTCACAGCCTTCTGCCAGCCAGAGGAGTTTAGAGTTCAGCTCTTGAGAGGATGCAGAGGAGGGATAATGCTGGGGAAGTTTTGAAGCCAAGGGTAAAGGGAGATAAAGTAGAGAAAGCTGGGAAGGAGCAGGATTTGATGGACAAAAGCAGTGCACATCAGCAGGGACCTTTTCTGGATGGATTGGGAGGTAAATACAGAGTTGTGGTGAGGCACAGAATTTATGTGGGGTGTAGGAAAAAGGAAATACAGAGCAGAATATGCAAAATTAAAATCTCACCATACAGTAAAGGAAGGAAAGGAAAAAATGTGATAAAACTGCATAGGCTTGTGTTGCTGGCTGGAAGCTGATATGAATTTTATATGTGTTCATGGCAGCTTATTGTAAGAGCTCCCCTCAAAGAGTTTTTTGTTCAAGATTGGCTTTCATATCATACTGGTTTTGTTTCTTTGCAATGCATGTAAATATCTAAAAATGGTTTTGTTATCCCAAACAGTTCATTAGATGCCATCCTCTGGTGTGTGTGCCATCACCTGCCTGGTGCTGGGCAGCTCCCTTGTGATGGGGTTTCTTGGTACTTTCTATACTGGTACTGAATTTTGAAAATTATTTGTCATATTTCAGTGTTATACGTTGCTAGATTTCTTCATTATTCACACATTGTAAAATGGTGGTAGCTTTACCTGACTTTATGAGGTATTTTGATACCTCTGTATGGAAAATTCTGTGTGAAACCTGACTTCTGTTGTTATGTAAGTGGTTTACTACCAGGGTTTTTTTGGTACAAGTTAAATTTAATTATTTTGAAATCATCTATTTTACTTGCATAGAATTGTTTGCTCTTCTGCTTGTACCTGAAGGAATAAAAAGTGATTTCAAACAGAAAATAGACCTTTACATAAATTGGTGTAATCTTCACCAACAGTACAGAGAGGGTTTAGACAAACCAGGTGAGGATGGCAGTTTTTCAAGATCTTTGCTTCTCACCCTTATTTTATCACTTAACTTGCCATTAGGATAGCACGTGTTCAGAATAGCGTCTAAATGATTAATTTTGTCAGTGGGATTGTAACCTCTTGCAAAATGCTTATATAATGAACTACAGGAGGCAGTAAAAAGATGACATAAGTGCCTTGTGCAGTCCTTCCTAGACATACAGAAATTTGAGCATTTCCCATGGTGATTTTTATGTGGTCATAGCTGGATCTGCTGGTGATCAATATATGTATGCCATAACTTAAAAGAAAAAAGACACTCTGTAATCACAGAAATTAACAGCTAAACAAGAGTTTTTGGTTATCTGACACATCCTCTGAGGTCAGTGAGAGCACAGCTTTGTCTATGAGTTTTGTTAAGAAAGCTGAGAGAAGCTAATCTAATTTGAATTTCTGGTGGGTTTCTGGGAGAAGCAATCAGTGAAGCTGTCAGCTGGCTTACTGCATAAGACTCATGTTGTTTTTTGCAGCAAGGGTGAGCCTGTCCTGATGTAGGCTCTGAACACCTTGTGTCAGGGATGTACTCTCTCCAGTGTTTTAGTCTCTACTCAGGAGACCTCTTGGTGCATTGTTATATCTTGTTAACAGAAATGTAATGGATGCTTTACTAAATCTCACTGGGGTTTGCTCCATTTCTTTAAATGTATCACCAATTTTCTGCCTTAGGAGTTCCAAACACAATTTTGGATGAGAAGTATGCTGAAATCATGTTAGTTTGGGGTTTTTCTCCTACAATTTTAATTTCAACCAAAAGTGGGAATGTTTCTGAAAAAACCTCAGTTCTTACATGACAACCCATTTCTGAGGAAAGTATAACATCCAAAATTTTGGGTAGCTAAAATGCATGCATTTCAGTTCAGATTTCTAGCTTGAGGCAGGGCTTTTGTTATCCCTGAGCTGACAATGTTGTTGCTCACTACACGAGTTTCCTAATTTATTTGACCATCACTATCAGGTCCCTAAAGCATCACAATAAATCCCTAACACATCTGCTGAAGGGGCAAAGAACAACCTTAGGGCTTCCGGCTAGTCACTCCAGTGACAGGGTGAGGCCACTCTCAAAGGCAGTAACTTTTGAAGGAAACCACAGTGGGACAGAGAAATATGTCATGTTATATGCAGATAATGTTTAACTACAGAAAATTTTTTGTCTTTTGCTAGAAGTCATTGACTCAGAAAACTTGTGATTCAGGTGCTGGGGAAGGAAAAACATTGCTTGCCATAACACCCTTAACATCCCCTTACAGTGCATCTGTCAGTTGTGCTAGGGCTAATTTATCATGTAAAGTGTATGCTATGTATGTCACATTTTGCTGTCTGTTCATTTGTTTTGATAATCAAGATCTTGACAGATTTGTCCCACATGGTAGGATTTATAGTAAGGATTTTCTTATCACTGAATAAAGTTGATACACATAATCCCAGTGTCCTGCACAAGAACTGAATAGAAATGAAACATATTCAGACTAGATGTTAAGGTCTTGCAGAAAAAGCATTCACCCTTTCCCAATCAGTTAGTCTCCTTGATTTTTCCCCCCCCCTTTTTTTTTTTTCTTTCTTTCCTGTGATTTGTTTCACACCTTTGCAGGAGGAATCATAGACAAGAGAATAGACATTGACTTTGAGAAGGTTAAATATTGACTCTTCTATTAAAAGACCTTTCTTTTTCATAAGATGCAAAGTTTAATTCTGTAAAGAACACAAGTGAGTTTTGGAATTACACTGCTGTTGCCTCCAGTGTGAACTCTCACATACATGCTGCTTGTTTGAAGTTTGAAGTTTGATAAGCAAATTCCTTTTTCAGAGATCTTACTTCCTCCCCTGTAGTAAATGAAAGCATCTCATTCTCATCTCTGAAGACAACGAGTTGAAAATGTGAGGTCTGACTTCTTATGGGCAAATACAAATGTGAACAGATTTAGCCTCAGGAGTTGCCTACCTGGCCTGAAGGCCCTTGTTTTTCTTTTGAAATTAAATGGTTCAGTAGTACAGAAATTGGCTCTGGAGTATATGAGATTACTTTTTTCCATTTTTATATTGCAGCAGGCTGCTTTAGTCTGGGCAGGCAAGTTGATGGCTAGGTGTGGGGACACAGGGAAGGTATGTATCTGCCTGTGAGCATCTTTAAACTCCTACAAATTTAAGTACATGACCTGCCTTACTGAAGGAGCCGAGAAAGATTGTACGAGTGGTCTTGAACATTTTGAGATAGGGAACTCCGAAGAGTGTCTCCTAAAATATCTATCCTGCAAAGATATAATTTTATTTCACTATTTTTAAGAAATAGCACTGTTTGCTTTTGGTAATGTATAAGGGTACCAAGCGCACTTACTGCACTGTTGGACAAAGCATGGTGGCTGTTTCCTAGCAAGGAAAGTTTAGATAAACCACAGAATCCCAGACTGCTTTGGGTTGGAAGGGACCCTTAAAGATATTGCTTTTCCCAGCACTAGTATTAGAGAGAACATCAGTGGAGAATTACAAAGCAAAGATCCTTGGAACGGGAGATTTTTGTTTCATTTCTCACCACATTTCTCTGGTCTAGACTCTGCTTTATCTTTATTTATGGCTGATATTGACAACCAAAATACATTAGGTTGCTTGGGCATGTATTTCGAGAAGGGCATATTTTGAAATCCAAAACTCAAAACATCTGGGAGAGCATGTATTCACTGTGTGAAAGTTTAATTGGGAAGGATTTTCATCCCAGATGAATTGCACTGGTGTTGCTGCTATTTCATCTATTGATACCTATCAGTGAAGAAGGGTGCTAAGCTGCTCTTCTTCAGAACAAAGTGATGGTTTTTATCTGCTTCAGTCTTTGTAAAATAAATGAGACCATTGCCTCTACAGTTTCCCACCTGATGGTTTCTTTTAAGTGATCTTGATGTTTGTATTGTTTCATTCATATTGTCTAGCATAAAAGCATTTGGCATGCTTTTATGCTAAATACAAGTAAAGTGCTTCACTCTAATTTGCACCATTCTTTAACTGTAATGTCATTGAATTCTTTTCCTCTACTGTACATTGTCCTTCGGCAATTTTAGGAAGCTATGTTCAAAAAGAGTTTTTAATGCCTCTGTCCAGAGGACTCAGACAATCCGGGAGTCCTGGCAAGCTGCAGTAAGGCTGAAGCAGAGTGCAGGGATGGCAGCAGCTGAACAGAGGCTGGGTGGCAGTGGTGTCCCTGTGGCCAGGCAGAGAGGGCTGGGTGGGCACCTGCCCCTGCAAACTACTGATGTGTGACAAATCTGCCTTCTGAAGTTGACAGGATCTTCGTTTTGGCTTTTTATTCCAGGAAAAAAGAGAGGGGTTCAGACTAAGGATCTGAAATTTTGTTCAGAGATAAAGCAGGATTTGCTATGCTAATTTCTTTTCCACAGAACATCAAAATAGAAGGAAAAGAGGCGTCATTAATCGGATTTCGTTTGTCTCCATCCATGTATCTCTGAAGGATTTTTTAAACTTTTTTTACATTTTTCTTCCTAACTCCTTATACCCGAGTTCAGACCTGAAATTTCTGTTTCTTGATGGGTGAGTGTTGCAGGGATCTTGGCTTTGGCAGGGCACACTGGCAAGGCTGAGCTCTGGTGTGCTCTGAGGGCTCAGGGTACCCTGACACGGGTGGAGTGGCTGGCATGGGGCCGGGACCAGGCTGTGCCCAGGCAGCCTGCTGGGTCAGCATCCAGCAGAGAGACCCCTGCACCTCCCTGACAGCTGCCACAGTAACCAAACACCAGCAATTTTCAGGCAAAGACACATCTAATGACATTAATTTTCTTCTAGAGCAGACGGTAAGGTAACTAAAGCCAGGTTGATTGGGCTTTACTGGGACATTTACCTAATGACCTTCTAGAAAGCAGGTGCACTGGCAGTGATTTTAAGCTTTAGAAAGCCCAAAGAGTGTACAAAGTAAACCTTTGATGCTGTGGGGATTTTAAAGGAGAGGAAGCTGCATTCATTTTAGATCATTACAAAGCATTTGCTGACGATGGCAGAATTAATGGTCCTTTTATGGTGGTCAGTTAGTGACTGTCAACAAACAGATTTCAGTTCACATTGTTATTTTAAATCAAACTAGCCAGTCTAAACCAAACTCAGGTAGTCTGACTAGCTGACAGACTTGGCAGTAATGTGGGCAGTTCCTCCTGCAGCATTGTGCAGTGTTCTCCTGCATCCATCATTCTATCAGGTGCGTGTTGGGAGCCAGGTTTGAGATTCAATCATGTTCACCACCTAATACTATCTTTAGGGTGATGAAGTAATGATTAGTTACACATAAGTATCCAACTCCCCTCTGCCTAACTACTTCTTTAAAGACATAGGTCATACCTGTGTTACAAAATCATTTTTTACTATAGTGATGTTAACTTCTGACAGTTATATTACAATATCTTTATACTTTGGCAGAGGAGAAAAGCAGCTGCTTTTATGGCCTGGTTCAGTACAGTTCTCCATTCAAGGCTATGAAAACTTCCCTAATCCAGGTGTGTTTTTCTAGGGCACAGTAGGCCATTTATATGGGGCAAGACAGAATTATCAATTTTATTGCTGTATCCCTCAAAAGTTTTTCCAGATTGTCACTTGTGTGAGCTTTGAAAGTGAACGGTGGTGTGTCCATATTGGTAAATGTGTCTCTGTACTGGTAGTGCCATATTCATGACAAACTGTTCTCAGCATCTTCACTTTTGAAGTACTCAGGTGTACCAAAACTACTCTTGTAGATTTATCCAACTAACGGTACTTACACTCAAAGGGACTCTTAGCAAGGGACTTTCTGATGAGTAATGAGTAATTTTTCATTTTTTACTTTTATACCGATTAGCGGTATAAAACTTAAAACTTTTAATTGAGAAACCACACAAGAAATGTTAGTTACATTTGAGTGCTGGAGACTGCAAGGGTGGCCACAGCAGAACTTGAATGGGTGTAGCAGCCCTCCATAATACGTTCTTTGAAAAGCTCTGTAAAGTCTTAAAAGGCTTATTGAATTGATGCCTTTGCAAGACTGGTGTTACTTATTTTATAAGAATGTAAAAAGGAAGAGCTTTTCTAATGACACAGGTATCAGAGGAAAGAACAGAGCCAAGGAGTTCCTCACCACTGCTCTCGTCCTCTGAACCAGTTCCTGCTGCTTCAGCACTTGAATTAGTTTTGTACTGTGAGTTCAGTTTCTGATTGAGGCTTTTCATTGATATTTGCTGTTGTTTGATCTGGGCCTGAACTTGGCATATCTCAGCTCCAAATGGTCTCTATTTCCTTTTTTTTTTTTAAACAGATGTAACTTGAAAAGCTTTGAAACCAATTAGGATAATAATAAAATGTACTTTTATAAATGCGTTTGGAGTGTGTATGAAGTTCAAAGTCATTATGTGATCATTCATGCTGTTGGACTCTATGTTGTATTAGCAGCTAACATTAGCAAAGGAACTTTCAGGTAAGTACATATTGTAGCTTTTTGTGCAAGAACTGGTAAATCTGGAGCTTTAGAATTGAAATAGTAAAGGGATTGTATTGCCAATATTAGATTTCTGGAGAGGCAAATAATATACACAGGCAAGCTATCAGCAAGGGGATGCATGAAGGGAAATCTCAGAGCTGTTCTATCTCTCATAGCTCCCAGGAGCTGGTGAATTATGGACTTCCTAGGTAGGTAGATGACTAGTGAACAGTTATCTGTTGTAAAGTTGTCTAATTCCTTTTTGAACTCTTTTCTGCTTTTTGCTTCATTTGAATTTTGGTAATGCATTCCACTGTCAAATTACTTTGAAAAAAAATTCCAGGCTTCCTTTTGTTGTTTTAAATGTATCATAGGATTATTTCATTGTGTAACGTGAGAAGGAGTGCCTTCTGTATCAGGAGAATAAATATAGATTAAGATGAAAGATGCAGGGAAAGTGAAATATTACATATCTGTATTTCTCATTTGTGTTTCATAGCTCTTCCATTTTCTTTAAATGATTTAGAGACGGAAAGACCAAGACTGCTGGCTGTATTCAAATATGGATATTTCTGGTGTTTCTGCAGTTTCAATAGTTCTTGCTCCATTGTTAGTCTTTTCCTCAGGCAATTTGAGGAAACTATCCACAACTCCAAATCTATTTTCTGAGTAGATATAATTACTTTAAAGACCATGACTCTGAATATTTTAGCAATGTTCCCTAAGTGCATTATTTAATGTTTATTGACATGGGACTTCACATCTAAATTTATCTATAATCAGAGTTTTTTCCCACAACTTTTTTCATACACTTTAGGTTTTGACTATCCTGATTAATCCTTGTTTCCTTTAAATCATTTCAAGCTTATTTAGGAGTAATTCTGCTCTGTATACTCCATAGTGTTACAACTATCTAGCGCAGTTAAGAGCCACCAGCATGGTTTCACATGATCATATGATTTTAAAAAAGTGAAGTTGTGTGAGATGGTTTCCTTATTACTAACTGACGAGACAGAGAAAGTCAAGAGAAAGTCAAGGTCCTTCTAGAATATGTTAACAAAGTCCTGACACCAACCTTTATGTATCTCTAAGGCCTTAAAGTTCAGTATAGGCATCATTTGGTTTTATGCAACAGTTCCCTAATTATTATGGCACCAGTTTAAGAGCGATAAGGAAGCCACTCAGAGTAAAACCTTGGGAAAGAATATCCTGGATGACACTGAGAAAGAAAAGAGAAAAAAAGTTTCTAAGCAGTCTGAAGTTTGGCTAGTAGACGTGGTAAAGGAATCATACTTTTCCCAAAGAATGCTAACCAGCTCATTCACATTGGATTGATAGATAAATGGGTTAAAACAGGGGGGTTATTTTCTTTTTCTCCTGTATAGAACAAAAGGAACAAGTAGATCTTTTAAACAATCGTGGCAGAGAGGATTCCTCATGTGCTTGCTTTCCATTTCTCTTTAGAAAGGTATTTGCATTTTGGACAAGGATTCCCATAAATCCCATGGAATCCCATAGATCCCATGTGAATTTAGTCATGCATGGGAAAAACAATCAATAGATATCAATAGACTGGACTTGTATAATATGATGTTATGTGTGCTCCCTGCCTTCCAGGAGGCATTTGAGCCCAATGGAAAATTCCACTTATGGAGCCCATTTGATTTACAGTCAAGCAGACCTAAATAATTTTCAGAGAAATTACAGTCCTCCTGGGAAATACAGAACACAGGAATTCCATGTCCTGCCTTTTCTCTTGCCACCCTTACTTTGCTGTGACTTTGACAAGTGCATGAAGTCTTGGTAGCTGTGGTAAAGGATATGAGGTCAAACAAGTGTCTTTCCTAAATTAATGTTCCAGAGAACATTGCATTTTGTTCTAGATAAAAATTCTTAGGTTTTATGTTCATGCATTTTTAAGTGTGCTCTGATGACTGTAGAAAACATACAGCATTTTTACTTTGAGTAAGACTTTCACGTATCTTGTAGGGAGTGTGGTGAAATTTTCCAGTTTATTATATTTGCAAAAATCCATTTTATTGAAGCCTAAGCCCATTTCAATGACTTTGTACTTCCATAGTTTGCACCTTCATTTAGTCTACTGGTTAATATATGCATTATGTTATTTTAGAGTTCAAGCTGGCTGGCTTATATGCAAATTCTGAGTCTTTGGGTTATATTTACTGAAGGTTTTTAAGTTTTTCTCTGCAATCATAGGTCTGGAAAATTCCTTGTTTTTCTAATATGCAAACTGACTGATGCATATGATCACCTGATTCCAGCAGCTGAGGCTTTATGAAAAACATTAAATATCACAATGGACTAGAAGATCTACCCGGACTGAGGTTAAGCTTTATGAGTTCAAGCCTTTGTTAAGAACAGTGGGGATATGCAAAAGCTTTCTTCAGCTCCATTTTTCTTATTATACTTTTGTTTTAAAGCTATGCAGCCCTTAGACTATAAATTGCATTGCCATCTATTCTGTGAGATGGATTTCTGGGAATTCCTCAAAATTTATAGAGTAAATGCTGCAGGGTTGGTACATCAGGAAGCAAGTGTAAATTCAAGGGCTTGCAAAGAAAACTTGGAATTCCACATATGCTTCACTGGGTTTCACCACTGAGTTTGGACCAACAGCTTCACTGTCTTCACTTAAAATGAATGTTCTATTTTATTATGTGTCTTTTAGCTATGTGATAAAGAAGTTATAAAGAAATGAGTGATCTTTAATTTGCAGTGTCTTTGTCTTGAATTTTTTAAGCATGGGTGCTTATAATTGGGCATTGCTATTGCTCAGTGAGGTTACTATATGCTAAATGTAATTTTAAGTATCTCCTAGATACTTAAAATAAATTAGGGGACCTAAACAAGGACATGTTGTCTGAAAATGTTAAATTTTGTTGTAATTCTCTTAAACTTCATCCCTTTGCATTATTGATTGCTGGTTTCACTGTAAATTATTATTTTAATCTTTATGGTAAGATTAAATTGTAGGCAATGAACATAGAGAACTCCACAATTAAGAAAAGCATTGCATTATTGAAATATCTATGAATTATATAAAATAAGAATGGCCTGATTATGGTTTTGTACCTTTTTGATTCCTTTACCTACAAAATATTGGAGGGCAACAAAGATGAGAAAGTTGGAAAGAAAGAGATTGCTTTCTTCCCAATATCAAATTCAACTTGACCAAAGCACATCACATAACTCTTTTTCGTTAACAGTTCCACCGAGTTTTGCCTTGAATGTCATTCTATGCTGCACAAAGTTTAGTATTTTGACAACATGTAAGATCAAAGTTACATATTTAGATGGAGCTCAGGAATCTGAAAGTACACCTTTCCCTCTCAAAAAAAACTATTCAGCCCTTCAGACTGTGCCCATTAGTGGTTGCAGAAGCAGAAGACAGAACGTTTTTACTCTGTATGAGCAGAGGGCAGGCACTTGATAAATTAATGGAGAAGCTTATGTTGTCTCCAGAGAAGTAAACAAAAGAACCAGAGAAAGAACAACAACAACAAAAAATAGACACTGTGAGAGGAAACTGCTGAAAGCTTAACTGTAGCTTTCCATTGCTTATTTTGTCTATTGGCTTTCGTTGGTGTTGTTTGTTTCTTAGATATAACTGGAATCCTGTAATAATATGTCCTTTTTTTTCCCCAATTTTTTAAGAACTAATTTTAAGAGAGTATCAAAAATGTACCCGGGTTAATCATGTTTCCTTTCAAACTGTGTATGCGTCAGAGGAAGAAGTTGTTGCAGTGGAAGAAGAGAACACTTTCATTGAAAGATGGCATGGTTGTCCTCGCATGACTGTTGTCTTGTTCATTGATCTGGCTTTCTTAAGTTCAAAATTTACACATCTGAGAATCTTTCTGCACCTCACAATATAGAAATCTTCAAAGATTGAGTTGATGCTTGCTACATGGGTTTAAACCTCTCAGCGTGAATAGCATTTCATGTGAGTATGAGGGAGTAGAACAGAGGCTGATTCCTTCTAACCATGATGAACCTGCCTCCATGGTTCATCTTTGAAATCCTTGGGCTTTGGAGGAAATTCACAACCAAACCTGCCTGCTCACGTTCTTCCGCCAAATAAAAATTAATCTTACTGTTCTGTTTCAGAACAGTGCTGGAAGCTGGTATGTGAAGAGCTTGCTCTGTTAATGGTCATTCTTTGATTCTTCCTGACTCCGCTCATTTATTAAAGGAGATGAAATTTAATTAAGATTTAGTCTCAACCTATTTGTAATTTACCTAGAGGTTCTAGAAAACTTTACTACTATGCAGAGTTTGCAGCAATGGTCCAGTTTTTCCTGAAGGTTTCTCTGCCTTGCTCTTATCCTGTCTATTAGGTAAAATTAGGGCCCAGAAAATCGGATTATTGTATCCCAAGGGACTGAACTGATAAGCAGCACATGATTGTTGATTTGCTTGCTACCCGGTGTTGCTGGTGTTTGAGGTGCTGCTAGATGCAAAGCCAATTTGTTATCAATTAGTGCTCATTAGAATCATTTCCTGTTATCGATTTTAAATGTTTGACAAAGCACTTTTAGGAAACTGCACCCGAAAAAATTAGTAGCAGTACATCACTGCTTAGTAAATGTAACTCTTTAGGGCCCACTGTCAATCTTAACTAACTGGTTTCATTGGTTTCCAAGTAATTATTTCTGCTTTGGATCCCACCTGCTATCCTCTCCAGATTAAAGATGTTTTGAAACAAGCACTTGATACTGTTCTTTATGAGCAAAGTTGCTGAGAAAGTAAAGATAAAACAAAAACAACTTCTGTTTTTTCTATCCTGTTTTGTTATGGCTTGGGTTTTTTATCTTGCGTAAGTACCCTTGGATTACATGATATACCATACAGGAATTAATTTCAGCCTTGAATTAAGTGTGATTTCCATTGGCCTTAATATTTAACATGTGTTTAGTTTAATTTTAAATGCATCTTTTCCTTTATACACACATTGAAAATTGTGGCACCATTAAAATCTAATTTACAAGTGGTAAAATTGGATATAATGACACGTTAAAATACTAGCTTTGGTACCTGGGAGTCTGAGAGGGTGTATCTGTTGAGTTTCTGAGAAATTTGGCCTATAATTACTATTAACCTGTTATACAAGCAAGAAAGAGACTTAAATGTGAGATTATTAAATAATCAGTAAAATACGTATAAAAATATGTAAAAATAGGTAATATATAAAAAATAATATAATACATATAATAATATAAAAATATGTAAAAAGCACCAGGTCAGGTACAGTTGCATTTCCTGTGTCCTGGATATGCATGATGAATTGTTATGGACCTATGCCTTTTATGAGCACAGTGAAATTTTGGCTAAATTTGGCGGTGTCAAAGTTGGAGCTGTCAGTATAGCCATCTGGGTTAATTTTCTCTCCTTCCTTCTTTAGTTTAAATTTTTAGCAACATCAGCTCAGGTTTCACAAGTGCTCTCCTAAAATGCTTGCAAATATTTAAAATGTATTCCATGATCCCTGTTGCACAAGGTGGAGACCTAACATAAGACTTGACTTGTGCCTTTCCCACCCCCATTAATGAATTAGTCTCACAATTACTGTAAAAATTGAGGCAAGTGTGGGTCATATGCATGCAGCTTAGTCTCTCTAACCTTAATAAACAGAGTTGGTATTGACACAAGTGGATTTTGTTTAACCACAGTACATTTGCTTCTTAATTAGTGAATATTCATCTGTCATCAGCAGCAGCTATGACACCCCTCCCTGCTAACACGTTCTGTCATAAATAATCAATGAGAGGCTATTAATATTCATGAGTGGGAATCTGTGTAGTCATGTGCACTGATGCAGAGACAGGGGGAGTGTTGCCATGAACTGAGTCGAAACTCTGTGTGTGTATACGTGAGTGTAAGATAGTTAGGGAAAGGGAAGAAGAGCATGCTGCTACACACTGCCCTGCCTTGTGCTTCCAGCTAACAGTGGCGTGCCTGTGTGTCGGGGCTGGAGTGACTGATGAAAAACAGTAGACAAGTCTGGAGGGTGATTCCCCGTCAGTGCATTTGCCTTTCAGTGCTGGGGAAATTAGAGGCTTTGCTCTTGTGCTGCTTATTAGGATGGGCTGCAATCTGTGTACTTTTCAGAAGAGAGAGGAGCACTACAAACTGCTCTATGAAGTTTCACAGGTGAGTGCAGAGGATATTACCAGCATCTCCAGAGTAAAAATGTATGTGCTTTACAGAGAGTAAGTAGAGGTGCTTTTGTTTTGCTTTGCCTTTTTTCTTTGCTTTGCAAAATTGCTAGCAAAATTATTTGGGGGGAGGTTGGTAATTATTCGTATTTTGGGTGCCTGTTGTTTTCTGCTCCTATGCCACTCCCCCTTCATATGACTTCCTGTGGGATTCTTTTAACATTTTTGTGCATCTTCTGCCAAGATGTCAGTCATGTAGCAGCAGTCTCGTTGAACCATATCAGCGATGTTTTAAGGGAGCCCTTGGCTTGGGTAATAAGACTGATTTCAGATAAATTGCACTGCTGCCTCTGCAAGCCTTAGGTCTGTGATCTCAGGTATTTTTAAGTTAAGGAACAAAGTTTTTATGGTATGTCTGTGCTGGCTGAGAAGTATGTTAAATTTTCAGATTAATTAATTAAAATTGAAAGAATTCTGAAACATGTCACCTTTAAACAGGTACTGAGTACAACAGGGTTCCATGGGTGAGATGTGTTGCTTGTTCATTCATTGTGTGTGTGTTATTTCTGTATACTGCTAGACAAAGATCATAATCCCATGTAGGTATTTTGGTGTCTCTTTCAGCATCCTAACGGTGTAGTGCACAGCAGAGTAGCAGTCTGCTGCTGCTGTGTTCCCAGCTCCCTCAGAATAAGATGAGAAAAGACAAAACAAGTACTTCCCATAATAGCCCATAATTTTTGCTCGGATCCTATTGAATCAGTATTTGATTTGCAGCTTTTTGTTTGTTTTTTTCCTCTTGGCGTTGCAGACTCACGCATACTAAAGTTTAGTGCCTTTCAGCATCTGTTCTCTCCCTCTCTATAATTTGTTCTGGCTTTGACACATTGCCGTTGACAGAGGCTGAACACTGACAGTTTTGGACTGCACTGCTGCTGACAGGCAGTGCAGGGGAGAAAAAACAGCTTAGAATGTTGGTGGTCCATTGGCACAGCAGCAGCTAAGTGCCCAGTGCCGACTGGTTCCCTCCGAGTTCCTCCTGACGTGATTCATTTCACAGTGGGCTAATTACAAAGTGGATTCTCTACACACGAAGCAGCCTCCTCAGTTGTGGTGTTAATGCACATTTTCATGGTAATGTGATCAGAGCCTCATTAGCCAGTTTCCAGAATGATCCTCTGCATTAATTAAATATAAAAATGACTCTTTTTATCACCATAGAGAGGAAGAAGAAGATTAACATTGTTAATTACTACTGGGGGCCATACCTCTGCATCATTTTTTACCACAGAATCAGCAAGTGAATTCAATCCTAAAAGAGTGTCCGTTTGCAGGTAACATGCCCACTGCCTTGCCTGGTGAAGATGGTCTCTAGGTGGAACACTTCCCTTTAGTTCAATATTTAGTGATAATCCCATCATCATTTTTTCTTACAGCAATAGCACAGGGAAAAGCATAGCAGCAGCACATTTCCTCTCTCTTCCCTTTCCCCCTCCCCAGCTCTGGATTGCCAAACTGATCTGAAAGTATAAAATGGAGTAGAGTAGGTCGGTGTCTGCATTTCTGTGCCAGGGAATAAGAAATGCAGGTTCTGCTGTGAAAGGAATTAGACATTTCTTAAATGCATGTGTATACGTAAAAAAGGCTGTGTCTGGTTTACAGCAAATGCATTTTCAAAATATTCCTTGCAGTAATGTTGCATGGTAATAAATGACATTGAAATTATCAGCAAACAGAAAGGTGGGGTTTTTAAGAGATCCTAGAGAAATTCTTCCCTCTGTCTGTTATCTTCTATGCTATTGAGTTGGAGTGTCCGTGGATGTGAGCAACCAAGGTGCAAAATTAACTAATGTTTTCACTTTTTACTCTGGTGCTTGCCAGATAAAGTGTTATCCCTGGGAGGATCTCAGGGAGCTTCCTTGGGGAGTTGAAATGCAGTGAGCCTGGTGCTGCATCTTGTGCTGTTAGGGAAATGTCACTGATAAGGTGCAGAAGGAGAGCAGAGAAATGACTTAGTGTGCTCGCTGCCAGATCCTGTGTTCATCTGTAAACTCATCCCTATCTTTGTTTCAGTGTGTGCAGGTCAGAGCCCAAAGGATACTGAGCATATTTTTAACCAGGTGCTGTAGTAAAGATCAGGTAGTGTCTCACACCATAACTGCTTCTGTGTACAATTCTGATTTGCTGCTGGGGGCGGGGGGCAGCAGAATATGATAAATTAAATTAAGCCAAGGCAGGCATTACTACTTGATTTGCAAATCCCTTTTTAACTCTCCAGTCCTGTAATTCCTATACCACAGGCTTGGCTCTTTCATCTAAATGATTTCTGGAGAGCTTGGGACAAGTTAGCCTGTCAGGGACATGAATTGACTGAGGATGAGCTGTGGCTCACTAGCATATGTGGATCAGATAGATTAATTTATATTCATATAAAGAAGCAATCCTAGCTTCATCTGTCACTTTTCCCATGCTAGGCTACCTGATACTGTGGGTGGTCTGTGCACTCATATACTTAAAAATATAGTAAACAAAGGAAAGCATGTTTGCGGAGGAAAACCATGCAAATGCTTGTAGTGAGGCAGGTTTTCTGTGACTGTTTTTAGTGAGGTCAGATCCAGCACCACAGAGCTTTTTGTTGTAGAGCTGCTGGAAAATGAAGACATCATTAGAATATGTACAATTTCTCACTCTTCCCCCCATTCCTTTACTCCAGACTTGTCTTTTGCTGAGGTAGCAGTTCAGAGACCATGGGGGCCCTGTCCAAAAGCACAATTTGCTTGTGTGATGGTTATGTTTGTTTTGATAACTGTGTTTTCACGTGCAGATTGGGATCAAAATAAAAAGCCAAATAGTCATATTTTAAGAATGAAAGCTTTTGAGATACCACTACGCATTGGTGAAGGACCCTTGTGCTTCTGAGTGCCTCTTCACCAGTCCTCAGCGTGGCTCAGGTTTATTTCTTGACTTCACTGGGGGAAGGTATAAGGCATATTACCCCCATCAGGTCCTCTTCTCCATATGCCTGCCAGTGCAGAATGAGAGAGGTCTCAATTTGAAATTTATGGCCCTACATGCTACTTCATGAAGCACTTTAATATTATTTCCTGTGTGCTGTATAAGCGGGATTGAGCTAATGAGTGTGCATCCAGGAAGTCTATGTCAAGTCACTTAGAGAGGGTGGGATCTGGTATATGCTCATATCCATTAGGAGCAGACCTCTGCCATTCTCAGCTGATTTTCCCTTGCACTGCAGGGGTGAAAGAAGTGAGTTAAAGTCATTTGTTAGCAGCATGATGAGGACCCTTCCCATTTAGCAGAAAGGATAAGAGAAATATGGCCAGGATTGAAGGGAATCAGCAGTAATCTTCAATAGCCTTGTCTGAGACTCAAGAAAACGCAGGTTTTCTTCAGAACATTGTTGTTTTCATATAATAATTTCTGTTTGCTTGAATTTTTGTGCTTTGTTTTAAAAATGTGCAGTTATCCCAGAGAAAAAGAGGGGAAAGCAGGAGAGAGAATGCTGCTTTTAGAGGTAAACCAAAGAATGGTGCAGACTTATTTTTTAAATTACATGTTAAGAAGCAGATCTAGCTCAGGTGAGCACAGAATTGAAAGGGAGAAAGGAGAAAAGCCAGAAGGGAAAACAGAGGCTATCTGGGATGGCTCACAAGGTCAGTGGTGGACCTGGGATTAAAACTGGAAGGTTGCATTTTTATATTTTACATTTGACCTGGGATAATAGTAGAGCTTGCTTGCAGCATTTTTAAATCCTCTGAAGACTTATTATGCAGTTTGCTTCTCATGTTGGTTTCCATAATTACCATAAAGCTCAAATTTTTACCAGTTTAGAGTTCTGATTTTATGTTCATTTTGATATCCCTTGGGCTACTTGGAGTTCTAAGTTCTAGTGGTACATCTCTTCAAACTCAAAGTTGCTCACAAGGGAGACATCAAGCCTGCCCACTGAAACAGTAGAGGCACTTCTGCGTGTTTCAGGAGATGCTGCTTATAGCTGGCATTAGAATAAGGAAGACTGGGGGCCAAGCAGTGTTCCTTAGCACTGGGACCTGCCTTCTCTGGTCTTGATGAAGTTTGAGTTTGTTCAGAAGATTAATTGAGTAACTAGATGATGTGATACTTATTTTCCCCTTGAACCAACCTTCAGCCACTAATATTCTCTTTTGGTACTTATGCCATGTGAGGTATTTACATGACAGCTCCTCAGTGTGGTGGTTGCCATTAGCTCTCACTCTTTTCTGTAGATACCTGCCACAACTTTGGTGTACCTTTGTTTGCTATATATCATTGCCACTTCCAAATGCCCCTCATGAATTTCACCAGCAATGGGAAAGTACTAGCTTGTGTTGCATCAGCACAAACACATTTTTGATTTATATCTAAGCTCTCTTTTTATTAGCAATTCTGTAGCAGCACACTTTTACCTCTGGAGAATATGAAAGAAAAAAAATCTGTATTTAATTGTCTGGAAATTAGCTGAATTATATGAGTTTAATTAAATCAGTAGCAAAAGTAGATCTGGTTTGATCTTACTGCATTTCCTGTCTTTTTTCTTCTTGCTCCTCTAACTTTTTTAAAAAAACAAGTGATAACTCCCTGATTCTTGGTTTAAAGAATTGCTTGAAAGAGACGACATCTTTAAGGCCACCTCTTGTCTGACTTTAGGCTCACCACAGAGCTCTGCTGGGTGTGAAGGCTCCCTGAGGAGGCCTGGAGGATTGGGATTTGGGTCTGGGAACACACAAGCTGCTTGAAATAACCAGCTCTGGCTGGCTGGTTGGATGGTGGCTGTAGAGAAGACATCCATGCATACAGCTACTCGTGTAAGGAGATTGTCAGCTGGTTCTCTAAAAACCTAAACCGGTTAGCCAGAGTTTTTGTGATCATTCTTTTGGACATGACACCTAAATTATATGCCAAGTACCTAAGTATTATTTTTGATCTCAAACCAACAGAATTTGATAAAACACTTACATTTTTTTCTGGTAAAATCCAGGAAACTGACATGCTGCTACTGACTTCACTGGGGCCAGGCTTTCATTTTCTGTCCTTGTTTACTGTCTTGCAAAAGGCATATAGTTCCTGTGCATACCTCAAGAGGAAAGATAAAGAAACAGTCCTCCTGAGATAAGAAAGCAGACAATAGTATGTGAGATAAGAATTCAGGGGATGAATACAACAGAGACAGCTATAAAAACCGTACCGAGATTATATCTGTAATCTGCAGGGATATCCTGTGATTCTATGATTCTGTATGCAATGCCATGAAAATTAGGAAAAAAAAGTGGTTCAGGTACTGAATAGCATGATTTTCTCTGTCATTTTACTGTTTGTTCCTTGCATCTTGAATTTGACAATGGGGATTAAGGATTCTTCTAATGATCAGATTTTTATACATTTTTACAGAGCTATCCTTTCTTGAGGCTTGCTTCCTGATGTGATTTGGTGTGGATATAATCCTTAGGCCTACTGCAAAATGTATCTTTAAGTGAGTTCTATACCTCAGTGATGTGATGAAGCCAGTCTTGCTACCTTGTGCATTCTGTCAAAAAAGCAGCATATTTTAGAGGTTCAGTATTTTTGTTCTGTGGCTCAGTGAAGAGGAAGGGCACTAAAATGTCAGCCAAACACTCCAGCATGTGTGTGGAGTTAACTGACAGTAGATTGTTTCACCAGTTTTCTCTCAGGAGCTAAGAGTTTAATGGAGACATATACAGCAGGGCTTGGTGATAAGTAGAAGTTCTTCCACCCCTAGGGATTTTTTGAGGTCTTACAAAAATAATTTTTAAAAAATACTGAAAAATTCTTGGATCCTTTGCTTTTAAGACTATTCAGATTATGTTTGACCTGTTATTTTAAATGGCATGAGCTTCTTGTAATAGTATTTGCTTTTCTGTCAACCCCATAACTTTGAACCCACTGGCTAATTTTAATCACAAAGGCTTTTCTTATCTTTTAATTTAATGTAAAGTAGTTTGGTGATACCATTAGGTAGATTTTTTTTTTTTTCAAGTGCAAGATTTCCAAGTTTGCAAACATCACCTCAAAATATCAAGACAGGAAAGAATTTAAGAATTCTATGCTGATTATTCTTGATACACTTACTTTGTCGTTGCAGTGAAGATAGTTACTTTTCTATTTTTTTGTGTAATAAGCTTGTCATTTGTTTTACTTTGCTCAGTAACTGTAACAAAAATGAGTCTGTTAAGAGAGGATATTAAATCAGCTACTGTTCAAAGGTTATCTATAATATTATTATAACAAATAGTGGGTCAGAAAGAGAATTTTAAAAATACTTCTATGCCATTTCTAGGACTGGGCCTACAAATAAAATTGCAGTGTCTTTACATAATGCACTGAAAACTCTCTTCTATAATTGTTTGTATTTTAGTTAAAAATACTGCTGTGGAGAGGCAGAGAACAGGGTGAGTATTTGGCCCTTTCTGTGTAATAGGATGATGTAGACTTTCATGACCCTCACTACTGTGGGCTTTTATTGTTTCACTTTGAGGAAGTTAGGACATCTTACATATTCTTCTCTCAGGTGGAAAAAAATATACATTCTTTCCTTCTCCAGTATGAAGGTTGGGGGTTTTGTTTGTTTGTTTCTATGTTTAACTGACAAAAACAAACCCTGTTAATCAGCAAAGTGAAGCAAAACAAACATTAATTTTTTTTTAATTGTCATCTGATTTTTTACAGTAGTGTTTATTCTCTAGAGGTTTTGGCCATGACATTTGACCTCTGAAACAACATAAACACAGTGGAACAAGTAATCTTCCAAACTACCACATCCCACACAGAATTCCTGTGCTTCGGATATATTAATGTCAGAGTTGAACCTGAGAGGATTCCATCTGCAAAAAGTCTACAACTGTCTTTAATTTGTCTAGATAAAACTAAGTTTTTGGGTTCTTCACCCAGCTGGAGAGTTTTTTCTTTTTTGTTTCATATCTTTCAGTATTTGCGGGGGAGGGGGGGGCATGGCAGTGGTGCATGGCCCTGAGAAGGAGGGAATGGTTTGGCTCTGGATTTTCAGGGCTTGCCCAGAGACATCAGTGCCAACAGGAGCCAGCCATGGCTGTTTCAGCACACCTTAGACCCAGGCTATTTCTGGCAAGGACCTGCAGACATGCCTTCAGGGACCTTCCTGCTTGCAAATGTCAGTGCAACTTCTGTGTCCATGTGCATCAAACTGCTGAAGCTCCTGGGAAAGAGGCACAAACCTGTTACGTGCTCAGTTGCTCTGCAGTGTCAGAAAGATCATGTACTGCATGTACATCTTTGTACTGCATGTACTGCAGAACCTGTGTCCTCAGGACCAAGAGGAGCATGAAATTGGGTGAACGTGGCTAAATCTTTATGAGGACTGAACAACTGAAATAATCAGAGAGAAGGGTTCTTTTTGGTTACCTGTGATATAACAGAGTGATTGACTGACCTATGTTATATGTTTGATTGTATTTGTAATGTGCTTTTTGCATATTATAGTGATGAATTTGGAGGGAAAGCTGCTCAGGGAACAATCATTATTCAGGTCTTCGACTTCCCCATGGGTGTAATGTGAAATATTCAGATTCCTCATGATATCCGGGGTCATAGGAACTGCCAACTCAAAATAAATTTTAATGGAAGAAAAGGTTGATTATTAGTTAAAGTTCAGCATTTGGAATGCATTCTCAGAAGTCAAGGTTGCTAAAAGTGGGGATGACATCTTTCATTGCAATATAGTTTTTCACTTGAATTTGTCATATAGTCTACTATTACAGTTGGGAAAGACAGAGACATAAGTTTATAAATGGTGAATACAGTAAGTGTGGGTGGTTTCTATGTTGTTTCTCACTGAGGAATATAATTCCATCAAAATCAAAATGCTTCATAAAAATTTTAAATATTTCATCAAAACATGGGCTTAGAGAAAAAACATAGGGAAAAAAATTCCAGAAATACCTGGATGTTATTTATATATCATCATAATTAAATATTTAGGTTTATTAACTTTTGAAACATATCCAATAGTTTATGAAACATTGTGTTATTTCATGTACTATGAAATTTGGAAGCCAAAAGTGAGTCAAGTTTTCCTTTATCTCAAAGTGTTTTGTTCTTTCCAGAGTTAGGTGTACTGTCTGAGAAATCTCAGAACTTCTCTTGACGTGGAATTTCCATTCTCTCTGGATTTCTCAGTCTGAAGTATGTGACTTAATGTGGGAAACTCCTGTCTATGTGCAATTGTATTTATCAGCATACAGTTGTAGAGATTTTGTTTGAAAGCAGTCTGTATCTTGTGGGAGAGGAGGGAAGTAGCAAGAGCAGCTGTAGTAGCTGTAAACAGCTTCCAAGAAGGTACTTGACAGAAAAAGAGTACAGCATCACATCTGCAGTGCGTGTGGTGATGCCAGAGAGGAATGTTGCCCTGTTTAAGAGAATTTGCCTAAAGCTGTGTTTTTGCTTTCTGGATATTGCACACCACTGGATGGGTGATTGGAGTATATTGAAGTATAGGGCCTATTTTGTGCAGCAGTGGGACTCGGAGGTCTGGCTCTAATTCCTTCTCTTGTGGGTATATTTTAAGAGGTTCTGGTTTCTCTTTTCCTGTTGTTGTATAAAGGTTGGTATTATTTAAAGCTTTAAAGATTACCTTTAGAGATCTTGGCAAATGGCTAATGAAGAAAGGGAATTAGCCTTGCCTAATAATGATGATAGTGATCACAATAACCATCATAAAGTGCTAGATGGAGCCACTTAGCATTTATTGGTACAGTTATAACACAAGTGGATCATTACAGTAGAGTGTAGTAGGCCTGCCTGCATTTCCAACGCTTCCTCAACATATAGGAAGGGTTTGATTTGGTTTGTTGGATTACTGTTTTCCTTTACTGTACACTAAACATCAGTTTTGATAGGAATTTTCATTATAGTTTCCCCAGAACTACCTCTCAGGCAGTTAATGGGACATGCCTCTTTTTAATTCATATATTTCATTGTATTGTGCACATCAGAGGCTTTTTAGTGTGAAGGAATTTCTAACTGTTAATTTGTTGGTAATGCTTGCTTCATATCCTAGTAGAAATAGGGGATTTTTAGTATTTGTTCATCAGTAGTGGAGTCCTGTTGCTGTCAGTTCAACATACATACCAAATCTCTTCACTCCTATAATCATAATATATTTTATATCTCGGGTGTGAATCTTACTAAACCATTTAAAATCTTCTTGATAAAGTAGTTTGAAGTTCTTAACACAGGAGGTCATTCCAATTTATCTCCAAATTACCTTTTTGTCCCCAGATTAATGTATTTCCCCGATTTAAAAATGTCATTTGGTCATGTTCAGTAGGAGAATGTCTTTGAAAGTCTGACCTGTGGCAATATGATGAACAGTGACAGGGGAAGGATTTTGCCCAGTGAGAAAATACCAAATCGTGTAGCACTGTAGTTTCACTTACTAAATATTGTCCAGGGTCTATTGTTGGACCCTATGCTGCCAGTGTCACTTTGTCAGGATGCTTTCTGTCCTGTGACTAGTGGCTTCAAATGTACTCATCCATCTTCTTGTCCCATTACATTTCATGTGACTGATGTTCTGCACCTATTAAAATTGATGGGAAAGAACAAAGAAGAAAAATGTGCCCTTCAACTGATTATGCCTTTGAAAGAACAAATGAGACTCTACTGCTGTTTAGAGTAAATTGAACAGTTATTTCTGGGTTTATCTATATTACTTTAATATTACCAGTAGATCCCTTATTTTGTTTTTTCAATGTTATATTGAGAGCAGTAAGTTTGCATCAATATTTTCTCCTTTAATTTTGTGACAATAAGTGAACATACAAACTCTCTTAGATTTATCAACTGCCTCTGATAATCTTGCCTGTGAGATATTGCTAGCATGCCTGAATTACCCTCTCAGGGAAGGATGGAGGCATATTTGACTAGCCCAGGCCTTTCCTCTAAGGAAGAACCCTTTGCTTGGCCACAGTTCCTGTATGCTGGGAGAGCACTTTTGTGGGGTGTCACAAGGTTCTGCTTGGTGATAATTGCTTGCTTACCTTATATTAAGTTCTTCAGGGCAATTAATGGTAGACTAGAAGTTCAGAAGACTTTGTAGTATTGGCTTTATCTTTATTTCCTGGATAGAGATGGCTTCACAAAGTGCTAGTCCAATGTTTCAGTTAGAGGGCCATTAGCCAGCTCGATGGAGAGGACAGCTGTCATATTTACTGACAACTAAAGACGAAACACTGAGGGAATTTGGAAGGAAAAGCTCCCAAGTGATCATATGTCTGATTATATATGGATTTATGGCAGCCTTCTCAACATAGCAGCCAACAGTTCTTTCCCATTCGTGCATAGTAATGAGATTGTAATTTCTTTATTTTCAAATTTGAATTTTGACTGTGGGCATTTGCATGCCCCCCAAAATGCAACATAATGGGCCCCTTTAGGCTCCCTGATGTTCTTGTAGAGATTTCAGCAAGAGCTGTATACAGTTCTGTTCCCTTACCTAGTGGTACTCAGATGCATTAAAGTTTATTTCCATGCAAAGTTCAAATATGTTCTCGATTTTTATATCTCTGTGGAAGGAAATGGGTTTCTTAGACTTTGTCTTGACATTAATCCTTTGTCTTGGTAATTCAGGCTTAGTAGGTGTTCTGTCTGAAGTTCATAAAGTGTGTTTGGCTTGTGGGCTGGTAAATGATTCAGAGAGCTCTGAGTCTTGAAAGACTGTTTCTTACACCATTATCTGTAATTATTTAAGATTGCTGATAGTGTTCAAGGCCTGTTGCTTTGTCCAATATTTTTCTGATTCTGGAGATGGTGTACTGTGACATGGATAATACTTTTACTTCGGGAGTGGATTCACTTGGGTTACTATAAAGACAGTTGTTCCCATCTAGAATTTGTGAAGAGGAATTTGATTAAGATTTAAATAGGCAAATAAGACTTTAAGAATCTTAATTTAGTAATTTCTCTGTGAGGTCTCTTCTCTCTTTAGTTACTTACTTGACCTCCAGCTGAGAGTGGATTCATGATTTTACAATAACCCTCTTACAGGTAATTAACTCCTGAAATGAGTGGAAGCTAAGCAAAAATACAGTGGACCTCTAGTCAGATCCTACTTAGTACTCTAATCTTGGCAGGACAGCTCTGGACTATTCAAGCACATTCTCACCCTTAGCATTAGAGGCACTTGAATAAGTAACCCCAGGGGAATAAACTTCATATTGCCTCTCTTTTACTCTGTGTTAAAATGACATATAGAAAAGGGATTGGTGGAAGAATGCATTCTGTATTTATGTAGGGCAAAAATATGCAGCACATCTGAAAATGCTCTGAAATGATGCTTTGAAATTTGCACCCCTCTAATGATAATTCTTTCCCCCCATGCATATGTCTTCAGTGGGATATGAAAAAGGTGGGAAGTGAGAGAGAAATTTCAGCTTACCCTTCTAGATTGCAATGACTGCAGCAGCTGCTGGGACTAGGTCCCAATGAATTGATTCCGTTGCCAAAGAAAACCAGTTCTTAGCACGATGCGGAAAGGTCATCATACAAATAATAGTGCTGTTTGTTTCTAGTGTGACTTGAGAAAGAATGGGTCTCAGCCTTCCACCTCCCTGTACCTCAGGAGATTTTAGTTGGAATCTACTCTTAAGCTTGTGGTAACAGGTTTTCGGAAGAGCTGCTGTTCCCACATTTTTGATTTTGAAGACACTAAGAATTGCTTAGCTTTTTGTGGTAGTGAGGAAAATCTGAATGCAAGAGAAGGGATGAGAAAATTGGATTTCCTTTTATTGCACAGGAACACTGAACAACACTGACAGAATATTTACTCCTGTCTCTTCCTTCTAATTTGATTCTCTGACTACCATATCAATCTTTGTTCATTGGTGAAACAAAATTAGAGTATCACAGGTGTTGCTTGTGCCTCTGCAACAACTAAAAGATGTGAACGAATTAAAGATATGAGCCATTCTGTAAGATTTATTTACAAGTACACCCACAATGAATGTGCCATCTGTACAAAATGTTGTGAAAATGCTCCTCAAGCCATGTCAACAAAAAGGTCTTTTATGGTTCCTGTTTTTCTTCCTCTGGTGAGAGATTTGATATGTTTGGTAGGGATGTGTTCAATACTAGTAACTATTGAATTCTGATTGACTGGCTTTCTTTCTACTCCTACAGCACACTGATAGTCATTTGAATAATACAAATTACACTGGCATTAGTAATATGTACAGCATTCTGGAGTAAAAAAACTTTACTATGCTCAATTAAAATACCATGAATATTGTTCTAGGGGTACATTGTTTTTCCCTAGTGGGCAGTTAGGTCTTTTACCTTGATATTAAAGAAGAAAATACAGCATTGCCTTGCCTCAGCTTGCATGATTTTTGTTCAGCCCATGCAGAAGGAAGACAGGATAGCCCTGACCTCTACTGAACAGGATGTGGGACTGGTTGCAGTAATGTCAGGGTGCTCTCTTTTTTCTTGGATGATCAAAGGATGATCCATAAGCAAGCTAGTCTCATGGCTACCTTTGTTCAGTAGGTCTGTATTGGTCATCCCTTTCCAGACGTGTAACTGTAGGCAGAGTGAAGTTAAAGATACATGACCAGGTGCTGTAAGATATTTTTCTCTTTGTTCTGTCAGCTGTCTGTATGCTTACAGAAAACAATATGCAGAATTAAACCTGCCAGTAAGGACACTTCTGTAAGTGTAGTGGAGGTTTATATTTAGAGCAGGAAAAAAGTTATGTTTCTTATAGATTGGCAGTATGTTGGGCCCATTTGAAGAACAGAGGCAGAACTCCAGAGAATTTCCTAACATGCTGGTGGAAGCACAAGGTACAATTTGTTTCCTCTTAGAAACAGGCCCTTAGTTTTTATCTATTTAGCATTCATAGAATACCTTTCACACTAAGATCTTTGTTAAGTGAATTATAGGCTGTTTAAATAAATTAGGAAGAAAATAAAGTATCAGGGATAATCACCTGACTAAAATTGCAGGGCAGCATTTTTGCTAGGACCTCTGAGAAAGCAAATTCATGGGAAATACTTCAAATCTCCCAAATTTATATTTCATTCACAAACAGCTTCTAGAAAATACTACTTGATGCAGATCAGAATAAGATAATGCTAAAAATTCAGAAATATGTTTACAGTTGCAAGTGGCAAATGTTACAACTTTCAGAGCTGAGAGTATATGCAGGAATATTGTCCATATGCCTCTATTGGCTGCAAAGTAATGCAGCTTGTGTTACACTAAATGAACATTCAGGGATTGGAAACTTGCCCTTGTTTGAGAATTTAGACCTTACTTGCACCTGCCTACACAGTATAAACTTCTGATTATCCTTTACAAATGTTTTAGCTCCAAGAAGCATTTTTTAAAATTACGGATACATACTGTTTCCACATTTGCAGCTAAATAATTGCAGTAGCTTAGATAGTGCGGACACAGCAGGGTTGATTTCCCTCATTTTATGCAAACTGCTATAAAAAAATCCAAAACTTTAGAGCTGTGGTTGTTCATCCAAGAGTATAAATCATTTTACAGAACAGGAAACTTCAATTAAATATTACATTTTATGCCTTGCTATATATAACTGATTGATACTGGGAAACTGAGAAAGCAAAGTCCTCCATCACATATATCCAGGAACATGGAGAAAATACTCATTAGATTAACATTAGTTTAAGTAAAATGAAACTTCTGAGCCAATTACAGTTTACTGTTTAGACCAAAACAAAAAATATGACCTTTTTTTACAGAATATGTGACTTGAGCAGGCAGTTCCATATAAAATTGAGAAGCTGCAAATGTTCTGCATTTGAGTGATGGTGTACGTGTGATCTTAGTTCTGCTTCATTAGCCCCTAGTGAATGAGTGGTAAATTTTTCCTATTTATACATTTCTGTCAGGGGATCATAAACATAGGCTGACTAGTGCATGTTTTCAGTGCAGCAATTTCTTTTTCTTTTTCTTTTTTCAGCTTTGATGAATAGTTTATATTTCGCTTGAATAAATTTTTCTTCTTTTCAGATATTCAGATAGGTATTAGCAGTGGTTAATTATGCACTCAGTACCTTTTCTAATAGAACTATCTGTCACTATGGCAAGCTTTTATGTTGTATTTGAGGTATTCAGTCTTTTCAGTAAAATACTGCTTTTGCAGTATGCATGGGAACGATCAATTTTGTTTTCTGCTGATTTGATAATTTTCTACTGAAATTTAATCTTCTGTGCTATGGAGTTTGTGGCAAATTGAAAGATTTTTTCCTCTGCTAAGAGAGTATCTAATGCTTCAGGTTTTTACTTCCATTGCAGTAAGTACACCTTTAGATTTTTCTGCACAATAATACATTTGTATCTCCTTTTAAGGGTAAAAAATGTGCAGCTAAATTGTTTTATGTATCGTTTACTAATTCAGCATACCAGGGTTATAAACAACATTTCCTTTTTCTAGATGTTTCTTCAGTGGTGATGTTTAATGTAGAATGTGCTTTTAAATAAGTCACTAGAGCTGGTACAGACATGATGAATATTGTACAAGTTGATAAGTAGTTTGTTCTATTCAGTCTTTTTTATACAAATGCAAATTATGTTGTTGGCTTTGAACAGAGTAAGTTTGTATGTTTCTATACCTCTATATTATTGCTTTTCCTGTTTTCAGGTTTTTTTGTCCAAGACTTTCAAAGACCCTTACCCAGACTTAGGTATTTGTCACAATTGAATTTCAAGCAGTCTCAGTGATTTTCTTAGTGTTCTATGGACACTTCAGTATTAAACCCTGTTAGATGGAGCCAACCAAATTTAATTGGAAAGTGGTATCTTTGAGATATACCTGAGCAATCTTTCCCAAAATGCTCATGCTGTCGCACCACAACCGGTTGTAGGGATGAAGCTTGTTACATCTCCAGCACCTGGCAGCTGACTGAAGGTTACAGCAGGCATTTGGCACTTTTTTCTGATAATGGTCTGTACATCCTAGACAAAGAGCCTGAAAAGGTGTCTGAGCTTTGGATGGTGTTCTACACAGTAGTGAATTTTACATGATTGGAAAAAGATGAGAGGAAGAGGGAAGAAACTCTGTAAATGATAGTTACTAGAAATACATAGCAGAGCTAACACAGGCATGCCTTAAAGGCTGTATTTTTTATCATTATTGTAAATTGATTCTCTGCTGCATTAAAACTACTCTCCTAATCACAATAAGATAAGATCATAAATGGGAACAAACTTAGTAATAACAACAGATATTATCAAAGTCTAGGAGACATTTTTAGAAACTGAATGCTGATTCCTTAATATTGACTATTCATAGATTCATAGAATCATTTAGGTTGGAAAAGGTCTTTAAGACCATTGAATCCAGCTGTAAGCCTAACACTGCCAAGTCCCATCATTAAACCATATCTCTGAATGACATATCTACACCTCTTTTAAATACCTCCAGGTATGATGACTCCACCACTTTCCTCAGCAGCTTATTCCAATGCCCAATAAACTTTTCTGTGAAGACATTTTCCTAATATCCAATCTAAACCCTCCTGGTTGAAGAGACCAACCCTCACCTCACTACAACCTCCTTTTAGGTAGTTGTAGAGAGCAAGAGGTCCCCCCTCAGCCTCTTTTCCTCCAGGCTAAACACCCCCAGATCCCCCAATTACTCCACACAGCACTTGTGCTTCAGGCCCTTCACCAGCCTCATTGCCCTTCTCTGGAAAAACTCCAGCACCTCAATGTCTTTCTTATAGTGAAGGGCCCAAAACTGATCACAGGATTTGACGTGCGGCCTCACCAGTGCTGAGTACAGGGGGGATGGTCACTGCCATAAGTCCAACTGGCCGCATTATTGCTGGTACAGGCCAGGATGCCATTGGCCTTCTTGATGACCTGGGCACAGAAAATGCATGGGTACGTTTAACAGAAGCTAGGATAAATCTAATTTTAGTTATCATTGATGAAGACTCTTGCTCCATTAATGCAAAACAGATTGAAGATTCAAGAAGATGAGAGGGCTCATGAAAATTTGAGAGAACAGATGACCGGAAGCGTAAGAGATTCTAGTGAAAACAATCTACCTCATGGAATTAAATAGCTCCCATTTTCTTTATCGCACTGGTAAATTCCTAGTATTTTGTTCCTGTTTTAGCCTTTAATGTCTATAAATCTTTGCGTACTCTTCTTTTTCGACAAGAAGATTTAGGAACCTTGCATGTGGTTCATAAAGCATTTGTAAGTACATTACACAGGGTGTGTAGTAGTGCTACTCTAGTCTATTACCCTATTTACCCTAACCATAGTATGAAAGCATCCGTCAGTCTAATAGAGTAACCTTGATCTGAGACAAGGAAGTACCAGGAAAAAAAGTATAGGAAAGTTTTGCTCAAGATAACGTATAGTGCCAAGAACATAAAATTTGTGCTTCTACTTCTTCCCCTCCATACCCCATAAAATAAAAAATAACAACTCTGCTGAAGATAAACAGGAAAAATAGAATTAGATTTGTTTGGGAACAACTTATTATGCCTCGTGTTGTTACATCTCTTCTTTGGCTAGAGAAATTGTCTCTTATGTTTTCATGGAAGGGTAGGTATATGTAAAAATAATTATGTAGGGATCAGCATCTTTTCAGGTTAACAATCAACTGCTGATTAACTGCTGATTCTTGCAAAACAGAAAATCTGTTCTTATACAAACACTAATTATGGAATATCTGCAGAATCATTCCAAACTAGTTTAATTATACACAGGTTTTTCTATCCTGCTTAATTCCATTTACACTGAAGAAAGGTCCAGATCAGTCCTCTTACTGGTCTGGATCTTTCTTCAGTGTAAAATGCAATTTTACACATAAGCTCTTTTTACTTCCTTACTATGCTTTAGAGGTTAAACTGACTGATTGTCCCAGATGCTTTCCTGTTGTGGTAGATAATTTTTTGAATGGCTCCCCAACCTCTGTTAATTATCATATTGGGTTGAGCCTCCTGTACCACATCAAACAGATTGCGTCTGTTACATCCAATAAAATTGGTGTGTGGTGGTTATTGATGGGGCCTCAACCATCCCAGTTTTGTTAAGGCCACTTTTACACCTAGGTTACAAGTTAACAGTGCCATTATCTTCCCCCAGAATCCCTTTGCAGTTAGTATTGCCAGCAGCAGTAGAAATTACAGAGGGATTAAGCTCTGGCTCCATCCCCCAAATGCTTTTCTCTGGAGGTACAGAATGGTATGTTGAACGGTGTTAAGCAGTGAAAGATTTAATAAAAAAAGCCCCAAGTGCCTGCCTGCATCAGAGTCCATCTCTGTCCCTTTCCAAACCTGCCAATACCATTTTCCGTCTGTGCGAGCCTGTTGGGCTGCCGCAATACATACAAGGGCTTGGGCAGTTTTGTTGCTGTAGTTGTTTTTAAAAGCCCAACCCTGCACAAAGTTGGTTGATGCAGTCAATTTCAGAGGGAAATGAGGAGATGGGGTAAAAGAAGGAGGGAATTACCCATCTCTCTGGAGTCTCTTTCACTGCAAATCATTCTCTCAGCTGTGGGAGAGGGTTTAGCACAGTGAGCTGAGCAAGGGGAGATGGATCCCGTGGATGAGGACAAAGAGCAACATTGGGCACAAAAGGGTGAGGGAGAGGAGAGGGGACACAGTGACTTGGCAGGTCACTCCTGTGGCACCCTGCTCTGTCTGATAAGGGTGGGTTTTACAGCGGGGATGCTGCTGCGGACACACCTCTGTGCGCACTGCAGAAGCACTGGGGTTTGGGAAAGGAATGATAAGGAACACAATGAATAACTAACAAAGCTCATTTGATGAATGCAGTCATTTGCATTACAGTGCCAAATAGCTTTGCTCCTGGTGGTTGAGTGTCATACCCAGCTACAAATATTAACATTGGTTCAATGACATCTAAGGGTGACAGTAGACTGTATGGGGGGAAAGGTTGTTAGGAACTTTGAAATTTTGCAGAAGAAAAGAAAGCCTAAAGCATAGTGAGCTTCCTATCCCTCACTTTCATTTTGTTTAGGGAAGTTAATGGCAAGATTGCTAAAATAGGCTTCTTTGAGTTTTAAAGGATGTATACAAGTAAAGGAAAAATACGAGACAGAACCAACATCACGGTAGATATCATGCCTTCCTATTTACATTTTGTGACTTCCTTCAAATGCCAAATGAAGTGCATGGTAATTGATGGCTTCTCTGCATAGGTAATGCCTGTAAATGCAGCATCTACACATCAACAGACCAATCCTCAATATATTCTTGAAGATGTAGTACAAAAAGTTAGCCCCAATCAGAGATTTTCTTGTGTCTGTTTTTTGTCTTGTTTTCACTTTCACTCCCACTCATAATATTTTCCAGTGAAATATAAGTGAATACACATTGTGCTATGTTTTGTTCTTTGGACTTCATTCTCAAGGAAAAAAAATCATTACTTCAAATGTCAGAGAGAAACCATACAGGAAAAGCATATTTCACTCTTTACCTACCACAAGCAAAGAGTATAAAAATCCATGACCCACGGACAAATGCAGGCTTCACCTTCCACTGAAGTTATGATCTACCACCAGAACCCTGATCTATAGATCACCTATCTTTGTAGTGGAAAAAACACAGGACATAAAAGACTTGTAGAATATATCTGAATGTTAGTTCCATTTACAATGCACAGTCTTGACCTTCAGACATAGAAGACAAGAATACCCTGAATTAATAAATAACCTTTGCCTTCTTTAGTGTCCTTTTGCCTTCATAGCGTTTATTTCCCTGGTCATTTTCCTTGGACATTAAGTTTTCTGAACTCATGCGTATGGCACTTTTTATGTGTCTGTGGTTCGTATGTGTTTATATGCTCTGTATTTCCACTAGCTGATAATAGCTGATGGCAGTACAAAAAGTTATGTGGTAAGTGTCAGAAGATGGAAGGGTGGTAAATATTAACAAAGCACCTGTGTAACTATTATAAGAGGTCCTTAATTTCTTATTCTGTTGGGGGGTACTTTGTTGCTGGAATATTTCTGAAAAATTACAAATGGAAGTTGAGAGACAAGAGAAGAACATTTGAAGAGAGCTATGAAGTGTTGAGAGCCTTAGACCTAAGAATTTCGGGGTTTCATTATTCCTAGGAAAGCTGGTGATTGCAGGCAATTCCCAGCAGCATGTAAGACATGTTTGCAGAGTGTCATGAAATGGCCAAAATTTGCATTAGCAAGCGCCTCATCAGATTGTGGGCAACCTACAGCAATGACCAATCCTTCACAGATTTCAGGATCAATACAATAATTTTCTGATTCTGGTTTTATAATTGTATGATCGTGTTTTGTTATCACTGCTGTAAAAGTTAATTACTCATTTTCTCCTCTTCACTTGCAGTTGCAAAATAAAGGTACAGAAGAGCAAGGGGGTTTGAGGTTTGGCTTTTTGGTTGTTTTGGGTTGGATTTTTTTCTGGTCATTGAGCTTATAGTTTATGGTTTGGATGTTCAGTTAATACGTGCAAAATAATACCTGAATCCAGATTAAGTCAGTTTCAAAATTTGGTGGGTATTTGATTAGCCTGCAGAAATACTTAAGGGAGGTAGTTGCTGTAGAATTTCAGTACCGGGTAAAGGAAATTGGAAGCATCTGTAAGGAAGCAGGATATGCTTCAAGCCAGTGTTCTGTAGTAATGTTATGTCTTCAGATTTTTAAAAGTGTATCTTGCATATATTTTCAGTTCAGTGAGTCTCCCAATCTCAGATGGGAGCACAGTAAGGAAAAAATAACAAAGCAACCAGAAAAATCTGAATTAGCACAATCCTTTAGGAAACATCTTTTCTTTGACATAGTCCAGTAAGAAGTTTGTTCATTAATAGGAAGGATTTTGGTTAAAAAAACGATTTAAAAACTTCTGTTTCCAGAAGCAATGAAAGAAACATCTTAACTGACAAAACATTTTCCCCACTGAGATACTGAGTTTCCAATCTGTTGGAGTGTCAAAGGGTCGTTGTCTGCAGTCTGAAGAGTCTGACTTCCATTTGCCATTATTCACGAGCTGCTACATGTTGTATGCCTTCTTCATTTAAAAGCCTGTGATATGTATAGATTTATTTCCAATTAAATAAATACAATTATGCATGATTTGTGAAAGTGTGTTCGGAGTGGAAAGTTTGCCCTCAATTGAAGAAAATATTTATTTAAAGCATTAATAACTAGATAGGATCAACTCATTTGTCTGAAGAGGCTTAACCTCCTGGTAAGCTGGCTGGGGAGGAAATCCCAGGTGTACTCTGGTTTGGTGCAATGGGGCTGTCTCCAAAATGTGAATGTGACTATAACAACATAACAAAGCTGTGAGATCTGAACAGCACGTTGCCTCTTTCCTTCCGTTGCTGTAACTTACTCACAGGCTTTTGTGGGACTTTCCTAGAGCTTAAAATGCTAAATTCATAGAGGCAGTTTTTCATTGGGGAAATTTGTTCAGCAATAACTGGTTTACAGTATTTTTGCAAACAGAACCTCATTCTTACAGTTTTCTAAGGTCCTCTACTACTGGAGGGTAATCCATTGTCTCTACCTTCAGTTTTCATTCTCACCTTTGTGTCCTTTTGTAGTTTAGTCTACTGCCAGTGTAAAACCAAAATTGAGGCATTCTTGGTTATTAATATATTATGAATACAGTGCACCTCCAGCAGAGCTTAATCTCTCACACTGACTCCTAGTCATCTTTCAGAAGTATACAGAAAGTGAAAATGGGCCACTTGAAACATTTTAACCTGATTGGAAAAAAAATCTCCTCTCCTTATCCTTGCAGCTCCCTGGTTAAAATTGCGTAGACTGCTGAGCTGAATATGGAAGCACAAAGTGTTGTTCAGATGACCACCCGTCACTTTGTACTTATTGATAGACCTCAGAGGAGAGTGCTACTGACAGATGAAAAGCAATACATGCTTCGCTTTAAATTTGGCATTGTCAAAATTGTGAAGTACTCTTGGAGCAAGCCCATTATTGCTAAGGATATGCAGCATGGCTCAGTGTGCAAAGCTTCGTAATTTATGTGAAAGGGAAAACAGGAGAAGGAGAAAGAATAAATATGCAAGTAACTGAGAATTATAGGGTTTAACATATATTTTTGAAAATGCAGCTTTACAGAGTTTGATTGCAAGGTTCACTCTATTACTTACTACACAGGTTAAAGCATACAAAGGAAGATCAAATTAGAAGCAATTTGCAATAATTTACGTGGAAGCTGGAAATGCAGAAGAGGGTAAGGATGCAAAGGATATGGATGCACAGATAAGGGTGCAAAAGTGTTTAGTGGCATCTAATCACTGAGTACTTTACCCTTTACAAAGGAGTTCGATAGGGTTCACTACCAATTTTAACAGTGACTTAACTGCAGATTTGAGACAGTAACATTCATACTATAATCAATTCATATACACACATGTAAAATTATGTGTACACCTATTTCTCTGCATATAGAGGTACCTAACAAAAATTTCCCTCAGGTTCAGTGAAATAGTCACATCAAATTCCTTTGCATTTCCCAACAGGCAAGGGCTGCACCTCGAGGAGCATGGAATTGTGTGTTGGGAGCAGTATTAGCCTAGACCTCATCATCAGTGGCAGTTTGAGTATCAGAAGCTGGAGAGTTCATGAGCTCTGAGGAAGGTGCTGGCCCAGCCTGCTGCAGTCCAGGAGAGCTCAAAGGGCCTCCCTTAGGACCACTGTCTATAGGGTTGCAAGATGGTTGGATCTGGTCATCAGTAAGTTTCCATTCTGGCCATAACCCAAGGCAGTAACTACTGGGCCTTTTTCCCAAAGTACAGTAAGATGGTACCATTCCACCTGGGCTACAATTCACAATGGTGCTACTCCACTTGGACTAGGATTCAAGTAGATTTCAAGCCTTTACCAAGGCTGCAAAGGATAATTGCTTATCCTTTGTTTCCCACTTTGACTGGGCAGCTGGTGTTTCTGATTGTTCCCACTTCTAACATGCAAGAGCTCTTGGTACGATCAGGGAGTGCCCCACAGCTGGCACAGTCAAGGGATGCTTCACCACTCAGATGGTTTGGTCACAGCTTATCAGGAGCTTCTGAGATGAGGTCTGAGGATGATCTAAGGATGGGCGTAGGGGATGCACCACCACAATCCAAGAATACACTTACAAGATTAAGAAGGATGGCTGGGAGTTACTAGTAGGCATAATAAACTCCTCTCAAGTAAATCCATGAGACTGGGGTAGGTTAGGTGATCTCCTGAGGCCTATTGTTCCATGGCTTTACATCATGGGTGTGTGTGCTGTGCTTGTGTGTATGTGTGAGGAAAGAGAAAAAGGAGGGATGATTATTTTTACTTCATGGGGAAGTTGTGAGACATCCCTCCATTCTCTGATCTCTTTCTGTATTGCATGTATTCTAGAAGCAAAGGAAAAAATGGGCAATTTAAAAAAATTTTGGTGAAAGCCATATCTTCTTTTGGTATTCTATAAAGCAGCATAGAAGTGCGATAAGGAAAAGTGCAGTATAGCAGCACTTGGAGGTAGAAAGGGATGTAAAGTACTAAGTATATGGCTTCATTTATGTGATTATTTTTACTCAACCTGAGCATCAGTTCTGATATGGTGACCAAACCCCAGGCAGCCCCATCCCATGGCTCATATGACACCGTGTGATTTTCTATCCAGCTGCATCCAGCTGGGGCAGCAAGATCCTCAGGTAGGGACTACTGCCCTGCCGTTGGTGTGTGGGTGCAGGGTGCTAGGCTGCCCTTTCCCCAGCACCCACACACCATTTAGGGCAGGGAGCAAACATGTTAGCATCTACATGACCTTGCAAAAGACAACTTCCTATGTTTCCCATCTGTAACTTCTCCAAGGGTACCTGGCCCTGTGTCAGGATGCTGACCCTGCTCACTGAACCACGAGCAGCATGTTGTTGAAGAGTCAGTTTGGCAGAAAAGAGGCATCTTGGTTAATCATTTTACAGTTGTCATAGTCCATTGTGGTCTGTATTACCTTGGGGATAGAATCCATTAGAAAGGTTATATATTTAAGTAGGAATTTTCTCCCTTCTGGTAGACCTTAGCTATGAAGTTCCTGTGATCACTGTGCAGCTGTAAAATTCTATTATTTTTATGTAGCAGCTGACTGAGACTTTTCTTTAAACAAATGGGTCTTCTATTTGCAAAATATTTTATATATGGTAGTTTTGTCCCCAGCTGATGGGTATCATTTATTCCTTTGCACAAGGGGGTATGTTAATGCTGTGGTTTGAAGTGAAGACAATGGTCTAAGTGCTTGTCTTATTAGCCCACTGGAAATAATGGAAGACTACAGCATTGAATTGCCATTTAGCTACCATAGCCTTGTGTGTACATAGAGCATGGCATAGCAGAGTTAATTCATTTATTAACTCCTTAACAACATATATTTAATCAGTTTTCTGGTGCTTCAGACCTTGCAATCAATAAGTGCCTTTTACTTTCTTGCCCTTAATTAGTGTATATTTGTCGAGATTACCTAATTTGTAAGCTGCAAATGGTACATGGTAGTGAATACTTTACATCATTAAATGAGACAGTTGTGAATTTTTGTCAGGACAGCCTTGTAAGATAAAACAAAATGAATCTCAGTGCTTGACATTAATCCAGTGGGCTTTTTTTTTTTTTTTTCACACTAAACCAGTGAGTGAGTTATTAAGACTAAAACTGGCAAGGGACAAATGTCCTGTAATAAGACAGCATTCATGGGTATCATTGTAGCTTTGTTTCCCTGTGTTTGTAATTAAAAACCTGCTGTATTGATGCAGTCATCTATTCATACAGAATGCTCTGCACAGGTGTAGAGTTTCTTAGGGTTGTGCCCACGTTTGCATCAGAAATGGTGTCTGCTGGGGTCTGAAAATTGGTTCCTTACATGGATTAGGCAAGAGCATTTGATGAAACCACACGTGAGCAGACGGATCTCTTACCAAGATCTAATTATGCAATTTTAGTCAGATCTGAAACAGATGCCCTTCTGCTTACCTATTGTTGAAGCCATTTGGTACCATTCTAATATTACACTGACACCAGGCAGGAAGGCCCCTTTTATTCCCTGCTGAATCACATGCCTTGGGTGCTAATGTAATAACTTCAGAGTCCCAGAAACCAAAGGTGTTTTTGCAGGATTCACGTGTGCAAATCTCCCTACAAGGTGAGCTTGCTCCCGTGGGGAAGAAGATGCATTTATTTATGTCAGTGGTATATGATAGGGGAATTGACAAGCAGCAGCACCTTAATGGCTTCAAACTACCTGTTAATGATCATGGCGATGGTGCCTGCCTGGCAGCCTCGGTCTCCAATTAAGCATCTGCCCAGGCTGGAAGCAGGGCTCTTAATTGGAAAGAAACAGATTCAAAGCAGGTTGCATTTTCTGCCAAGACAGTTTTATCAGCGAGGCCATGCCTAAATCCATTGTATCTCCTTTCCCACCCCCGCCTGGCTTTTCTCTCGATGTTCTCTACTGCTGCAGGCACTGCCCTAGAGCAGGACAGGTAGCGTGGACGGATGCTCAGCAGCTTGGGGAGGTTTGGTTCTCCCCTAACCTTTTGCTGACCTGGGGCCCAGTGATGGATGCTGTCCTAATTGCAGACCCTAGACAGCGTGCATACATCCATTAAGATATATTGCCTAGTACACATTCAGGAGATCTGTTTGCAGCTATCTTTTACATAGAACTGATTGTTTAATTGCAGATTAAAGATTAATGCAAGTATAATGATTCCATGAGGACACTTCAGACAAAAGCATCCTGCATCAGGCAGGCTGCATCCATTTTTCAATTTGGCCATAAATTTGGCTGGGAATTAAATAGTAAGTAGCCGTGATTGCAACACTGGTCTCTGAAGGCACTCACGGGAATGAAAATAAATGAACAGGCTCTCACACAAAGCATGTTTCATTATGGTCATTAGTGGACAGATCCTCAGCAGGGACTCAAGGTAAAATTGTCTACAAGAAATGCTGGCACATGTCTGATGAAATTAAAATAGTGAGGAAGTGAGTATGAAAACATTCAGGTCACAGAGCCTACAGATGAAAAACTTATTTTCCCTGAGCTGTGGGCATAAGCTGCAGGAGGTGCAGATTTGAGGAGACCCTGGTATGCATTTCAGCATAGCTGTGTCTTCTTTTACAGAGTTTGAACATCTTGGGGGAAATGTTTGCAAAGTTGTGAAACCATAATTGTGTATGTTGTTTATGTACCAAGAGCTACTACAATTCATTTCCCTGCTGATTTTGATGAATTGTTAACATTTTACTTTCTCTTATATTTTTCAGGTAAGGCCACTTTTATTTCCCTTAAAATCCCCAGCTGGCTGGTAAGTTGTTTATTTCTCTTCATTTCTCTTCCCTTGTGTTACATGCTGCGAACAGATTCATGGACTATTGAGGTTGGAGGGGATGCCTAGAGGCCACCAGATACAGCTCCCTCCCACAGCAGAGCCAGTTTTGTTCAGGTTGCTCAGGGCTTTCTCCAAGGATTGAATCTTCACAGCCTCCCTGTGGAACCTGTCCCAGTGTTCCACCATCCTCATGGCAAAGCCTTTTACGTGATGTCTGACTGGGATTTCACTTGGTTTGACTCGTGTCCCACTGAGAACAGCCTGGCTCTGTCCTCTCTGTACTGTGGGTGGCATCAGTAAAGTAACCCTTAATCTTCTCAAAGTGCTGGAACCTGTCTTGAGAGATTGGACTGACTTTCCAGCTTCTGGATGTAGAACAAAGCACTGAAGTTACAAATTATTTCAGCTCAGTTTGGTTAAAACAGCTTTTGTTAAAGTTTTGGTTAAAACAGCAAGACAGCCTGATGTCTTGCATAGCTTTTATAAATCTTAGCAGAAGCCACTAATTTTAAGTGAAAGAACTTCATATTCCTTCTGTGTAAATAGCATTTTTGGGATAATTTATGCTATTTTGAGCCTAACTAGCAATCCTAAAGTTAAAATTGTTGTTCTTCTGAAAAAGCAATATATTGCAATATTGCAAAATATTCTTTTCCCAGGTAAAATCCACATGGGGTTTACTGAAATGTAACAAAGGGACTCCATTTGGGGATTGCTGATGTGTGTTTGACTCAGTTTGACAGAGTTTCATCTAATTAAAATCAAAGTGCTGACATCTCCAAAGATGTTCAGTATTTGGGATTTCGTTTGTTTTCCATTATCTGAAGAGTCAGAAACTTTTGTTTGAAAATAAAGTCCAGTTTCCTCCAGTGTTTAGAAGCTTTTTCACCTTTTGATGCATCCCTGAAGTTGCACATAATTCCATAAATCATTAAAGGGGCACTAACTATAATCTTAAAAAAAGAGAGAAGATTTAACATCAGTAGTAAGTTACAGAATGAGATGATGACATAAATAGTATGCCGATATAGCAAATTCCTCAATCTCGTTGTCAATCTGTGTTCCTCCCTTTAGTTTATTTTTTGTTTGTTTTTGGTTTTTTATTTTGCTTATATACTGATATACAAACTATTCTAAGCACAGACTGTTGGTTATGCACTCATACAAAGAGAGTACCTCAGTTTCCTGATAAATCCTCCACATTGTATAGCTGTCAACATGTTAACATACATTGATAATACTAATCTGTGCTTCCTTATGAACATGTCCCTCCCTGTATGTGTACGAGAAAGCAAATGCTTTTGGGCAGTAGTGTCTGAGTGGCAGTGCAAACACTTTTGGTTTTTCTGCATTCCCTGAGAGTAGGGTAAAACCCAAAGCGTTTGTAGCAACCTGCTATTATCTTACTAGCTATAGCATCAAGAGGAAAGCGTGCTTTATGCTCCTTTAACCTATTCCAGTTTTTGGAAGGGGCCTCCTTAGCAAGGCCCTGCCTGCCTGCTCAGCCACATGCCTTGTCATCAAACCTCCCACTCATCCTGCTCTTAGCAGACTGGTCTGCTTCTGCCTGCAGGATGCTCCACTGTACAAATCCTTCCCTTTTAAGAGCCAAAAGGGCCACTTAGCTTAAGCTGCATCTATTTAACCATCCCATACAGATGCACTTGGATACAGAAGTGATGATCATGACTAGGGTATGACAAGATAAATTATTTCTGCCCAATGTTTCATCAAAACTCTTCAAAGGTCAGGCAAGGAGGACTTCTATCAGCAAGAGAGGATGTCTGCAGCAGTGCTGGGGAAGGCTTATGTTATGGCTTTACTTGTCCTGGTGAGGACCTGAAGTCTTTTATTTTGATATTCCCAGCAGCCTTGGTGTAGTTCTTTTCTTGGCACTGACAGTCACAATATTGACAGCTCCAGCTCTGAGTCTGCCTCTTGCATGAGCAATTGCAGAATAAGTAGTGAAAGTCACACTTGCATAAATATTTGCTTGGTTTACAGCATACATATATTATAAACTCATATTCTGAGTTTAAAAATGCTTTATAGTTTGGCATGAATTATGTTACTTCTGTAAGGGCAAAGCCCTGAAGCATCTAGCAAGACTGTGAACTTAGGGCAGTTTCTGTGCCAGAGGTTTGTAAATACTGTCGTTCTACTACAGCTCTTCTGTAACTGTAGAAGCATCTGTAGCAATGTGGGTGGTGATAAGGACTCCATCTCTGTAGTGGGATCCACACTGGCATTTATTTGTAGACTCAGAGGTATGTAGAATAAAGACAAACGTATCTTCCATTGAAGAGACCGCTATGTGAGTTGAAAGAATGTGTAGCTTGCTCAGCCTGGGTTATGCTCTGGAGAAAATAAAATAAACAGCAAAATGCAATTGGAAATACTCTGTTGAGTTTCTAAGCAACGAACATGACATAGGGAAATCTGAAGTATTAGTCTTTTTCTTTTATGTTCTACACATTCCTTTTTCTATAGACAATGGTTCCGGTAAAATTTTAGGGACCACCCAGGTCTACCCCAAATTTGGTGGCTTATTCAGTGAGTAAAATTCAGCTTGCCCTTTAGTAGAGCAAAGTAAAGCAGCAGGCAGAGAAAACTGATACATGAAGTAATACCATATGGCGTGAGCAATAGGGCCTAGATCCAGCAAACTCTCTAGGCTCTTGAGTATTTTTTACACTTCACATTTTCTATTTCTCTTAGGCATTGGGAGCCTTTGAACCAGAATCTAAGTGTTTTTCTTCTGGGGAATGAAAAAGAGGTCTGTTTGCCAATTAGGCTACAATGAAGTACAGAAATTCCTTGTGAAATCTGAAAATATTAATACTGAAATATAGTTCAGCAAAGCTAATTTCTCAGGTACTGTGACTTACCTTACCTGATCAATAATTTATTTATTTATTTTTTATTTATTTATTTTTATTATTCAGTTGCCTTTGTTGAATTAGGACACTGTGATTTGTATTCCTAGATAATATAACTGCATTTTTCAAGGATTCTGTGTTTGTTAAAATTGCTGGAAGAAAATACTTTAAAAGGAACAAAAAAGCAATTTGTTACCATATTTGCCAATTATTTATGATGAGTTTTTTCAGAGGCATAGGTAGGGTAAACTTATTAGAAGTGTCTATTTTGTCAGCTGAGATAATAAAGCCTGAGGAAGTGCTTTTTTAACTTCAAAGGACCACCAGGTTTTTAAATATCGACTCTGGGCTTTTAGAGGGTAGCCTTACTATAAATAGGTTAGTGCCATGCTTCTGGTAGTGAATTCAGAAAGAGGAGGAGGGAAAGAAGATTATTCACCCTAGGCATGTTTTATTTATCTACATGATTTATTATAAGGTTTTAACAGTTCAGAGTTGTTAGTAATCTGTTTGTAATTGATCAATAATTCAAGTAGCATAGGGCACAGGCTCTTCCAGTAAAGGTCCATGCCTTTAAAGCAGTCACCTTGTATAGATGTGCAAATACAGTTCTGATAAGGGATGTTTGCATGGAAGTGCTGGTACTTCATGTACAGTGATGCTGCACTTGGCGATAACTCTGCTGATGCATACACAGGGCGAGTTGTTAGTGCTGTGAGCAGGCAAAGGAAGGCATCTATCTTGTTTCATAGAGAATGCAAGACTTGCTGGACTAGTTTTAGGAATATCAGTCTCTTTCCCATCCTGTTATTTCTTCAAGAAGCTGGTTTGAATATCCGGGGTGAGCTTTCTGTAATTGGTAGGGTATTTCTTTGTGCTGAGCCAAGAGTGAGATTTTGTAGAGAGACCCATCAATCACAGTCCAGCATTGCTTAAAGATAATTTACTTACAATGGATTATTAAAGAAAGATTAAGGATGTGTTAAAATAGTTTATTTGATATTAATAGCATACCTGAAATATGTGTGGTCATTCCAAGGTGCTCCCGTAGTCCATTTATATGAAACAAATGAACTCTCTATAGTACATCCATTACGATTGAACCTCTGGAATTACAGAGGTCACGGAGGGAGTTCTTTGGACAAGAGATGGTTTGTTAGCTTGGGAGAAGGGGATGGAGTTAGGACACAAAAGTGCATAAAAGGAAGTATGAAAAAGGTGTGCAACAGAAACATCTGCAGTTATTCTGATTCTTGCAGTCAGTAGTACGTGGAAGAGAAAATCTTCATTATGAGAATACTGAGGAGAGAAATTGTAGTTTTTCAGCAGGAGACACAACATTAGCAGTCCTGCTCTGGGTGGATTGTGCTGAGTGGGAGGGATTAAGACCAGTGTAGTCCAACAGGGTACTTGCTTTGTTGTTGATCCCAAACGGGATGTTCTCTCAGCAGCAGCCTTCACAGTCTGCAGGAACCAAAGGAAATACTCCCTTTTCCATTGGTGGAATCAAAAATATATTGATGAGTGAGTAACCATTGAATGGTAAGGCTAGCTATGTTAGCTGTTCTAGGACACCCTGCCATGGTATCAACGTGTAAACACTTAAATAGATGGTTTTCACTATCTAGAAACCGGTTTCTGTGATATATCTCCCAGATACATTTCTCCTTTACTGCTCTAAATCAACTCCTCAGGGCACAGGAAAGAGTACATGACTCCAGTATGGAATCAGTGCTACTCAGGGGCTGCTGAGAGCGAACTCACTCCTCATACGCAAGTTTCCTGTGACCTCCAAGTCCACTTAATTCCCCTGTTGGTGCATGCGATCTGAGAGAGAGTAACACAGAAAGTGGGTTACTAGCTCCAGGAATGCCTTCATGAAACTTCTGGCAGTTTTTAATTTATGATGTGCTGCATGTAATCAAAACAGAAATTGCTCAGATGCTGAAAGATTGGTAGGTACCAATTTAATTTGTGACAGGAAATACTTCTAGCTCTGATCTGGTGTTTGCAATGTGTGAGGAAGAGAAATCTGTTCTTGTGGGGTCTTTTATTCATTCTGTTTTCAAGAGCTGGAACAATCTGTCTCTGTGCTTATTTAATTAATGTGATGTCAACAGTAATAATGTGTTAAATAATATAGAATGAGTTGGAAACAAAGCAGGATTTGAATCTTCCAAATCAACCAAAAGTAATTGGCCAACCTCAGGGGATATTGCAGTGCTGAACCTTCTTCTAGAGGTTTGTTTCCTTTTCTATGAAGAGTGAATTAGTTTCCTTTTTGAAGCATTCTGAAATAATACCAGTTTTGTTGCTTCACTGAGAAATAGCTCACACTCATTCTCAAAAAAGAAAAGGGGAAATAAAAGAAAGAGCAAAGCCCCCTGTGACTGAGGCATAGAGCCAGATCCTGAGCTCAATATCTGTCTGAAGCAAGACTGGAAGTGGTCCTGTGTGAACAGTGACAGTATTTAAATTAAGCCATTAAAACACTTAAAGGTGATCTTAATTAGCAAACATCTGCATTTAGTTAGCAAAATGTAACTGAAAGTAAGGCTAGCTGAATGAAAACTTCTGGTGGATTGTTAGTTAAGCTATTTATTTTATTATTTTATTTGTTTTATTTATACACCTGTTGCATTTTTTAATTGTATATTTTCCTCTCCATGGAGGCTGATGCCCATTTGCTCCTAGATGAAATAGTAACTCATTGAGGTCAACAGCCAAGCTGTCACAAAGTGAGTGATGCTTGAATAAGATTCATCAGCCCTATTTCAACCATGTGTCTGGACTTGGGGAAAACAGTGTAAGAAACAAGCACCATGAGAGAGCGGCTAAGCTGTTCCTTAGCAGAGCTTAAATAGATCAGATGCATTGGCTTGATGCTGCCCTCTTCCCCATGGATTCAAAGGAAGCCTACAGCCACTTAGACATACAGCTTCAGATATCTAAAAAGCAGTTGAGGTGGATGCTGTCTTGTGGTTTTACGGTAGTGTAAGCCTGTAGTGGAATAAACCTGCCAGTCCTTCAGGCAGGAGGGACACAGTGGCCTGAGGGAACCTTCTTTGCCTCCGTGCCTTTCTTATGCTTCTTTATTTGACCTAAACCCTGCAATTGCCTTCATAATGAGCACTGAGACCTGTGCTCATGTTGAGTTTTTCCTCTGCTTTTGTGCCTGCATGGGCACATTTAGCCTCTGTTTATGCTGCCATGTTTCTGTTTCACTGCTCTAAAGCATCTGCAGAGAAGAAATAAAGGAGAATGGGAAAGTTTCTGTTTAATTTTACATTAATCTGAGGGTTCATCAATTCTGACTGTCATTGGAGAAAAAAAATCTTACCTTCTAGAACTCCTGAAACCTTCAGAGAAAGAAAGAAGACACCCTTTGTTTTTATTTTTTTTCATTTTACTGTGAAAGAGTAGTCAATCTGTAAGATTAGTCCAAAAGGTACAAAGGAAATATGAAAGCCCTCTGTGAGTTGGGCCTTTTTGTGGTTTTCTTTTTTCATATTTCTACTGTACCACAGGCTTACAAAAGAGTGCAGAAACCCTAACACCTCACTGTCTTAGGTAACAGCGGAGACAACAAAAAGACTTTTTTCCTTTAGAGAGTTTAGTTGCAATACATAGAACAGATCTATGGCATGCTGTTCCTTTGTGAAAGTACTGAGAATATTAAAATATTCCTATTATCAGTGCTTAGCCCCAAGCTTCCTTTAATGATCTGACCACATCTTGTAAGAACTAAACTAATTTGAGTATGTGACTTCAGAAGGAAGCTACACAGTGACAATTAATGGTTCTTGTCAAAGTCCTGCACAATCAGTATCCATGAATTATGACATCTAACTACTAGTCCTTTTAATCTTGACTAAAGGTTTTCGTGTTCCTTATTAAAGTATCAATCTGTGGCTCTGATGTGTTCCCTCAAAAGAAAAAATAAACAACTAATCAAGTAGACAGTGTTCTTTGTGGTTTAATTCAAAGGCTGCTGTTGTACATTTATTGCATTTATATGCTAATATCAGTTCATCAGACATTTAGGCATGTATTCTTTTCATCTATATTTTGTGTCTTTGTTATTATGTCAGTCTGCTGTTGAACTTTCCCCCATTCTCCATTCAGGGAAAGTGGCTAATACAGTCAGCTAAGCAGATGAAAGAGTTACAGAGATAGGAGTTGGATCCTGCTGTTCTTGTTTTACTCACCAATGCAACTTAAAAAATTAATTAAATAACTCTTAAAAAATATGTGAACAGCAAAAAAAGACCTTGTAAGTGGTCCGTAACAAGAATGAACAAGCTTTGCCTTTGTCTATAGGGTTTCTTTTTTAATGTACTGTATCTGATCCTGGTGCCTTATCTAATTTAGAGAATAACTACAGATGTGCTTTAAACTTGTGAGAGTTAAAAGCTGAGACACATTTATTCCTGGATTTGGTTTGAAGAAGAAAACCTAAAAGTTTGCTTCCCATTGCTCTCCATTACCCTGCCTATATACCAGCCAGGACACAGCCACCAGGGCAGGTGATAGCAGGGGCTGGAAGTAGATCTTTTTGTAACACATGGTATGCCCTGCATTTTAAGTATTACTCTGTCTTGATCAAATCCCAGTCATGACAGGGTTGAAGTCTGGGATACTTAGCTTGCTTTTCCAAGTGTGACTTACTGTAAAACTGATGCAGCAAATCCCTTGTCTTTCCTCCTTGACTGAAAAATGGTCTCACTGTGGCCCTGAGGGACAGATAAAATTGACTTGAAACCTTTTCCCTGGTACAAGACTGTCATGAAGTTGTAGCAGATACTCTGGTTGTTTTCATCTCTTTCCTTTCTGTTTCTCTTCACACTAATCCTTCTCCAGCAACATGATGGTACTTCTAGCCTTGACTCACATTACTGGACCCACTGTTGATTAATTCTGGATGGTTTCAAGGCCTGGGTTCACAGTTCATTATTTTGAAACTTTTTTTAAGAATGAAAAAACTGATTATGCCCAGTAATCTCAATAGTGAACTTCTGTCTTTGGCAGAGGACTCTGGGTATAGGACACAAGCTTCCATGTGCAAGACTTCTGCATAATAACTGGTGCTGAAAAGGACCATGCTTCCTGAGCAGACAAGTTGTAAAGGGTTGGATTTTCAGACATATCCTAAAAAGCTTTAAATTCCTCGTAAGTTCAGGAAACTCAGTTCAGCTCTAAATCCAAAGCACATTTGTGATGTGTTTGCTTCTCCAGCTTATCTGAGTGGGTACATTCCTAAACTAAGACAGGAAATTTCTCAAAATCATGAATTCACATGTGATTTACTGTCTTTGTCATATACCAGTGGAAAAAATGCATTGGTACACCAGAATGGAAAAGATTAATAATATTTTAAAAATAAAAATGGAAACTATTCTGCATAGATAAGTTTCACATAACATTTCACCCAACAATTCCTGATCTAATTTTAGCATCCTAATTAGAGGATTAATTATCTCTGTATACTTTTTCAAGTTTTGCAGTTATTTTCCCTACCTTAATTGGTGATGTGGTTTGACATTAACTTGTGCCAATGTAGTCAATATTATTTTAGAATTTGTGAAATCCAGCTTTAGTTGGTATTTTCCTGTAATAGCAAAATATATTTTTTTTCAATTTCCTTTACGCAGAAACTTCACTTTTAGAGTCTTTTTGTTCCATTTTAATGATGAAACCAATCTCCATCAATTAATAGAAAACATCTACTATGACAACTTGTTCTGCAAATGTAGTAAAATCTGTTGTTTAAGTGGACCTGGAAAACAGGAAGCTCTGTGTGGGAGACAGACCAATGTCAGTCATACACCAAATCATGAACTAGAGAGAGACATTTGAGCATATTATATTATTATCTCATAATCTGCATCTGAATAAGGTAGCTCTTCACTGTTTCAACCTGCTGATTCCTTGTTCTTCTCTCTGGGTTCTTACTGCTTGCTTACACCACCTCTTACTCTACAAGTGCTAACTACACTTTTGTTAGCCTTTGTATAATTAATACATCTGTGTTTAAATCAGAGCAACTGCTGCAGTCCACATTTTTTTTTAAGTTGCTGTGCCTGTTTTGGATGAGTAGAAAGGCTTTCCTAGCTAAGTTCTGTGTATATTCCCTATCTCTCTTGGGCTGACATTCGGTGATGCAGTAAATGCTGCTCTAAGGCTCACAAATACAAGAGAGCAAGTTCTGTGACTGCATCTCACATACCATTGACTGTGTTAAAATTCATCTTTCAGTTTTGTGGAAAAAATGTTGATTGGCTAATTTCCTAACAGCAGGCTTATGCTTAATACCAAATCAGATATCATCTGTCTGCACCATCCTAACTTTATGCTGGTTCAACAGTTGTCTATTCTCCCACAATGTCATGTAATTGGCACTGTACCATAAACTTGCTATCATGCACACTGGCAATACGTCAGAAATGGGATTATAATGCAGAGTGATACAACTGTACATATATTTAAGATCAGCAAATTGTGGAACTGCTGCATGACCTTTTCTTGTCTGAGATATATTTTCACGTTCTATGTACTTTACTCTGATGTGTTTAGATAATAGTAGCAATAACACCATGACTAGCACTGTGTTGTGTGTCACTGAAACAGAAAAATGCTCTGTTATTAGATCATTTATTGAAAACAATGGAGATGAGATCAAGTACAACTTACTCTCTTACAGTAGAAATGAGACATAGTGCATATTCTGACATACTGGGTATACGTGTTTTGTTTTGATTTTTCTTCCTAATGTTCAGTTGCTCTGGTATCTTCTTAAAGCAGATCCTGAAGGTATGTATCAGCACAAGGACCTGTAAAGCAGCATTTTGATTGGTTTTGGTCATCAATCAGACTACCATTTTTACTGTCTTGATGCACTTGTATTTTTACTAAGACTGAGGTACAGAATTTACTCAGAGCAGAATAGATGAATTATTTCTGCTGCAGTAATGCCTGTGAAAGCAAGAGCAATCCAATCTCTTTAATGGTTCCATTTATTAAGCACACCTCTTTCCAGTCTCCTTCCCATGAAATATGCAGAGGGAAACAATTGTGTAAAGGAACAGAAGGCAAAGCTCAAGGACATGCATAGTAAGTGTTACAGATATGAAGATTTCTATCATTTCAGGAGGTGCTATATGAAATGTTGGTACCATGTGTAGGTGAACATACCGCCTCATCTGTCTTTATTGCTCTTCTTAAATGCACAGTTGTTGATCAATAAAGCTAATTTTGACTAATTTAAAGTATCATCCTTATCTTTTGGGTAGTTCTAAGGTAGTACACCTTGGCATAAGTGTCTTGCTCTGGAAGATTCACTGGTGGAAATGAAGGGTTTTATACCTCAAATTCAGTGGTTATGATTTGATTGATTCTTCTTCAACATCTGTCTTTTCTACAAAGATGTTTCTGGCCTTTACTGTTTATAGAGCAAACTGCCTGAGTAAGGCTAACATATCCTTGGGGTGACATCTAAAAACAGGGCTGGATGGAAAAGACTAGGAAAGCCTGTCATCAGGATGGAGCCCAAATACAAATTGTTGGCTTGTGCTTTTCTCTGCATATTCTTGGTACAGAGAACAGACATATGTATTTATGTCTTTATTCCAAAGATATCCACTTGTCATATAATTGCACAATGTCTTGAAAAATAGTGATGATATGTTGGGCAATGGAAAGTATCCCAAATGAATTGCAACTAGCAACAGTGAGATCCAACAGATTGAGGAAACGTGGCTGAATACCGAGAATGGTTTGCTATAAGGAAATGCTGGTTACAAAGTAAATATGCAGAGTAAGCCCCTTTGTAATTAGTTTGAAGAATCCTGTTCCAGAGACATTTTTGCATGGGCACGAATAAAACCAATGAACTAGCTGATTATGACTAGGACCTATTTGCTATGGAAAAAAGGCCTAACTGTAAATCTTGGAAGACAGTAAGAGCATTTATACTTAAACATGTTTCACACTGTTACTGAAAAGTCATTTAAATGCTTTACCTTTGCAATAGGTACATTAGACAAAGTACAGCTGAGATGTAAACACTTTAGACAAAGTACTGCTAGATGTAAAGATGACTTAAGAGATGTGTTTCAACTGTTTGGCTGCAGTACCAAGGTTTTTTGGTGTCCTGCTGGAAGAGCAGGTCATGAAGGTGAGGTCCTTGGGAAAAGCTTTCAAGAAACTTTCTGCTTCCAACTTAACAGCCTTAAATCTGTGCAACATGAGTATGAGGAAGAGCAGGTTTTGATTCTTAGATATGAAAGGGAGAGAATATACTTGTAACATACACAGGAAGTACAAAAGAAGACAATAAAAGAGAACTGCAGCATTAGGTTTTACTACAGGAAAAGCACTTACAGCTAGTCTCCCTATAACATCTCTCCCAAAATCTGTGGAGATCAGCTGTACTGGCAAATGTTTATAGTAAAGCAAGGGTCTATACTTTTACTGCAAGTCAGTCATGATGACCAGAGGTTGCAGTGCATGCATATACACATAATATATATTATAAATGAAACATCCATTTTCATTTCAACACTAATTCCCAATAAGCTGGTGTTCATCAATATACGTTTGCTAGCAGATCAATACCTAATCTGTTTGCCAATTTAATTGTATTAGGAGGGTGCACCAGACCAATAATTTTCTAGTCAATCTCTTGTGTTAACTGAAAAAAAAGGTTAGAAAGTATTTTGACAACTACTAATGAATGAAATATTTCAATGCAGCAAAATGGTTTGCATTCTGACCTGTCTAAGAAAACACAGAGTCAAAGCTGTTATTTATATTAGAACATTAGATATTTTAGGAGCAGAAGATGCATCATGTTATACTAATGTAGCTATTTTATTTAAATTTGCATCTACCCAGCATAAAGGAGTGGAGATAATCCAATGCAGGACCACATGAAAAACATGTTACAGCAGCACAACTGGGAATTTGTGTCATATAAATGAAAGGAAGTCTCTAGTAGAAAAGATGCTGCAGCAGCTCTTGGCTGTCACTGTGTAAGTAGACAGATGAGTGTTTTTGTGACTCACAAAGCTGGAAGGTTTATACTGTATTAATGGGGCTGTTTTAATCTGATTGCATGGATCAAAGCCAGCATTTGGCCAGGCTGGCTAGAGCTGGAAATCTGCCAGCTATTACTCTACTACGCAGAAACAAAGTGAAAAAGGCTGTTTTTCAGGTTCTCTGTGCAAATGACATTTTTAAACGATGGTCTGTAAAATTCTATGAGAGCCTGGGAGGGCACATGGGAATGGATTGCCAAAAGTAGCTGGCCTCACGTGCTCACTCTGAACATTTGCCATTGCCATTGCTGGAAGCAGGCTACCTAGGTGGAGGTGGTTGGTCTGAGCCGGTGGGACATTTCTTGCATTCTCTCCATGGTTCACTGGAAAAGTCATTCTCATTGAAAATTGCTGTCACTTTAGATTATTTTTCTTCTTTTGGAGGAATCCAAGGCACTTTGGGTCATCTCTTTCAGAAATTGCTGTTATGGCATGATATTTAAAGCTGATTTCAAAATAGTCTTACATATTTAACAGGGAAACAACCTGCTCTCTGAAGGTTGGGATTGCAATGATCTCTTTTCAGCATGGATCTTCTGTACATATGAAATTTTGCACATTATGCATTCTGTTTCACAGAATTACTATATTTATCACCAGAGGAAAATATATTTTTATTACAGCCAAAGGCTGCTTTGATTAAATATAAAATTATTAGCTATGCTAAGCCCATCCCAAAACTCCCAATATTTTCAGCTGGATGGTTTTTCTAGAACTTTTAATTAAAATTGTTCTAAAAAGCCACAAGTTAGCTGCATGTGTACTTAAACTGAAGTTAGCTCTTCAGTTTTGCTGGTTGCTGTATGCCATCTAATTAATCTGTAGTGATTAAATGTACATAAAATCATCTGAAATACAAGGTAATTTGTGCAGATACGGAGCAGTGAAGAGCTTTTACTAGTCCTTGAAATAATTGTTTTATCTTTGGAAAATAATTTCAGAAGGCTGCAGATGATAATTGTTTTGATGAAGCAAATGTGGAAAAGAGCATAGCAACCACACATGGTAAAAAAAGCAGCAGCAGAAACTTGCAGGGATGGAGGTGTTTGCTTTTCAGTGTGCAGCTTCTCTTTGTTTCTCGAGGTGCAGGCTCCTTGTTGGCTGTCCTCAAAAGTTTGGGAATCTCTCTGCGCTGTCTGGCAGTTTGCACCCCACTCCTGTTTTGTTGAACTGATTGTTGTGTGGCTAGGAGGTGGCTTGGGGCTATGTTTTCTTTCATGATTTATGAATAAAGTTAGGGCTGAGTTTTCCAATGGGACTGAGAAAGCAAAGAGCTCCTACAAAAATCCACAGGGCTTGTTTATCTGTCTACCATCAGTATTCTTGAAATCGCTCCTTCTCATTCCTGCTGAACTGTTCTCAGCAAAAATCTTAGAGAGATTAGTTTGTAGATAGTGAAACATTCCTTGGAGGGGACAGAGTGTCTTTTAAAGTATAAATGCCTGTGATTTTTGGCTTTTCCATGCATTTGCTTCCATGCGTGGAGGTCACAGAGCCTTTATGTCACAGTAGTGATAAGTTAAACAAATGAAGACTGGGTTTGGGTCAGGGGTGCATTGTCACTAGCTGGAGCACCTGTCATTCCAGAGATGGGAAAGGCAGCCCCACAGGTCGTGGTGGTGAACCACGGGGGAATTAGAGCACACATGTCCAAGTGCACTCTGCTCGGAGAGGTGTCTCATCTCATGTCCCTCACCAGCCATTTGTCCTTTTCCTCTCGGTGCAGCAGAGCTACCTAGAGCACATTATCTTATGGCCCTCTGGTTAGAGCAAAGTCCCACAAAGGCTTGAGCCCTCCAGGGTCTGGAGGGCCTTGGAATGAGGTAGTCTGTTTCCTGCTGACCATTCCAGCTGTGAGGATGTCATTGTGTCAGACTGTGAGCCTCAGGTGGGTGCGTTCACTTTTCACAAGATATGTGAGCCACAGTTAACAGTCTTTTGCTTTGTTGTTTGTGGAGCTTTTTAATTCTCATTTGTTGGGTTTTTTTGGTTTTTTCTGTGTGGTTTCCCATGAATGAGATGGGGCAAAGTTGCAAGTGATTTTTTGATATTAAAAATATCTATTACCAAAAAGGTCAGAGAGACACTACAGGGGGGGGTAGGCAAAGTCAGCATGGAAGGTTTTTTTATTTTGTAGCTGAAGGTGGAGAATAGTGTAAAGATAATCTCCAATGTCCTCTGACTGAAGCTGAGTTTACGATTCTGGGATATAAGCTTCTTTTCTGTCTTAGTCTTTCTTTTTCCTTCTCCTTCTGAGAACAGCAAAATTCCTCTCTATGGCTTCAACAAGTTGCTGCAGGGTTAGGAATATAAGATACAATTTAAGGAAGTGCTGTGCATTACAAGAAAATGATACATACTGTCTCCAGAAGTAGTGCTTCACCTCTCATTAGGCTTCATATCTTTTTGGTTTTACCAATTGTTAGTTCTTTTCACAAAAAAGAGAGAGCACCTTGGCTTGGACTAGTATTAGTATTCAGAAGGCTCATCCTAAATATGCCACAGGAGAAGCAGCAAGTTGCTTTTCAGGTTCCTAGCTGGATGCTGGATCATCCCTATCATATCTGCACAGTTAGTTTGTTATAGCACAGAGTGTGTCCTAACCTCATGATTTTAATGTATATGAGCCTCTACCTTGTAATGGTACATTAGCTTAATTTGTACTTGACAAAAACAATGTTCCAGTTTTGCACATTTTGGTCTATAAATATCATTCCACTTCAGGCAACAATACTCTGGCCTCCTATCAAATACGCCCCTAACTTTTTTCACAAAACTTTTTTTTTTTAATTAAGATTAATTTTGTGTTCACAAGCCTTGTTTTTACATGTGCATTCCAGGGGGCTAATCAGTGTATGCAACTACATATATCCTAGCTTTTTCTGTTTATCCTGAGGACTTCTCCACTTTATTATTTTGACACAGAAGGGAATTTCTGAATGTGTCAAACATCCTGTGAATGGTGGTTTAAAAGCCTCTCTCATGCCATGTGACAAAGAACAGCTTGCAGGAGCAAACAGGCATATGCTACATGTCACAAGTTAAAAGCAAACCAGTGCAGCAGGGTCCTAACCCAGCTGTACAGAGAGACCCCAGTTTGTGGTTAACTGTGCCTGTATCCATTGTGAGAGTCAGAAACCTGAGGGCAGATCTGGTTATGGTGCCAGCCTGCTGCCGAAGGAATGTGCCAGAGGCGGAGCTGGATGGAGCCATGCAAAATGCTCACACTGGGAGTTGTTCTTTGCAGTCATCATATTTTCCAGGAGCTATACCTGCAAGCCATTTACATCTGTATCTGCCAGCTAATGTGCAGACCTTAAATGGAGTCCTTCAGCTGTCAAATAGATTGGAAATGCAGATATGCTGGCACAAGAACTGTCCTATTTCTCCTAACACTGTGCTGTCATTCCCCTCTTGGTAACTCATCCAGTGCCAGTCTTAAATGTTGGTGACGTTTGGAGATACATGAATGAAGGTCACATATCAGTCATGACTTTTGCCTCGTTTTGCTTTGTGCTATTGCTGCAGCTTTTATCAAACTTCAACATCTGTCCTTATTACAATTTGCTTTGTGAATGTGCTCTTTTTTGAGGTTCAGAAGTTCTTTGCAAACATGAACTCAGCCACACAGCATTTCTGAGGTGTGGTGCAACACGCGTGCGTCATGTTTCAGGATGGTTGTCTGCAAAAATGGAAAAATAATTTTTCCATATATAAAATTTTAAAAAATATTGAGAAAATATATATAATTTTATATTTTATATATTATATATTTAATTTCTAATTTATATAATATAATTTATATTTTATTTAATTATATATTTTTCCATATATAAATTAAAAATAAAAAAATATATTTTTTAAAAATCAGCCATTTATTATTGAAGTCAGAGTAGAAGTTGACTATCTTCAGCATAACAGCAGGCAGGGAAAAAGTTAAAATACAGTGAAGTATTAAAATACAGTTAAGTAAGGTTAAATTACTGTGCAAAGATGACAGGGCTATGCCAGTTATAAAGGCAGAACTCAGACATTTCCAGTTCTGCCCCATCCAATTCACAGCTCTGCTTCCACCTTTTTTTTAACATAACTTTTAAATGAAAAAGCATTTATTGTCTGAGTGCAAGACCTGGCACAATATGTATCTCCACCATAGCTGTTCAAGCTTTGGTATAAATACCTTACACCTTTACAGTCTCTGTCAAACCCAGCTCATTATGATCTTTTGTGTAAGTCTTTCTAAATTCACAGATAATGGACAAGACAGGCTCTAAGGAGCTTAGAGCTAACTATGTTGGTGAAGCTGCTTTAGGAAGTTCTAGCGCAGAGAAGCCTAATATATTATGGGAGAAAAATAAATGGTTGCCCATGCACAGCAATAGCTATAATAAATGAAATACCTCACTTTTTTTTATTGTATTTTTTCACAAAATACCCCAAGGCAATAATCCACTTTCTGGATTAATAGCCTGTAAAATATTGCTCTAAAAAATAAAGCCATCTTTGAGCTAACTTACACCAACACAAAAGGCATCAAGAGGCAGCAGAGTCTCCGCTGTGTTGTACTCGTGTAACTTGAAACCATGCTGGGTGAAAGCTTTTTTTCTGCTTTTGTAAGACATGGGAAGAATAATTTCTGTCCAAGGCTATAAATCAGACCTCATCCTGGGAAATAGGTTTACAACATCCTTGAATATTACTGTCTATTAATAGAGATGTTCTCCTTGGATTAACAAATGCCGTAATAATAAATCTTTATGATTTTTCAGCATTTTGAATTGTTCTCTTCCTGTCTTTCACTGATTTTATTTTAACACCTAATTTTTTTGCCTTTTAGACACCTTCAAGACCTAAGTTATGTCATTTGGTAAATTGAAAGAATATTCACACAAATGTGAGGTGTTTAGTACTTGTCCATTCCTGTCCTCCTCTTCAACCTGAAGACCTGGCTGGCTCTACTGTACATTGCCTGTGCCTTATGTCCAGGAAAGTAGTCATTTTATCACAGTCTGACCATTTTGAAGATTTTCTACCTTTTGGGGAGTTACAGTATGTGTCAAGCAGAAAGGGTTAAAACTTCTCAGAAAGATTTGCACAGGTACATGAGTGCATGGGAAAAGCACCTGAAGAGTGAAGGGGTAGGAGAGGGGATTTGAGGGGAACATGGGTAACATGGAGGGAGAAGGCAATTGTCTGTAGGGTAAATAACCCTAACATTTTAATAAAGATTATTTCCAAAGCAGGATCTCTCTGTGATTCAATTTTTAGGATAACCTCCAGAAGTAGCTACACTGGCAAAACTATGAGGCAAGGGACTCTCAAGTGTTGAGAGAAGCAGTAGCCAGTATGAATAGGGAGATTTATTAATCTAGTTTAGCATGGAGGAGTTTGTGGAATAAAATTAAATTGGGTACTTATGCTTAGGATCATTATGGGATTTCCCAGCCTTCAGGTTCAGAATACACAGTGTGAAGGTGTTAAAGTACAATTCAAAGAAAAGGATGATTACACTTAGGAAAAGCAAAGGGTAAGTGCAGCATAATGAATCAGAGACTAAGCAGGGGTGGATGTTTGCAAAGCCAGGCTAACCTGATAGTCTTTTTGATTAGCAAATGCCTTGTCTTCACAAAGAGTATGTGGTAGGTCTTCTTTATCAGGACTTCAGATAAACAAAAATATCTGATCTGGTACTGTAAAGGAAAATACTAGCTAAATTGGAACAGAAGCACTTAGCTAAGTGGTCTTAAGGAGGACCTGGAGTTTACTCTGGAGGTATATCTATCTACATGTAGTGCTAAAAGGGAAAGTGAAAGGCTGGGGGGAGGTTACTGCTAGGACTCCAGAAGAGTTTGTCTCTGCAGTGATCTTATTTAATACTTTTATTAGTGACATTTGTGGAAATATCAGCAAACTTCACCTGCCAATTCCTAATGATATGCCTAATGTCTTTTAAAATACCAATGGCTTCAGCAGGACTGGGAGGTTTACCTGGGAACCCCAGGGGGAAAAAGGAGGGGAGGAGGGGAGAAGGCTAAATGGTGAGGCAAGAAGGTGGAGAAAAGAGAGACATACCATAATGAGTCATGTTTTGTGAAAGTACAGTAATCAGAGTGCAATAATGAAAAGAAAGCAGAGGCTGACACTAGACCTGTTATTTTTCCCATTTGTGCCACTACTGGGAGATTTCTACACATAGCTGTTGTACCCATTTGACAGGGATGGAGTAAGCATTTCAGAAGAGTAACCTCCACATACTTAACTCCTTAAACCCAGCCCTATTTGATAGGCGCTTAGATTATATTTTATTACTTGAAATTAAAGCTTCAGAAAGCAGTGTGTAATTTCTTGCATTCCAAAATATCCAGTAGCCTGATGGGAAGACTGCCTTGCAGAGTGAAAGGTGTGATTTCATACAGTTGTGCTCAGTTCATCTTTTCCAATTTCTAGGCATATAACTTATTTGCTAGGCTACTGTGTCAATATGGAGCTGCTACTGCTCCCAATCCGTACTGTCCTCATTTTATGAGAGGGAAAGTCTTGTGTTCCATTAGTTGACTTAACTTTTCAAGAAGTCTGGCTGACTGTCCTGGGCCTGGAATAGAAGCATAGACCTAATGGGGAGACATGTCTGCTTAACTGCAAGGCTTTGATGGCAGCTCTAAAAGTGCCTTTTGGGTTTGCTTCCAGCCTGTTGTGCACAGTGGCTCTTTGCTTGGCCCATGGACCACATGCATCTCCTGCTGGCAGGCCTTGAGAGACCCTGTGCCTCCTCCTACCCATATAATTCAGGGTGAAATGAGGATACTGATACCTTGTGGTACCCATGCACCTTGGCTGCTGATCACGCATGAGGATGTCAGATGGGATGGCATTGCCCTCTCTGAGATCAGTGTCACAATCTGCTCCAGGTAATCCCTCTCTCGCTCAGTAGAGCTGTGTGACGCACAGGATGTCATGGCTGGCCTGCAGCTTGTTTCCACTGACGGCCACGGGCGGCTGGGAGAAGCTGCAGACTAAGATTGTATGGCTGGGTACCTGACCATTCAGTTTCTGGAATTTTCTAAGGCTAGGGTTTGGACAGGTAGGAGGGGGGAAAAAAATGCATGTTCTGAATATCTGTGTGCACTGGCTACCTTAATGGTGCTTTATGAGACTTACGCACTGACAACTGAGAGTGTGATGGTATTTCCATTTGGTATTAGTGAAGGCACTCAAGGCCAGTATGAAAATTATTTCCCACAAAAATCTCTGAGAATTTCCATTAAGAGCAGATTTATCTCAAATGTATGTAAATATTGAATTTTCACAGAATTTTCACAAATTAGAAACCTGCAGTCCCTTTTCTCAGATGGATTCTTTATTGTCTAACAATATTAATAATTACTTGCAAAGTAGCCACGGTGAGAAACAGAAACATGAATATTAACTTGGCAGGTTTATTTTTAAACTGTCTGCCTGAAAAACAACCTTACCATTCCAGTGTTTGCCATCTCTTATATGAAGAGTAATCAAAGAATTTTCTTTATCCTGGCAGACCTGAAACACAGTGAACAAAACAGTTTATGCTTGGAACAAAGAAAAGCAATACAAGGGTTGGAGACCTGCAGTCGGGTGGTTCATTCTCAGATGTGGAGTCTGGCCAAATTTCCCCGGTGGCCTGGCCTTTCTGCCATGGTTCCACATCAGCAGCCGAGCCCAACAAGTGTCAAGATGAATCCAAATAGCAGAATTGATTGCTGGGAATGATTTATGCCTGTCTGCCTCTCCTTGGGTGGGGAAGGTTTGTTTAAATTTTGCCCTGCCATTTTGAGCTGGCTTCAGACATTTCTCAATTTATTGGAAGTCTCTGCTTTTCAGATGCAGTTCTCTTCACCAATAACTTTATGCTATGACATTTACTTTACTAGCTTGTAAAGACAGCTTACCATGAAAGTTTAAAGGAACATGGCTTTCTTAAAGTATATATCTATCAGCAGTAACAAGAAAGCTACTCTCAAGTCCTACATGATGTGGGTTTTGAAATAGGAGCCCACTTGACTTTAAATTCAAGGGGAAAAATACACTTTCCTTCAACTAAGCCATTCTAAAACATAACCTTTTCAACTAATAAGCCAAGAAGAAGCCTTTGAATCCAGGTACCTCTGAGCTGTTAGAACACACAGGACTTCATTGAAATTTGCACTTCACTACAATTTATCGATCCAGTTGCAAGCTTATCCTGCTGATCTCTGCCTGCTTCCTATTTAAAGAACAAAAAAAAAAAATTTACAAGCTGTGATGTTGCAACATCATATTTTGGTTCCTGTGAGAATAGACTAGAATAGAATAAAATATTTACAGTTAGAAGGGAACTACTATGATCATCTAGTCCAACTGCCTGACCACTTCAGAGCTGACCAAAGATTTAAGCATGTTGTTAAGGGCATTGCTCAAATGCCTCCTAAATGCTGACAGGTGTGGGGCATGGGCTACCTCTTTAGGAAGCCTATTCCAGTGTCTGACTACCATATCAGTAAAGAAACCTCCCCTGGTGCAGCTTTGCACGATTGCCGTGTGTCCTGTGACTGCACACGAGGGAGATCAACACTGCTCTCCCTGCTTCCCCATCTCAGGAAGCTGTGGAGAGCGATGAGGTTGGCCCCCATCCTCCTTTTCTCCAAACTAGACAAACACAGAGTACTAGACTGCTTCCCACAGAACATTTCTCCCTGCACTTTCACCAGCTTTGTTGCCGTCCTGCAACACATGCAAATACCTTCACATCCTTTTCAAATGCCAGGGCCCTGAACTGCACACAGTTGACAGGTGAGGCTGCACCAGCTCTGAATACAGCAGGATAATCACTTTCCTTGAGAGGCTGGTGGTGCTGTGTTTGATGCACCTCAGGATGGGGTTTGCCCTCTTGGCACAGTGCTGACTCACAGTGAGCCTGCTGTCAGCCAGCATGCCCAAATCCCCTTCTGCTGGACTGCTCGTCAGCCACTCCTCTCTAGCCTATCCTTGTGCATGGCAAAGATATTTTATATTTTACCTCAGTTTCTTGCCTCCTGCTGAAGGAAGTTGCCGAAGTTAGTGTAAATAAACACTTCAATGCAGGGGTCATGGTAAGATGACAAATAAGACATCTTAAAATCTGTGAGGTTTAGTTAAGAAATTCAGCTGAGAAGCATTTCAGTGATGTTGATTTTGGTGAAATGTCTTCATTTGTTCAGGAACTTCATTTTTACAAACACTATGCTATTTTTATAACTTACTAAAAGCTTTCCTAGATAGTCTACTCTTAATCATTTTATTTTAAGTACATACAGAATTTACATCTCTCTTTATAAAATAATCCTGTGTATATAATCTGTATATTGCCATCAGGAATTCATGTGCACCTAACACTTCTTTTCTGATATATAATGTAAAAAATAAGGGGCCTTATTTCTTCTTTCACTGGTATCAATCTTTTTATGTTATGAAATGTCATATAAATTGAAAAAGAAAACCTCATTTTTAAAGGACTTTCTTCCTGAGACAAAACAAAGATGACATTGCCCTTGTCTTGATATCCCCCTGTGTGCCATGGTTAAAGTATTTTCATTGTCTAGGCCATAAAGTTTATTTTAAAGCACGTCTATTTTAATTCATGTCCCCTTATAATTCATTGTCTAAATTCTCAGCACAGATGTATAATCATTATTTTTATTACAGCAATATCTAGCAGGCCCTACTTACTTTGGGGCTCTGTGATGCTTGATACTATGCAACCAAAAGACAGTCCTTGCCTAGGCATTTTTTTTCTAAATATATAAGTATAATAGGTATGAAGTTTGGATTGCAATATTCTTTTCAGTGTCTTAATTAAGTTGTTCATGCTTCTTTTAAGATAATCGAAAGCCTGTCTGATAATTTTGTCTCATATTAGAGTAAAATTCTGTTTTTCTGAGCGGAATTACTCTGTTCCTGATAATTAAAGGTCTTTTCTGCTTTGTATGCTAAACTGCACTATCTGATGTCGGTGCATGGCAATTGAAAGCAGCAAGAGCTGCCCACATGTATCCAAAAGCCAGATTTTTTCCTGAAGAGTTAACACAAGAGATTCTTCAAAATCTGTTTGTATTTCAGTTATATTTGTGGTATTGCAAGGCACTGGTGCAACATATTCTGTGACCAGTCAACAGCACAGCCTTGGCAACCAGCAGTGTGCAAGCTCACTGATGTATTTTTCAGCCATTTGAGCCTTAACGGCCTTGATGTGCCTTGGAGAGCTGGAACAGCAGCTCTGATAGCCTTGCAATACACCTGGAATTGCCTGGGAAAAGGAAACTGATGAGCATTGCATGAACTTCCTCAGAAATTGCCCTTTGCTGACTTTTTGAGAGTCCATTGGAGAAATGAGTCAGCTGCTTCATTCTCTCCTAAAGCCTGTATAAAGGGACTTCCTGTGTAGACTTCATTCAGAGAGAGATTCCCTTTGCAGGTGTTAAATACTAAAGCCATACAGGAGTGGTTGCTGCTGCTTCTAATACAGCAGAGACCTAATCCAAGAAGATAAAGGGAGCCAAAGCAGCAAGTAAATGATATGGGAAGAAAGCCAAAGAGGCAACTGGAATAAAACACAGGAAGGAAGTGGTGAAGGAAGGCAGAGGAAGGGAGAGAGGAAGGAAGAATAGAGTTGGAAGCACAGGGGCAGAAATAGCAGCTGTAATTGATTTTTAACCAGAAAGGAGACGCAGCTCTTAGTACAGAAGACGTGTACACAGTCACGGTGCTGTATAAATAAGATAGAATTAAGCTGGTAGTAATATTCACATCCTTTACCATTTTTTCTGCTAAGAAGGAATGTGGCAAATAAACTTTAGAAAGAAGCAACTTAAAATATTTCTGTGTCAGCGCAGCAAGCCATCACTCAGTATAAAACTGAAGTAATCCTACATTAATAAGTAGTCTTTAAAAGAGGATCAAAGTAGGAGAGAGAGAAACAAAAGGGATGAAACAGTCACAATTATGTTTCATCAGATTTCTATGCCTCTACATGTAGTTTCTTTTGTGTTCATTGTGTGTAACTAAAAGTTTACAGCTGCTCTCTTGATGTTCAGTAAGAATTGTAGCTAAGCCTTCCTATAAGCTATGGGGAACTTTATAGTACAAAAGCATCTGATGAACTTTTGAATGGCAGGTAAGGCCCCTTTACTTGCATTGTTTTATCAAATGAGTGGTTCCTCTGAATTCATTTTCTTCTTCTTTGAAAAAGAGATCAAGGAAGTTGCCATGTTCCAGAGGCAGGATGAAGTTAATGTGTCTATTATTTTGTCAGCCCATATGACTGAGAAAATCTAAATACATGTGAGCTTGTCAAAAGTATTTTTTAAATATTTAGTCCTGTAAAACACTGGAATGAATTTTTGAAAGTACTATTATGCCAAAAAAAATTGCCAATATGCTTATTCTGGAGTAAAGCCATGAAAATCAACAGAGAACAACAGTGTCAAACTAGTTTCAAGGCAGCATGAGAGAAGAATGGAAAAATAATGAGAGAGACTCTCCAAGTTTTGCTTCCAAAGAGGAGGAACCTTTTCTATTCCTTCAAGATGAAATTAAAGCAGATGCACAGTAAGAAATACATATTAAAGCAGAGTCAGTCTGTTGTACGTTCATTAAAAAAGCGAGTGCAGGTGCATTTAGGGATCACTCTAACCTTAGCACTTCGTGTGGGTGGCACCCCAGCAGGACATTGGGTTGTGCTAGATGTGTGGCAGAACCCAGGAACTGACCAGGGCATCAGCCAGAGTCGAGACCTGGCTCAGTGCTCTGATGTTGGGTTGAATGTCTCTGCAGTTCTGCAGTGTGAGATGCTGGCACATGGAGCACCCTCCTGGCCAGGGCCAAACTCAGCTTACCAGATGGGCTGGAGGCAGTGTGCTGTCGGCTGCTCTTCTCTGCAGCTGTAGGAGCCAGCCCAGTGTACAGGTGCTGGCTGGTGGGCATGCTGGCAGAAAGAAGCTCCCTTGCTGGGGTGAGGAGCACTGTGGCACATGGGATGCAGGCTCCTGGTGTCAGCAGTGCTGTCAGAAGCAGGGTGGTGAGACCCAGCCAGCTGCCTGCACTCCCACAGCCATCTGTCCTGCTCCTGCACAGCTGGAGCGGCCAGGAGTTAGTACTCCACGCTGGGAGAGATCTAGGTCTTGCTGTGCTACCTTAAATTGAATTTAAAAATAAAAAAATAAGTCTGCCTTGTGCTTAACTGCATGCCTTAAATGGGGAATTTTAATAATGGGCCAATAGCAGCAGTTTGGAATATCTTACTGAGGAAAAGGTCACTGTGCCCATAAGTTATCCCAGCATTTGATCAGTGAACTCTTTTCCAAAGACTTTAAGTCTCATTATTCACTGCTTATAAAGTCACTTGAGATATAATAAGTCTTTTTATAGTAATGAAAGAACTCCCACAATTAGCCAGAAGGCAGTCATCTATCTTTTTAAACTACTCAGTTCAGAGGAGACCAGGAGTTTCAGTCGTCCGTATGTGGATGAATTGTTATGACAGTGATAAGTGTAACATTCATGTGGCGATGCCAGCCGTGACTGAGTTCATGGAAGAGTGGGAGTTTTTTTTAGAAGTGAAAGAGAAACTTTTCTGTTAGTGAAACATAGAGTATGATTCCCTGAAAAGGAAAAAAAGTGACTACACATTATTTAGAGTCCTAAAATCTGCCATTCAGCCTCTTCCATTATTCTTTGGGAACTGCAGATGATTAAAGAATGTCATTGGATCTCCTAAAACTTTAATGGCAATTGCCTTTTGAAGAGCCTCTTCTCTGAGAAAAATACATCCCCTGTAAGAGAAATTGGAGAGTGAGCTTGTGGTAGAGCAGAGACACCATGAAGTTCACAGGAGACTACAGCATTCAGTGCAAAGGCTCAGAGATAAAAAGTGTTTGTTCTGAGCACACACACTGGCCTTTGATTGTATTTTTCCCCACCATCAAAGGATTACTGTATGTGGTAGATCTCATGAGAGATTTATTTAATGCCCTATCCCCAAAGAGAAAAAGTTTGCAAAGATTAATGTAATAAATGATGTTCTAATTATATCAAGAAGTAACACAATGTATTTTATGCATGCCACAGCTAGTTTAGTCTTTATTGCCCTCAGGCAGAATCTTAATATCATCAGAAAAACTGTTTGTCAATATTAAAAGCAATTTGCATAGTAAATACACCCCAGCCTTGCAACATTACCATCTGGGTTAGCTGAGCATTCGTGTTGGTACCAGGAGGTGCTGGTGAAGGCAGACCTCATGAGTGTTCAGCTCTCCAGCTGTCACCCTGGGAGGATGACAAGTGCCAGCATTCCCAGCCTGTGGGGAGGGGACAGGTTCAGTGAGAGGGCAGTGGGAGGTCTTTGTAGAGAAGAGTTCAGGAAAGGAAAGATGGAAGGTTCTGGAATCAGCATGAGAGTCCTAGGGAGTAAAGAAGGGCCTGCACTGAAAGAAAAGGGCAGAGTGAGAAGAGCTGACAGCCTAAGAGAGAACAGAGGTGACAAAGCAAGGGAAGGAGGAATGAGGCTGGGAATACAAGCTGGGAGAGGATGCAAGAAAGATGTTGATTGCAACTAGTCACAGGTCTACGGAGCAGATTGAGGGAGTTGGAAAAAGACAACAGCAGCTGATCACAGATACATGTCTACCAGTAGTTTTCTCCAGGCAGCTCACTCTGAAACTAATGCAGTAATTCTTGCATTTAATTTGGTGATTTCATTTCAGTCACAAGACAAATGCAGATAACACAAACCAAGAGAAATGCAGATAATAGTGTATTCTCTCTTTCAAAACTTAAGTGAATCTTTTCTGAGCTGTTGCCGTACTTTCTGAGCTGAACTTTCTGAGCTGTTCTGATGTTGGACATCAGCATTAAAAGACTTGAAAGGATCTTTGTGAGATGTGCATTGCTCTAAAACATATTGATGAGTTGGAGGAAATATTCTCCAGTTACACTGACTGCCAAGCCTCATGTTATGAAGTGCAGAAATTAAGTTTGCATTTTGGCTACCAATTAAAGCTGTTAACTCAATAATGATTTAAAAGTTGTTGGAGCAGTGATAGTTATCCTGGAGATGTGAATTGTAGCATCCAAGAGATTTTTTATGGGATGTCCCAAGGTGAGGGCCCAGATCCGCAAAGAGTCTTTAGGTACGGAAATGTCCCGTACAGTGTTAAGGAGATCGAAGTGCTCACAGGCGTTTGTAGTGAATGATCACTGTACCTGACCCAGCCAGCTGGAAGCAGGCTATAGGCATGCATCTAAAACACAATCCACTTCCTATACTCAATACCATAAATGCAGTTAGGTAGTCAATACTTTTGGGATTTAAAACCCTAAACCTCCTCCTGAATGTGGGAGGGATCTTCAGTGATTGCTTTGCTTAAAACAGACTTGAATGTTTTTTCAAAACAGGGAACATGATTCTGCACACAGAATTTTGGGAGATGCTTCTAGCTGTGGTTTTGTTTTATTTAGAGATGACTGGGTAGAGAAGGCAAAATCGTGGAGAAAAAAGATATTGAGTTTCTATTTGTTGGAGAACCAAAGCTATACAAGCACATCTGTATTAGTTACCGTGCTAACTAGTTTGCTGTAGTAACTGCAGATGTGATGAGAGCTCTTTGTCCATTCCCTGTACATCTACCTGGGACATTTTTTCCATTCCAGTTTAAAAACCTTTTGAATTCCCTAGGATAGCTTGTTAGGCAATACTTCCAGGCAGTGGCCAGCTCTTTGCTGGGGTCTTTTGGGAATGTGTCATGTCCTTCATAGAGAGAAGCTGTAGTTTTCAGACCTGCCCACAGATACAGTTTTCTCAGTGAATGACTCCAACAAAATGAAGCATCATCTTGAGGTCAGTTGAAAGGAGGGTGCTTTTTTTCTGTCAACTGCTGTTTAAATGATCAAAATTGCCAAGAAGTCACTGGGTTGTCTCCCTCTGAGAGGAAATTTTACAGAGTGGAAATAGGTATATTTTTATGTTTTTCCAGTTTTTGTAGCATTTATTTTGTCTTGCTTAGATAAAGGCTTACCCACAGGCTTTTCAGCCACAGTAGATTTCTGCTAAATACTGGGAAATAGAAGTGGTGTGCTGGTTACACACGGAGATGCACAGAAGGCTGCAGTATTGGGCATTGCGTCGGCCTACCTGGTATTGGTGAACCAACTACACAAACCAGCTATCAAACAGCACAAACCTCAACTCTACAGAAAATAGAGGTGTAATTCTTGTTGCAAGCCTGTGGTTCAGCTTGAGGGAAGCACCCAGAGCCTGCGTGTTCAGCAGCTTGATAGCTTTTAGGAGGGATGACAAGATTTCACAGTCAGGCCAGCAAAAGATCAAATTGGAACAAGAGTCACTTAACTCATCTGGCTAAGGAAGAGGAAATATTAACCAGCATAATAAAAGCTGTCCCTTTACTGAACTTGTGTGACCCCTGACTGAGATAGTGGTGTTGGATAACGGCTGAATTTGCTATCTTTCAGATTAACTTGCTGAAGAAATGCGGCTTAGTACTAAACTGTAACCTAAAATGTCTGTGTGTCAAATGCCCTTTCTGTAGATGAACTATCACATTTGTGTTAGCAGAGGACTCGCAGTGTCCTCTCCAGCATGTGTGTCACTGGGAGCTCACATGTGCAGTGCCACCCTGTCCTGCCCAGGGAGCCTCACGGCTCTTGGCCCTCAGCAGTGGAAGTTTTCTAAAGTCTCTCTATGCCAAAAGCTGTAAGTCTGGTAGGAAAATGGTATGTTTTCGTTCTTTTTTCCCTATTGCCTGAAGTTAAGAAGGGCTCAAATTCCTGGGTTAAAGAAGGACTGGTCAAACTTAAGGACAGTGTTTGATCTCTGTTCTGGTCTGCTGTCCAAGGATGCACGCAGCGAATGGTAGCCTGGGTGTATTTAGTGTGAGAGATTGAAGGTGAAGAGACTGCTGTGATGAGAGCAGATTTAGCACCTGTCAGGTCAGGGGCATCTTCTGCATGGGTGTTGAAATCTCCTAGGACAGTGAGCCTTGTGTGAACTCCATCATCATGTCAGACAGCATCTCTGTCACTTCGTTAGGAAAGCTGTGTGTCTAGACTTCTCTGCTCTTGCAGAACACTTCAGTTATTCTTCTCATTGCCTTTACTGAATAAATGAAGCATCTCAAAGGATTTTACTTCAGCAGAGCTGATCTTAAATTTAAACTTGCAAATGTCAGAAATTTGCTGAGGATAGGAGGTTATCTCATGAGCTGTTAATGCAACACCTTTTGTGATGATTGCATTCACATGACTATACATACTTTTTACCTTTTTTTCCTTTTTTTGCACTATTTTCCTTTTTCTTCTAATATGGAAAAAGTAAAGACTACAGGAAACATATCAACATTTCTGGCTCTTTTGTTTCAAAAATTATGGCCAGCATTAAATGATCAAAACAGAAAAGTGTTAGAAGACAGACAAGGCAGTTTAAATTTTCCGTCACAGGCACTTAAATCTTGGAAGCAGTCTTCATCGAAGGTCTGATTTTTCTTCACCTTTTTTTTTAGAACTCATAACATGAGGATAACCTAACAACCATTAGTCTACATTTTTTTATAGTCACTGTTTTGTTATTTAGTCTTGTCCTTACTTTTCTGCTGTCCACCTCTGTGTGAGTGGGAATAAGCCTGTGTGCACTGGTGCTGGCGTTAGAAGTGGCAGTTGGCCAAAGTCAGTTGATGTTTGCATGAAAGACAAAGCCCATTTCCTTGTTTATCTTCTGATGCTGATGAAGTTTTGCATGTGTCTGGGTTTAGAGCAAGAATCCAAAGAGGATGGCAAGGATCCAGGCAGTGGCCACTAGTCACTCTGGGGGAGATGTTGACAAGTGGCCCAGACTTTGCAGTGTGTCCAATAGCCAGGGACAGGGGGAGAGAGCTTCATTAAACAAAAGCTTAATCAAAGAGGGCAGGAGGATGGTTTACATGAGAAAAGATATATTCTTTACTTAGCATTCACAACTTGCTTGTGGATTAATTAGCCCATCTGCTACAACAAATGTATTCCCTTGTCTTTGTGTTGACTGTTAAAAGTGACTGATTTCTCTATCCACTTAAAATAGTACCCTGGATTCCACTGAAATAACCTTTCCGAGGCAAGGAATTTATTTGATCATCCACTAAGAACCTGTAAATGGCTTGCTGTAAATAAGTGCTCAGCTGTCTTTGACTCCCAGGGTAACTATATGTGAGTGTTAAGTTGGGGGATAATGCAGGAGGAAGAAAATCCTTAAAGAACCTGCATGGAGCTTCCAACCCCATCTGTAGTACTCGCTCTAGGTTTTTTTTAAAAATCTCTCTTCTCAGCCCCAAGTGGGCAGGACAGCTGCCAGCATAGAGTAATTCAGCTATAGGTTTTCTTCTGAGAAAGGAGGCATTTGTAAATTAGGTGACCTTTATGCAGATCGACAAAGTGTGTTGATGAACTTCAAGTGACAATTTAAACAAGTATTGGGTCTAATGTACTTGTATTTCATAAGAAACCAAATAAAGGAGAGAATGTGTTAAAAGTCATCAAATTAAATCAGCATTTAAATGAAAATAGAGGTCAGCCATAGGTTCCCAGGATAAATGAAAATGTGTATCTTTTGTGATTTCTCGCATTCATGTGATTTTAAAATATTATTATTATTTAGAAATAAAATTTGCATGTAAATGGCATTATTGTGAATTTATGTCTATTTTCTCAGAATAACTGATAAGTACTGACTGATGTGAATAGACAGAGCTTCTGGTTTTCAAAACAAAAAAGGGTTTTGTATGCTACCCAAACATCTTTTAGATTTGCTGATGTGGATCTGTAATAAAATGGTTATCTTGTGCCAAAATCCATGTGGTTCAGCTGGGATACAGAAGGATTGTGTGTTTTATACTTGAATAGAGGAAAAAATTGATACATTGCTATGTGGTATTTATTCCCAAGCATTTACTTTTAGGAGAAACACCATACAGTTATCTGAAGCTTAAGAAGTATCAAAAGGGACTGGGGAGTCAGGAAAATAATTTTTCTGTTCTTAGGGCCTTAGGAATGAGAGTGCCTCAGACAGCCTATAGGACACTCTTGTTACAAAAATCACAGAAACTGAAAAATTGTGTCCTTGATAGGATCTGAGTTAGAAACAAGAATGAAGCAGAGACTGGAATTGAAGACCGGCTAGAAGACCCAGGCTTGAAGCTTTATCTCTGATTGCCTCCATTAGATGGGGCTGAGTCTGAACACCCTGGCAGGGTGACTTGTATTATCAGAGAGGGTTTGCAGAAGCTCTCTCCTTGGGGAAATTTCTTTGGTTTTCTTATAATTTGTTCTTTGACTGCTCTGGCTCTTCCTCTTAGATACCACTGATATTTTTTCCATGTAAATTAGATTAGATTATAATTTTATAGATGATAATTTAAATAATAAAATTATAATATTAAATCTTAGTGGTTTTGGCTTCGGTTATCAGACAGACCATAGGTATGCACTGAACTTAGGTGACCAAGCTAGTTGCCTTTTGAATTACCTGGTCACAGTCTAGGCTGCAGTGGTGTGGTACTTTTGGGTGTCCCAGACATTCCACACAAGGAGTTTTGAGCTTTTATATGTATAGAAATGTATTCAAAATTTGTAGGCTTCTCATCACTGCGTCCAGCATCAGGGCTAGCTAGAAATTGGTGGCTACATTACAGTGTGGTTATTTTGAATGTCCTCGTGAGTGACGTAGGCATGAAAGTGCTGATTCTTTGGAAGTTAAGTCAGAGGAAAGATGATGCTACCTTGTACTTGAGCACATTCTCTGGAAATGTATTGAGTTGATATATACAATAAATTAATGGTCAGCAGTATCCTAGCCATGCACAGAAATATGACAGGACTATGGCCGCAACAGTTGCTTCAAAATGTTACTGAAGGCTGCAGAGTTACTGAGGCTCTTTTGAGTTTGCTGACATTGTTCTTGTTTGCCTTTTTCCTTTTTGACAAGCAATTTCCAAGAATTTCTTGAATGAAGGAGTGATGTGGCAAAGAAATTTTCATTTCAAGCAGTATTTGCAAACACTGGGGAAAAGTCAGTTATGGGGTCTGTCCCATTTCTGGGAAGGGTTTAGGCTTAGTTCATTAAGTTTCATGAAGTTTTATGTCTCATTGTCTATACAACAAAGAAAATTTGAGCATGACCTTGCAGCAGAATCCTACTTCTGATTTGCCACCAGTGTAGAAGTTTTCCCAGGAATATAAATTCTAATCAGGTTTGGTACCTTCAGATAGTCATATTTCTTACTAGAAAATCCTGTCTTTCTACCCCTGCACAGGATCATCTCACTTCCACAGTAGCTCACAACAGCTAGGTCCTGTGTAGTAGTCAACAGTGGTCCCATTGCTCTGGAAAAGGTGGAATAGTATTTTCTGTGTAAGGATGTTGCACAGCCCTGTGTTCAAGGGCTTAGGTACTGACTGCCATTGACCAACTAGCCTTCACATTTTGTAGTGGGCTGATGCTTGCAAATCTTGCCCCAAACACCTAAATTTGTATAAATTTAGCATAATCCAACCTTGCGGTTACAATTTTAATACCCTGAGGCCTCATCTAGACCAGGAAGAATTTACTGCTTTGCCTGTAGCAGAGAGAAACCTTGGCCAAGTTATGCTGCATTTGCAACATAATTTTCTCTGGTTGATTATTTGTCTGTTCATAGCAAATTATTTATTGAGCTCTCTTTCCTTGAAAGAGCAGCAGCTGACTGTGCTAGTCAAATCTTCCTATCTTTGGTCTTAATGGTTGTATAATAGCCATAGCAGATAAGTGACAAAACATTGAAAATTTGCCCTGTTTCTTTTTAGACATCAGAGACATGTTTATTGACATCTGCATTAATAACAATGCTATGCCAGAAATCCTTTAAAACAATTGCATGCCACAGAAAATGCTGATATTCAAAATTAAAGGCACCCCTCCTATTTTAGTTGTATTTTACAAAGTTAATAAAACAGGATAAGAGAAATAATTTTAAATTACTTTCTGAATATCGTAGTTTCTTTGCTGTGTTTGGATTTCACTGGGTGGGAGAGTTATGGAAGAGTTCAAACGATTTCTAATTTCTGTCAAAGATTAAAGAACTTATTTCTGCTCCTAGTTGTATATTCCCTCTTGCATGAACACCAAAATAAGATCATCAATGTCATCAGGTGGCTTGATGTACTGCACAAATAATCCATCCCCCTGTATTTTACACCCATGTTTTTATGCTGCCTTTTCTCTGACCTTTGCCATATTCTGTTTTCTCTAGGTCAATGGGAAGGACCTCTCCAAGGCCACTCATGAGGAAGCAGTGGAAGCTTTCCGCAATGCCAAGGAGCCCATTGTAGTTCAGGTCTTACGACGAGCCCCAGCTACCAAAGCTCACAGTAGCTCTCAGGATGTTCGGCTTATGGATGCCAGCACTCAGACTGACATCACTTTCGAGCACATTATGGCTCTGGCCAAACTAAGGCCTTCCACACCACCAGTTCCTGATATCTGCCCTTTTCTACTTTCAGACAGGTGTGGTTTCTTTTTCTGCTGTTTACCTGTGGGATTGAGGCATTGCAGTGATGGTCTTCTAGCCCTCTCCTGAAAAAGTTTCAGGAACACTTTAAATAAATAATAAATGTTGTTGATAACCACTATCCCATTCAGGCTTCAGTGTCAGCTTTCCTAAACTCTGCTTGTAGATTAGGGCTACAGGATGGAATCTCAGCCATGTTTACTTTGTGTCCATGTGTCTGTTCATTCAAAGCTAAGTCCTAGTCAAGAAGAAAAACACTTCTGTATTCCAAAGTACAAAAAAAAGGCTTCTTCAGACCTAGAAAGAGCTTGTCTTGTTTTCTGTTCTTCCAAATTTCTCACCAAAAAATTGAGGAAACAAGTGATTTAATATAAGTGTCCCCTTACCAAAAGCAAAACAATTGCAAAAATATAGAGATCAAAAGGTACCATTTCATTTTTCATATGACAAAGTATATGAATTAAATTATCCCTCTTTGGAACTGAATTGGATGCAAACGCCAGCAGGTGGTGCTTCTATGTAAGTAGGGTGTAGGGTGCTTCCTCTTTTGACTCCACCTCAAAAATAACATCATGCAGTGGGTGACCTTAGATGACCCTACAGACCCTCTGCAGTTTGCAAAACCGATAGCCCTAGAGCTTTTTCACTGATTTGCTGGCATGGTGTGCATCCCTGCAGAATTGAAGCTAATGCAGAACATACCACTTTTGACTTTTATGTAGGTCCATTTTTAGAAGTTCTAGGTTAGATGGATTAGGTTTGCCACTGACTGCTGCACAGCAAGGAACAGGATACCTGTATTTCTGAGTTGTTACTGAGTATGTCTAAACTACAAGCTAATGTGACTGACGTTCCCCTGCCCTCAGCATGGGGAAAAGTTTTCAACCTCTGCTAAGATAGATCCGCCTTGGGTGCTGCATGGTTGGGATCCAGCCTTGCGTCTAAAGCTGTGGTAAAGACCTCATTCTTTGTGTTCCAAGCCCACTTAACAGTACAGTTTACTGACATTTGTAGCTGTGCAGTTGCTCAAGTGCACTTCATCACCCTGTTACCACTTTAACAGAGGATAATGCAAGTTATTTTATGCAAATTCTTGGACAGTTTGTGAGCCTGATATAGCCTATAGATTTTGGATGTTCAAGACTACGACCAGATAATTAGTGAGTTGCCCCCAGCCATGGCACAGCACCTGAATCTGGAGTTATGTACCTTTATGAGTAAGGAATCAAAAAATGTTACCACGAAGCAGTTTGGCCCAAACCAGACCCTTTTAAGAAATCACCCTGTGTAAATCTGAGAAAAGATGAACCCAGCAGAATGAACTCAGACAGAGCATGAGCTTTTGCAAAGAAAACAGCCTGTGCTGCTTCTTGATACACTTCCTTTCAAGCTGTCAGGCCATTCAGAGTAGCACTCCTGAGATGAAAACTACAAAGTAGGGCTGGGTTGGCAGGGGAGGCGGGGGGGTTTGAGGGTGGGGGAGTGAGGTGGGCTTATCACCTTTTAATTTAAAAAAACCCTATTGTCTCATCTACTGTTGTTGTACTGCTTTGTTCCACATAGCTGCCATTCTCTTCACCCAGTGGAGCATGAATTTTATGAAGGTAATGAGTATCTTTCCAGCCTGCCTGCTGATGCAGATAGAGCAGAGGACTTTGAATATGAGGTAAGATCATGGGCGCTCTTCAGCCTCTCTCTCTGTAATTACAGATATGGCGTTTACACAGCTGATAGCAGGCTGCTCTGAGAAAAAGAAGAGTGGGGAATACTTCTTAAAAATCATCACAAAAGGCTGCTTTGTGTTATACCTGTGCGATTTACTGGGGTTAGGCTAAAGATGTGAAATATGAAAGCAGAATTCTGCAGTGGGTGACTACATACATGCCTAGGAAGGTTATTAAACATGTTCTGTCTTTGTGCACTGGAGACTGCAACTCAAATGCTTCTCTTTAGTAGATTTAACAATTTAAAGCAGGCCTTTCCACAACTCCAAATGGTTACTGGAAGCTTAATTGCTTTCCCCCTCCTGCCTCTAATTTTAAGAATCAATTGTCCTTGTATTTCATGCCCTAGAAATCAGTCTTCTAGATATTTGGGTATGTGCTTGAGTGTTTGTAAGATCATGCATCAAATTGGAAAATGAATATAGTTTTATTACTTGCTCTTTGATATTTGTAAGTATTGCAATTATAAAAAGTTGTGCTCTGTACCACAACTCTCCCTTTGCTGCTTATGTATTGCACTCTCTGGTGACAAGGGTGGATGTGTTTCTGACTCACTGGAAAATCATTATGTGAAGCTTCCCAAAATGATAACATGTGATTAGTGATGTTGCTCTTCATTAGATTTTCATTTCAATATCTTAATAGTCTACTTGTCAGTCAGTCATTAGCTTTTTGTGTTTTCTACTGTCATCTAGTAACAAAATATTTATAGGGACGGGCATAAGAAGCAGATGGTTCTTTTTATTATTAAACAGTGCTGAGTCTTTTCATAAGTTCAAGTAACTGTATTTTAAATAAGAATGATTATAAATAATTAAAAATCTTTAATACAAGATTAAAAACATCCTATCCTCCTGTTTGCTCTACCTTAAGAAACCTTTTTAAATGTTTCATATAACTGGATGACATTTGGAAATTAAATGAAAGGGGAAAGCTTTGGCAAATATGCAGTAAGTTCACTTTTATTGTGTCTTTAGCATCTAAGACGCTCAACTGCAAGTTCAGCCCATTGTTCTTCTAGCAGCCTGAGGAATCTGAAGTTCTTCCCCCAGGAAGCAGAAAAATCAAATAACATCTACTGAGTGAATCTCATCAGAACAAGCAAACTTCTATTTGAACTCCTCAAAATATCATTGCTAGGGATAAGCGAAATGATTATTTCTTCCCAGTTGGGTTTTGGTGTGGTATCTCACAGCATAAGAGTCTTAGACCTTAAGTTCTATTTTGACTCCCCCTGTGTAATATAATATTAAATTTCTCTGTCAAGTGTGTTTGTTCATGATACTTGTTTCTGAAATGTGATAGAAACTATTTTGTCTGGTAAGATTTAAATTAATTAGTAATGTAAGCGTCTAGAAAGAATTTTTTTTAAACAGTAAAATGGAAATAATTTTCACCATTTAATAAGAATACCAGTGATAATTTTTAAAGGGCCTACCTGGTGGAATCAAGTCCTCCTTGTGGCCATTATTAATCCCTAATAAAGGCCTGCATAACTATTGTGACAACAGCAAATGTTTGGGCAGGTTCTCAGTTGCCTGTAATCTCTGCAAATCACAACATCACGGTCATTAATTTGCTGTCAGCTGTGATTCAGTTGCCCAAGGCATATTCACTGAGTGACTGAAATAAAGTGTTTCATGTGAAAATTAAATAAGAAAGAAACTGTCTAGACTCCTCTGAGAAGAATGTTTTCCACTAAATATGAAAGTTTTGTAGGAGGAACAAGAACATCTCGCAGCCTTTAATTAGCAGAGATCTAAACATGAAAGACACTCCCAAAGTTTAAGCCCATATGGTAATATTATGGTTTAGATTACTCATTGGTTGTATTATCTGCTTTTTCAGGTCTTTGTAAGACATTATTAAGTTCCCTTGACATAACTAGGCATCTGGAAAAACTGAGAGCATTGTCCTCAGGGTTGTGTATCTCCATCCCCAAAAAAAGTCTCAGAGTTAAAAGGGACTTCCCAGCTCCTGTTGCCAATCCTGGAGAGAAGCAGCAGGACAGTGGGTGGAGTAGATGCTATGGTCCAATGCTGTCATGGTCTCTACAGCAGTATTGCTTTGGGTGTGCCCTGCTGTGGCCACTGAGCTCCTCTACAGAGGGACTTGCCCTGACGTACTCTGGCCTCTCAGTTATGCCAGTATTACTCACTGTGAAACAGATGGGGGAACTAATCCAATGTTTTTTTTTTTAAATAAAATCTTAGAAGTGTTGCTGCCTGATCTAATTTCCAGCATAGCTCCACAAGTTCCTCTGCTGTGGCAGCAGCAACAGGGAAGGAAAAAAATGCTCAAATGCTCAGGAAGACAAAAACTGACAAAATATGAACAAAAATCATCACTGTCCATCTGATGCCAAGATGATTTTTGCTTTTACATATTCTTCAGGTATTTGTAGCTCTGTAGACTATTACTGTATAGTTATGTAGTTCCTAGCTAACTCCAGCATTTTTCCTACACTGATAGAAAGACAAAACAAATTCCAAAGACCCTATCCTAATCTTGCTTCTTCTGGGAACCAAGGACAAGCTACCCTCCCAAGACACTTTCCTATAAACAACGAGAAGAAGGGGGCTCCAGAGGAGGTTGGACCAAGTGGGGGTATTACCTCATCACTTGTGTTTTTATTTGGGGATTCTTGTCAATTATGCTAATTTGCTAAACTTAGAAAACTGTATTCGGCTTGTGTGATGTGGACATTTTTCCACACTTGGCCCTGGAGGCCTCCAATTAAAGACCAGCTTTTATATTACTTCCTATATTAATATTGTCTAGAAAGTGTGTTGTTTTGTTTCTAGATTTTTAAGGCATCTCATCCACCATATAAGGGTGAAAGCAGCAAGGAGGGGGTGCAGCAGCCCTGCTCATGCCTCCCAGCAGTCTGCAGGCTGGATGGAAGAACCACAGAGTGTTCTCTATCTCACACTGATTGATTTGTCCTGTGTTTAGGGGAAAGAGGTTTATTGTTACTACTGTGCTTTATTTAGAAGGAGGATTTTATCACTGTTCCTTGATTTTGTCATTGTTTTCTAATTTGTAAGAACTTTCTGATGTGTACTTCAGCTAATCACACACATCAAAAAACCTGTCTGGTGTCAAGAGTATGGTTCTGTTTCTAAGATGCCCATTTGCCTTCCCATTGTACAAAAAGATGCAGATAAGCAGCTCACAGGTCTCCATGGCAAACAGGAAAATTTTTAAATTGATTAAAAACCAAACCAGAAGATTTCAGAAAGGAATTGAAACAAGACAGTGAGCAAAAAAAGAACTAGAACCACACCACCTCATTATTTCCTGGAATTGGTTTGTAAATGAAGAATGCATCATGCAAAATACGCAGCCAAATTAGGAAGTAAGGAAATAAGATGACTAGCAAATGAGGTGCTGGAAACAAAAATGTTTTCCAAGAAAGGGAATGTCCTGAAAAACTCTGATCCCTGGTTCTTGCTTACAAATATGTGCTAGTGTTTAAGTACCTGAGTTAGCACCATAAGAGACCAAGAGGGGATCACATATGATAGCCAGCACTAGGGATATGGATTTATACCTGCAGTGGTAGGATTAGACACTTATAAGACTCTTCTACTCCAATTGTAAGCTAGAAAAGTCCAGTGGGCTGTGCTCAGATTGTCACAGTGCAATGAACTCAAGTATGAGCCAATTGTCTTGGAAGGATGAACTCCCAGGGAGGCTCATTAGGCTCCATACAGTACCATACCTTAAACAAATGCCTGGGAAGATGATGAAGGTGGGGGATTGCCATTTGCCAACTTGAGCATCCTTATGTTGCTACTGCAAAAGTTGTCCTAAAAGGAATCTGAATTGCTGGTAGATGCTGAGATGAAGGCAGAGCCAGCATCAGTCAGTGTTGGCAGAAAGGCATCAAAAGATTTGCAATTCTTGCCTAGCTAGATACTCATGAGCACTTTTAAGAAGCAGGACTGGACTGATTTGTAAGTACTCAGTTGGACTTGCAGTCAGTATCACTGAAAGAGAGCCAAAGATATTCGGGACAAACCCACCCAGTCTGGCTATGAGTGGCTTTGTGCTGCTGGAATTGTATCAAGTATGTTTAGAGTACACGTCACACTTGCTGGTACCAATGAGGTGAAAGGACTAAAAGCATCACAGTCCCCAGAAAATCTGTGTTAAACATGGCTCTAAAATTTGTCCTTGTAAGAAGAATAGAGGATACTGGTGCTAGGGAGGAGCAAATAAGCTAAAGGATGCGCACTTATATAATAACATTTCTGAACCTACTATGCAGGAGAGAGAAACTTCATATACTTGGTTTGGAACATTAACAATAATACAGAAATTAAGGGGACAGAGTCATTTAAATGGCGGGACAGTTGAAAAATTGGTAGAAAAAGAAAAACAATGAAGAATGTTGTAAAGACAAAGCTGGTCAAAAGAAAGTATCACTGATGTCTGGTCCTATGTATTCAGTCTAATGAGACGAGAAAATAAGATGTTACAAGCAGGCACAAGCTGGTAGTGTTTAGTCAACAGGTCCTTATCCAAGGGCAGAGACCTTTTTACCATGTATGTACTGAGGTAGCTTTTGAGCAAAAGCAAAATGGGAGGTGAGTGCTTTCTGCTGAGGGATTACAGCTTTTTAAATTTCATATATCTCACATAGGAAAATATTCTCATTTCCAGCTGAATGCTTCTTCCAAACAGCAAAAGTAGAAATCCTTGAGAAGGAATAGCAGTGGGTTGCGTTATCGGTCGTTGCATATATGAGGAAGACTAGATTTAAGTTTGCTGTCAACATTGAGGGGGTTGTTTTTTGGAGGAAGGTTGGATGTTAGTCAATGGGGATGCACAAAGGAAACCAGAATAATTGCCTAAAAGACTTTCCAGCTCTGATTGTTTTCATTTTTAGGCACAAGTGATTGTTTCAGCTTTCAGGAGCCTGGGAAATTATATCAACAGTCCATCATGTCAGGAGGGAAACATTTCAGAGTGAAAAAGGGAGAATGGCAGCCATTGTGTTAGCCCACCTGTGTCTGATGACTTTAGTTTTAATGCATGCCAATGCTAGTCCTGATAGATTGGGACAGTTTTAAGACTACTACCTGTGAAAAGTTGCTCAGAATAGAGTTGACCCTGCATGAAATTATGAGGTATTCTGATGCTCTTCACTTAGAAACTATTGAGAAGCTTTATGTTACTTTTTTGCTCAGAAAGTTTGTGCATGTCAGTAAATGTACAGACAACCACATGAGCCGTGTGCAGGTAAAATCTTTCTGTGGTCAGGTTTTATGGAGCCTTTTGTGTCCAGGCAATGAAAGGATAAGAGTTCTTGGAGGAAAGAGCAGCCACGAGAGCCATAGTATTTTGAGAAAAAGCCACATAAGATTTTTCCCTCTTGGAGCATGAGCTAGAAGCTACACACATGCTATTTGGATTCTTCCAAATAGTGCTATAGAAAATAAGACTTCTGGAAATTCATATGCAAGTTGCTTTACTGCATCATCCTCATCCTAAGCACAGCAACTCATTGTGCTCTGAGGGTTGGTTAGTACTTTGGAGCAAAAATTATTACTCTTGATATCATGTTCTGATTTGTAGACCCAAGGGACAGATTTTTCCATGAGAATAAGGAAATAAATGTGTGTGTATGCATGTTGAGTGCAAATGCTAATTTCTGGTTATGTGCAGCCATTTGTTTAAATGTTTTGATAAGTATTTGCACTCATAAATCTGTTAACTGTAAATTTAGATTAGTCCTGCAAGTTTACTATTGGCCTGATCCAAACCTGCTGAAATTACTAAGGTTTCCTATTGACATAAGCATTTCTGTATCAGATGCTGTCAGCTGTTTTCACAAACAACTAAAAAGGGCCTTGAAGAGAGACAAGCTAGAAACCTTTCTGAAATGGCCAAGAGTAAGTCTTTATGGAGACGTCTTTTCACTGGACACTTAAAAGTTGCATAGGACAAAATTTTATCCTGCTCTCTTTGTTTCTTCTACCGTATCTGAGCATTGCAGTACATACAATGCAGCAGTAACACACTGGTTCACTCTGCCAGTAGTACTCATCCCATTGTGATGAGGGAAGGTATTTCAGGAGCAAATTCAAATTTACCAGTTCTGTGACATTACACTTTTGAAGTGATTGATTTTATTGGTATTTTTTCCTTAGAAATAAAGAAGGAGTAATTTCAGATTAGCAGTCTGAGTGGGGCTGTTTATCTGAATAAAGTTACTTGAACACCTGTAAGTATTTATGGGTTGATGCTCTCATGGGCCACTGAAGTGTGGCGTCAGTGACATTCTGAACAGCCCACCATTGCTGTAATAGTCCAGGAGAGACCTGCCTGCCTGGTGAATTCCTATTTAAGACCTTTTCAACACATGGATTACTTAACCAGTAAACCAAACAAGTCTGTCTATCTTGTAAATACATATTTAGGGCCTTTTTAACATGAGGATTACTGAGCTGACAGCCTATAACAGCTCCCTCCAGAGCTCTGATAGCCTACAAACACCCCTGTGTGAGCATTACAGGAGCTTGCAGCAACACAACTGGAGCTCCTCCTCAATTGCTAGCACCTGAACAAACAGCTTTTATGGAAACAGCTTCTGTTCACACACTGTCAGCACCGCTGATTGCTGCAGTCAGGCTTTTTTGTTTTGTTACCTGATGAGTGTTTCTGTACAATGAATCTAATTCTGTGACTTGCTTGCATCTTGTTTTTACTGTATTTCCTACTGTGATTGGAGTCTTTATATTTTACCCTGAACTTCTTAAAATTGGAGATAAATCACAAAATGCACCTCTAGGAGATAAAAGGCAGTTTTTACATTCAGCAACCACCAGACATAATTTAAAAGAGAAGGCTTCAAGAAATATGGTTCCTAATAGAGATATGGGTATTGTAGTTTTGAAGAGCTGAATGGTGGACAAGGTTGTATCTTTCCATTGTCATCAGACCTGATTGGTGTGGTAGGAGAAATAGGAACAAACTTGCTATGGTGTAGATTTTCAATGGAAAAAACAGATGCTTCTCACCACATGCCTTGCCTTATGGAGCTGCTGTTGTGGTGAAGGGACTGAACTGACAGCTCAGGGTACCTGGGACTTCATTGCAGAATTGTGGAATGGCTTGGATTGAAAGGGACCTTAAAGATAATGTAGTTCCAACCCCTGCCATTGGCAGGGACACCTCCCACTATACCAGGTTGCTCAAAGCCTCATCCAGCCCGGCCTTGAACACTGCCAGGGATGGGGTATCCTCAGCTTCTCCGGGTGTCTCACCACCCTCATAGTAAAGAACTTGTTCCTAATATCTCATCTAAATGTGCCCTCTTTCATTTTAAAGCCCTTACCCCTTGTCCTGTCATGACATGCCCATGTATAAAATCCCTCTCCAGCTCTCTTGTAGCCCCCCTCAGGTGCTGGAAGGCTGCTCTAAGTTCTTCCTGAAGCTTTCTCTTTACCAGGCTGAACAATCCCAACTCTCCCAGTCTGTTATTATAAGAGAGAGACTTGGTACACTGTGTTTATTTTCTGACCATTGGTTCAGACCTAGCAGTTATGGCTGAGTCATGGTTGCCCCGTGGTATAGAGACATTTACTGACACCATTATTCTGATTTTTTGGTGGCAATTCTTAATATTATATAGTACCTGCTGATAAGAAGTATCATGAAGGAAGTGAACAGGTATGTGTGTGCCTGTAATCTGTGGTTTTGGTTGCTTAGGAGAGTCTAGTTTGTGGGGACTTGGGGTGATTGGGCTTTTTTTTCCCCTATTCCCCCTGTATATATATATATGTATATATATACAGGTGGAATAGGAGAAATATATATATATATATATTTCTCTCTATAAAAATAGAGAGAAAAAATGGACTGTGTTTTAAAGCTATCTTGTAAGGAATTCTCCTGGATTAGTAAATAGATTATTAGAGTTGTTTCAGTTGGACCTGAGGCAGCACTACAATGATCAGGGCTTCTAAAACCCTTCTTTGTGACTTTTTGCCTTTAACTCAAAAGAGTTCTGAGCAGCAAACACCCAGTCTGTGATCCATCTGACTGCAACTACTGACTAAAAATGGAAAAGGTCACAGTTGAAAGAGGAAAGTGGCACTGGAATATTTTTTGCTGTATTTCTTCGAATAACACTGGTTAATAATTAAAAGAAGACTGTTTAAGCATGCGTTTGGCATAAAACCACATAAGATTATGTATTTTCACTGGCATTTTTATTTTTAAAATACCTGTGAATTTACATCAGTATAATTTACACATAGACAACAATAAACATGGAATTTCTCCCTAACTGTGGCCAGTTGTACACTGTAAATGAACAAAGGATTGGTAAAAGGAGCAGCCCTTTTTTTTTCACTTTTTCATTTGGCTTTTAAGTATTGAAGACAATTTTCAAGTATAAATAAATTTTTAAAAAACCATTCTACTGAGGTTCTTCAGTGTTATGATGTCCTGTATTGCTACAGGATTCACAAGCAGGTGAACTAAGGACAGTTGTATCGAGAGGCTTGCCAAATCAATCAGTGGCAGAACTGGCAGTAAAAGCCAGAAGCCTTTAATTGTAATGCATCTCCTTTTTGGCCGTTAAATCACTCTTCTTCCTTGCTAGTCATTGGGTCATTTAGGTAGAAGGGGATTTCAGGGTAGTTTCTGCCACAGTTGTTCAGTGATTTTGAGTGTATTGCTGTGTCTCATCACAAAATTCTGACATTCAAAGTGAATGAAGTTGCTGTCACCTCACCTCCCCTAAGTAATGAATATCCCAATTTAGGGATTCGAATTGTGTCCACAACTGCAGACTATCATGAGAGAATGGGGAGAAAAAGACACAAAACTGACATGGGCAAATTTATCAGGGTTATTACCATTTATTGTGTTTTAAAACAGAAGGAAAATACATCAAGTCAGTGATATTCATTCTGTTTCATGATTTCATAAAACAAGCACAGGGTTACTCCTTACTTCACCTGGAAGCTAATAAAAATTCTTACTTGTCAGAGCTTATGTTTTTCCAGGAAAATGAAGAAAAGTGAATTTAGTTCAGCAACACGACATTGCTATTACAATATATGGAATGTGATTTTCAGTCAGTGAAGGAAGAGAAAGGTGCTGGCAATATTTTCATATTTATGGAAATCTGTGGATTATAAATCTTCTGTTTTGGAGAAAGTCTTTGGACAGTTCTTACATTATTATCCCACATACTTCCATATATGCTTTACAGTCAAAATGTTTCTAAGAGTTTTATTAATGCTATTTTTCATATGCCTTCTACTTGAATGTTCATGTAGTCTGTCTTGGAAACATGAAATCTAGCTATACAGACAAAAGATGGGAAGGAATAATTTATTTTATATATTCTTTTAAAAATAGCCTAAGTCATGTTAACCACCTTATTATAATGTTGCTATTTTAAAGCTTAGTATCCTAGGAAATCCTAGAGCACAGGAAGCATGGGCTGAATCTCCCTAGCTAGAGGGAACCTTTTACAAGAAAATGGACTTTAAACAAGGTTTCAGTATTATGCATGCTGGGCCTTCAGAGGAGAAATCAAAAAAAGCAGGAGAGGCCTTTTCTCTGAGAGTTTGCTTTTTTATTTAATGAGAGATCTCTTCAAAGAGAATGTGATAGTCATTCCTAGAGGGCATGGTTTGGTGAGCAGGAATACAGGTGAAACAGTATTGTGCATCAAAAAGCAGAAGATGAGTTTGCTTTGTATTTCATCTCATGATTTTATCAATCTGCACAAGTATGTATTTGGGAGTAGAGGGCATTTCGTGTGCAACAGAAGTTTGAGCAGCTGAAACTCAGCATGGATATGGTGCCCACAGACCTCATTTTGGTGCCAGGAAAATCAAAATGTGTTTTGAAAGGCATTACCTATTGCTTCATGTGCTTGATTTATAGGCACATGTATGTGATTAAAATTTGCATATTTTAACTATACGTGTTTTAATATGTGTGTACCTCAAGGTAAACAAGAGGATGGATGGTCTGGAATTTTAATAGTGCTTTCTAAGAATTTCTAATTTTATAAGTTCAACTTTAAAATTAGCTTTTTCATAGTATTTTGCCTTTACTGTGTCTGAAAGGCATAAACTGAATTACAGGAAGGTATATGTCTCACAAATGTAATTGAAAAACTACATTTTCAGCTTGATTGCAATTAATATCCCAAAACAGCCTTCACACAGTTGTAGATCTAGGCTGTCCAAATACATGGAATTGTAACTGGGTAAGAGTTTGAATCTACAGCTATATGTTCCACTGTCCAGATAAACGCTTGCTGCAGCAGATGTTGGCACATCTGTTATGCCTCCCTATTTCAATTGGCTGCCTGGGTGTTTAGAAAGTGCTGATGAGGCAGATAAATCTTCTGACACATTTCAGGCCCAAAGCAGGCAGGCAGCAGTAACAATGATGTTTACAGAGCCAAGTACTCAGCAGTCACATTTTGAAATACAGCAAATATAAAGTATGATTTTACCTGCAGTAGGTGAAATGTATTGTATTCCATTGTTTTAATTTATTATTTAATTTATTGTATTGTGAAAGCTATATTTATTGTATTGTGAAAGTGATTCTCAGCTGATCTGAACTGCAGCTAAGATGCCCCTTATATCTCTGGACTTTTTCTAAGATTTGTTGTCTAGAAAAAGGTGCTTGCTACAGTTTAGAAAGAACTGTAAGCTATAAAGAGGCTCTTTATTAAACTTAAGAGAATTGGGAACCAGAAACAGCTGAGGTATATGTGTTTTTTGGAAGGAGAATAACTGTCTTCTGGGGACCTGAAGTTCCTGATCTTATCAGAACTCTTACTTTTAACAGGTTTTCTTCTACCCAATGAAGCATGTCAGATTTGAATGTTTTTATACCATTAGGGCCTATAAAACTTTAGAGTATCAAAGAGGACATTCATGGACAGAGGAGTATATATCTGACAGCCTCAAGTGTGGAGACTGGTTTCCAAGTACATAGAGGTTTTGCAGGAGTTGGATCCCTTCCAGACCTTAATCTCCAACACAATGAACGATAAACAGAAATGTAGAAGTTACTGTAAAGATTTTAGCACTGATTTTGTGTGCTAATATTGTCTCATTCCCTTTAGTAGACATTACCACTACATTTTCTATGTGGCTTTCAATTATCCCTGTTTGAGGAGAGTCCAGAAATTGCAGTGAGCCTGTTGTAGAGGAGCAAAGAAATGGATGTTGATTATACAGATGATATGGTTATAATAGGTTATGTTTTGCAGTATACAGTCTACAACTTCTCAGGACAACTCTTCCAGTCTTTGACTACCATCATAGTAAGAAGCATTTCCCTAAGTATCTAATCGGAATTTCCTGAGTAGTGACTGATGTCTGTTGTCTCATGTGACTGTCACAATGCACCTCAAAGAGTCTGGTTCTGACTTCTCTGGACTCTTGCACTTGATACCTGAAGGAAGCAATAATATCTCCTTATTGAGAAGATGACTTCTCTTCGAAAGGCTGGCCAAATGCAGTTCTCCCAGCTTCCCCTTGTTGGAGATGTACTCCAGCCCCCTTTTTAGTTAATGGACTTCTAGCCAGACATGTAGTACTGTATTCCTACCTGATAACCAAGAGAAGGTCCATTCTAACATTTTATCTCAGAGCCATTTCCACCGAAAAACAGATTGGGGAGCAAATTCTGGAAAGCTCCAAAAGGGGAAAAAAATGGACTGGTTAAGTTGGATGGGTTTGTTCTCCCCAGACTCAAGGAGCTCTAACCAATGTGACAGTTTAGTGTATTCACACACACTGCACAATAGAATAGTTACTACTCCAGTCTGCTTATCTCATTGTAACATAAGGTTCAGTTTCTGCCTTGTCTGTGCTATTCCCACCTGCTTTATTTAATGAGAAGAAAGTGACAATGTAGGATCTAAGATTAGTGAAAAAGAGACCCTTCACTGCATATTAGCAGTTAGCTAATTGTACTTATACCTCCTCTTATATCCTTGCAAATCCATATTTCTATTGAGGGAAAGACCAATAGCAAGGACCAAAGTTGACTGCTAAAAAATACTACATATAAGCATTTCATCATGGATCTCTCTGCTCAGAAAGCAAGAAAGCATGGTTTTCCCAAAAAACAATATACCAGAAGGGGTATTGGGTCTCAAGCAGGAGAAAATATATATGCATGTGTATCATAGGAAAATATAGATAGTTAAGTACCTCTAATAAATTAGCATTCATATGGCACCATTCATATGGGAAAGGACAGAAATAAAGAGGATGAATAGGAAGGTGGAAGAATCAGGAAGAAAAGTAAGACCATGGTTTGTTTGAAAGAAGAAAGTGGATATTTTACCTTCCAGTAAGTGTGATCATCCAGACAACAGGGAAAAATTGTTTTTTAATAGCATTTCAAGTATTTTATGTTTAATATTTCTCATAAGAGTTGATTTTTTGGATTTATCATTTTGACAGGAATCTGAAGCTTTGGTATCATGCATGCTAGCTGAGCTTCAAGAGTAGGTTTGTGACTTGCTGGAAGATACACTGTCAGCTGTTGAACCTTTAGCTGCCAGGAAGACTGTAATTTGTAAAGGATTTTTTTTCCCTCTTTGACTTCCATATGACATACACTCACTCTAAAGTCCACCATGTGTCTTTAAGCTAAAATATACTTTAAATGCAAGTCAGACAGGCCACAGAAGGTCTGCCAGGCCCACAGAATTAAAAGTGTTTATCTCATCTCCATAAGCTTAGACCCCTCCTCTCACTGCAACACTGAATTTTCATAGCACAGTGATCACAGGCTTCTCCTATTTGTAGTCCAGCTCCATCATTCATCCAGCCCAACCAGTTCCCCCATCTGCTCCATGATTGCTATCTGCCCCCTTGTCCTCACCCGAAGGGAGTCTCAGCTGACTCCAGGGTGTCTTCCTCCTCCCACTCATGGCCAGCAGGCTGTTACTGGTCATCACACATCAGACTGCTGAATACTCACTGGCAGGCATACCATGCCTTAAGTTTCTCCATTGTTTGATTTTTTACATGGAAGTGTAATGCACGCCAAAAATTTTCACTCCAGAGCTGCAGGGTGAGAGTGATTTCCCACATCTATTGGAGCTTCTTTATTATCAGAGGATTCATCAGCTACAGGGCCAAATTCTGCTCCCCCAGTTGCAAGATGATATTTTATTAATAGGTGCCTATATGTCAGCTTATTAATTCTGGGGTTTTCTGCTATTTTTTTTTCCTTCTGTTTTGTTTTGTTTTCTAACACTGGTATCATTGTCTACATTATCCTGCCATCATGGAGCATTCTTTGTCTGGAGACAAAACAGCATGTGGCTCTGAGTGTAGCTATAAAGCAGGGATCAGCAGGAGAGTGATTTTGTTTTTAAGTATTTCTCATACTACATTGTATTTGGTTTTGGATTATGCATTTGAAAAATGCTTGCTGATATTTCCACTTTGTGCTTTGATATAAACAAATCTTGTGTCAGAGATTCTTAAATCTAAACCTGACTTCAAAAAATGAGGATGAAATGAGACTTCAGCCTATAAGGTAAAGCCCCCACCCCTTGGACTGAGCATTGTTTTCCCCCACCATGTGGAATGGAGATAACCCTCTGTTTCTTTGTGGTAAGCTACCAACCAAATCCATTCTGGCAAATCTGACACCCAATGTGATTTGTCCTTTTCGATGCTGTTTATGAGAAGTCAGGACAGTCTTCTGTCAAAATTGATAAGTGAGAAGGCACTGGGGAATGCAATTTTATTTGTAACAGCACAGCTGCCAGCAGTTCCAACTTGTTTACATCTAGGCTGGCTCTGTCTTGCTCCATAGCTTTTCTATTTCCATCCAAATAGCCCCCAAGTACATTGTGGATGTGCCGGTCTGTGTGAAATCTGAATAACAGAACATACTGGGACTGTTAGAGAGAGAATTTATTTCTTTAGGTTATTTTCACAACTTGAGAATGTAAGTCATTTTAAAAGTGAAAACCTGAACTCTACCAAATCTCCATAGACATTTACAGAATGGGTTCTAAAACTGATCTATAAAATTCTGCAGTGCTTGTAACCTTCTGTGGTGAAGGTACCAGAGGACCTAAGAGCTTTGCTTTTCTGGTGAAAGTGGCAAGTGTTTGTAAATTAAATCCCCTGCAAGCTTTTAAATACAAGTTTATTCATCGTGAAAAGAATGCAATAGGACCCTGCAGTGACCTGTGAAGGGGAGGGCTGTTTCATTGCACTCTGTTTCACACTGAATACTTCTGGAACATAGCCTACAATTAGCCTGTGTTACATAGACATTAATGTATTTCCTGGAAAATCCCTTTGACAGGAGAGCATAACTCTTGATGGTGTTAGGATAGTTCTCAGGTCTAGGATGCCTTTGTTTGCCTGCAGTATTACTTGCCTTCTGTCTGGAAGCCCCAGAATCCCAGGCGGTTTTGATCTTTTTTTATTGGCACATTTAAGAAAGCTGCAGTGATAGACATTTGCTCTATACAGGCTCTCCTGTGAGCTGTTTCTTTACAGTAGCTCATCCTAAACACTCAGTTGTCATGGAGGTAAAGTGAGAGAAGGGGTTTATGTTTGACTGATCTAACTTATGACAGAAAAGCTTTTCTAGAAACTGAATTTTCTTGTTTTCTTTTGCCATTAATTTTTTTGCAGTTATTAATAAATAGGTAGTCTATATGGTTTGTCATTAAAAGTTAGTAAAGTCCAGAGATGGCTGTAAATGTCAGTACTCTGATTCTGTGAATTGTGGGGCGATCTAACATTTTCAGTTTCTCATTATAAGCATATACCTTGTCTCTGTGTTTTCAAGAATTGTAATCATGCTCTTAAATTAACTGTTAGATGATTGCCAGGAAAGACTCTCTGCAGTGTAACTGACCTGCCTGGCATGCACTTACACACAGATATATAAGCACTGCATGTGCCTATACAGTCAAATGCATACGTTTGCACGCATAGACACGTGCACATGCAAGTAAAGAATTAAATATTTAACACCCACCCCAACCCTGAAAACAAAATTCCTAATTTAGTATGAAATTACTTTGTTAAATATACAGTGGAGGTGTCACAGACTCTCTTCATCCAAACAGAGATAGGTAGTCCATAGAAAAAAAATCATAGTTGAAATAGTTTTTTTGACTTCTACCAATGCTAGGATTTACATCTCTTTCTTCTTAGTTTCTTCAAATTACTTCTGGTCACCATTAAAGGCCTAACCTCTAAAAAAAGCCATGCTGGGTGTTGGAAGCATGATTTGGGTAATGTGAAACATGATACCCGTTTGAAACACTAAGTGTCTGTTTTAAGGGTGTATCTTACCCATTGTACACACCCTGATCATTTGTACATGACACTTACAGCTCCTCCTGCACAGTACAAATTCAAAGGTGAAATACACTGTGCTTTAAAATGAAGTCTAAAGAATAGCATTTATTCTGTTGGTGGTGTTATTTTTGTTACAAACCCAGGCTGTCATTTCCTCTGTTTTACACCCTCTCTCATTTGCAACACATGATTTTATGTAACATGTTATACCATTCTCATCACTTCTGAATTTGAGATGAAATTTTCTATTTAGTAGCTCCACTGTTAGTCCTCCTAGGGCTTCATTAGATTGAACTGTTCCTGTACGAAGAGTGAAAGTTCTGTTTGTATTATTTTTATTTCATGAGCAGAATTACTTACTAGTGATGATGAGTGTGTGGCATTATGAAGATTAAATATTATGCAAGGTAGTAATGTAAATGACTAGTGATTTAGCAGCTTGGAAAAGGTATATCCTTCAGGTAATGTGGAGGAAGATACCAAGAAAGTGAATGCTATTAGCGAGATGCTGCCAGGTGCTCGGCTGTTTGAAGCTCTGTTTGATAACGATCCGAATGTTTGCATCACTGAGATGCAACATAAGTGATGAGACGAGAACCGTGGAGTTGGAATTACTAAGTACATTTATGAGGCTGACCTTTGCTTAGTTTCCATAGTTTACAGAAACTAACAAGAAGCTGAAAAAAATGATCTTACGTACAGAACCTTCATATAGTAACCCTGACAGAAAGTGTCAAAAGCAGCCAAAATTCAGCTATGCATATAAATTGGAGGTTGATCTCACCCAGAAAGATGCAGAATCACGATGATTCTGCAGAATTAATCTTAATTTTAAGGTGTCTGTAGTCCATGGAGTCCCCTAGCACTTCTGTTTGATGCCTCAGAAGACTGACACTAGCTCAGACAGATGAGGATTTTTTTTCAGTGTAACTAGTTTCTTTTAATAAGTCAGACTTTAATGTACTTTCTCAGTTAATTCCTCATTGAGCTATTCTGTAAGTACTCTGATCTTGGCCTTTTGTGCTTCATTCATTCAATTATTCATTCTGTCAATTATACCATTAGCAAGATGAACAGTAAAATCAGCTTCTCAGCTATTACTACAGGTAAAAAAAGGAAAAAAAAAGACAAAAGTAACTACTCTTATTTTGCTTTATTATTTTTGTGTTGTTTATTCTTAAAGTGTATGCTAAATACTATGCTACTCCACCTTGGATCATCAGATATTGGGCCCCTCGTTGCATTCAATAAGCCTTGATTTCGTCTGAAAGGGCTATGGTACAGAATAACTTGCCTGACACAAGACACTGCTTTACAGGTAAACAAGGACAAAATCATATAACCTGTCAGCTAAAGCTTTGTGTATTTTAGCCTTTCCAAACTCTTAGGTCATCCCACTATGACATAAATTGTGCAAAGAGTTTGGAGCTCTGCCTGGTAGTGGACTGTAAAGGGGTAAGACTAAAGGTGTTTCGTCTCATACCTGGGGTTGTTTCAGAATCTGCACATGACCACTTACTTAGCCGTGGGCAGTAATTCACTAATTGGTGGTAAGTGCATTGTTCTGGGTGGCTATGAAGATAACATTTTATTTTTTGTTTGGTTTTTTTTTTCCTTGATATTGCAATAGTATCAACTGGTAAGAATTATAATCTAGGTTTTGTCCAAGAGGTACTAGTAATCCTCCACTGGTACAGAAAAATTGCTGAATTCACAGACATCTCCACAGACTGCATCTCTTGGAATTCTTTTGCCTTAAAACACCATTACATTACTGTGAGCTTTGTAGATGGAACTTGTCAGCCATATTTCACACATTTTAGGATTAAGATAAGGCATGTCTGAACCGCATTGTTTGTTTCACCACACAAGGAGTTTTCCAGACTGGCAGCATTTTATCTTTCTGCTGATGGAGGAGGTATCCTTCTCCAATATGCTGTGGTGATTTCCTTTTCTAAAACACCTATGTGTGTACTGTTGTGTTGGCTCTTAATTTAAAACCTGTTTTTTTCATACTTGTAAACAGCAAAGCTCTCCTTCTCCTTTCTGTCTTTTTTTTTTTTCCCCCTCTGTTCAGGAGTGGGTTTTGAACCAGAGAGGGAAGAAAGCACAATGTTTTGGTTTTACAGGCTAGACTATACTGATCTTTTCCTCCAAAGATAATGGAGCTAAATGGGATGAGTAGATTCTAGTTAATGCTAAGAAATTGCATAGTTGACTGTATCACAAACTGAAAATGTTTAGGATCTTCTGTCTTACCATGTCACAAAAATAAAACCTTGAACAATGAATCACAGGTTCTGTTACACTGGGGAGTGACACTAATTAAAATTAATTTGTTTTTTTGACTATGTTGTAATGGCAAGATGATCTTCTCATTTTAATAAGGAGTTTTATGTTAACTGATCATGCGATGTCCATTTAGGAAAAACACTGTTGTTTTTGGATTTGATGCTGCCCCTTCTAACGGCATTACCTGAGTTCATGGGACCCAATACTCTGACATAGTGTATGCATGAAGGAAACTCAGTAGCTGTGCTGGTTTTGATAGTCTCTCTTGGTCCTTTAAGGGGTTCAACAATTGCTATAAGGGCAGATGGGGATTATTTTCAAACACTCTGCAATAATTTATTCTTTGGTGTGCTGCTATTCTGGTAGTCTTTGCATTGTTTTCTGCTTAGAGATAAGGAAAACCAGTCACAAAAAGTTGTATGAGGTAACTATACCAAAGCAGTTACAACTGAACAGGGAATAGGGACTTAAAAGCAGGAAACTTCTGGAACTATGCTAAAAAAAATCTGTCTTATGAGGCAAGATCTTCCTAATTTTTTTTTTTTAAAGTATGATTAATTTGAGAAGGTAGGGAAATTTCCCTTCCTCAGTATAGCACATTATCTAGGGAAGAATCTCAAACATATGCCCAGTAATCTAAAATTCACCAAATGATTTTTCAGAATTTTACATCTCTTAATCTTGTAACCAGTTACTTGTATCAATAAGTTCATCTTCATTCCTTATTAAAGTTTTTCCATTCTGGAGATGGCTCACTGTGTTTCCGTACACAAATAAGTTGCAAAGGGGATCGGCAAGTTTCCTTGTCATCATAGTCTCAGGAGACTCCCAGTCCCAGACATATGTTTGGACATGAGGTAGCCAAGTGTAGTTTACCTTTTTCATTCCGTAAAACAATGTTGAATACCTGGTTAACTTTTGTTAGTTATGGTGGTCTGCAGTATACACGGTAAACTAGTCTTTCTTGCATTTCGTGACAAGTCATCAGTGGACAAAAATGAAAAATGTGCATAGAATGATATGAGACAAGATTAAAGTGTCTAGCAACAGGACTCAACCCTCTAGAAATAATGCAGTGTTTTTCTCATTAAACCTCCATTGCATTAGAGCAGCCCAAGAGTTACAGCTCCATGCAAAGAATTCAAAGAATGTCTTCACTAACTGTGAATATAGTAGGTCAAATTCAATAAAAATAGTATTAACACAGTGTTAGGGCTTCCATAAACCTGTTTATTCCCTCTAAGTTCTGGGTCAAGGGACACCTTAGATTTCAAGTATATTATGAGTTTCAAAGTCACCCAATTACCTCCAAACACTGGAAGTTCTTGTATAAGCTTTGAGTCTCCTACCTTGGGAAGAGAGTATCTTGCTGTTCATTGCAACTAATTTGTATTGAGCTTTAATTTCTTGTTTGCCTTATTTCTACCCATACAAAAATGTCTCATCACAGAGAAGTGTGAGATGGCAAGACAAAGAATCAGAGGGTGAGACAGAGGAAGGAGAATGAACTGCAGTAATAATAGGTTATTGTGGTAGTGCTCAGCTGTATGTGTGTTTCATAAGTAGTGGTCACTTTAGTAGATGGATCTTTCTGCTTATCAGACAATAATTTCTTTACAGATTTCTATAGGTGAGATAACAGGATGAGTTGTAAGGTGAAAGTAAAAGAGAGGTGTTGTAGGGGCTGTGTGGACATGGACACTTACTAAGAATGTAAACATCTGGTGGGAAAAGGGGGAATATATGAGGCTGCTGTCTGTGAGTATGGTCAGAGGGTCATTTAGGGAAAGAGTGAACTGAGATGGGTTTTGAAGATGAGAACAAAAGGATTGTGTTGGTGGAGAGGGGTGTCGGGGTGGGATGGTTTAAATGGAGGTGAGAGGGAATGACAGGCAGTGGGGCAGAGCTCAGCCTCACTTTAAATGTGGTGAACGGTGTTGAATGGGGAGTAGCTACTCCTTACAGAAAGTGGGGGAAGGATTCAAAGGTGTGCATGTCCTCTTAGACACCACTGGCAGAGCGTGAAACAAAGAAAAACGTGGCAGAGTAAGCAGTCCATGCATGCAGTTATTCCACCACAGGGTCAGCTGATGAATAACTTTTGTCAACGTCTTCTATGTGAGAAGAAATTTTACCAACTTTCCTCTTAGGTTGTAATCTGTTTTCCAGTGGGTGGAGGGAAAATGTGAAGAGTTCAGGGGTCTTCTCCCCACACAGCTGTTCAAGACTGATCATGGAAGGGTTCATGGTCTGTTTTGTAGCAGACCATCAGCTTTACTTTGTGTAATCTAGCTCTTAGTAAAAAGACCCACTATAACTGCAAATGGATGCAGACTTTTACAAGGTCTCCTTTAATAGCCCTTAACCTCTTTCCAGCAATTCCTGAAAGCCAAAAACCAAATTGCTGATGTTCATAATCGACTCTTCTGATACTTGAGAGAAATGACAGTAGTAACCTAGCCTTCCCTCCCCAAAGAGGTGACAGTCCTTGTCTGGTCTTAGGTCTCCTGAGGCTGACAGCCTGTAAACTAGTTTTCCATCACTGAAGCAAATGTCAGTGTTTAGCTGGGAGCCAGAGGCTACAGCCACTTCTCCATCACTTTAGAGGATGACGAATATAACCAATTTCAATCCTACAGGATCTGCATCTCTTTGCTGTGTTTTCTTCTTTCTGAAGAAATTGGCTACTTTGTAAATTCGCATCTCAGTCTTTAAAGAGTGGATAGTCATTCTAATTTCCATGTCTGTCTTTTAACCTAATAATTTATGGCAAAACACTTTAAAGTATCATCTTTACTGTGGAAATGCACTCAGTTTTTGTTCTGGCTACAAAGAGAAAAGAAGCAGCAAGTCAAAGACTTAGCAATTTGGCATTGATTTCTGTCACTTGGCAGCAGAGTACTCTTCGTGTTGAGAGGTGGCTGCTCCCAGTGTGCCCAAAAGAGGGGGAGGCTGTCATCTCCTGAGATCTTCCTGAGCTCTCTCTTCAGTCCCTCTCCTCCCACCATCTGTGTATCAGCACTATTCATGAATGTCCAAATATTGTTTCTCACAGATTTTTAAAATGCTGAGTTTTGAAGATTAGCAGTTCAGTCCCTACACGCACACAGACAAAAGCCAAGGATAAAGCAACTCTGTGTGTGTATGTGTGTGTGTGCACATGTGTGCATATATCAAAAAATATTTCAGAGGAGGAAGTTATGTTCTTACAAATTCATTACTGCTGCCAAACTTACTGTTTCTTCTGTTAAAGACCAGTTGTGAGGAGAAAAACCGCACAACACTATAAAGCATCTGTTGCAAAATACTGTGTCAAATGTATTTGACTGTGATAGTCCAGGTTCTCTAGTGTTTCATTGCTGCTCTTCTGTTGAAGTTGTTTCATATGTGCTTGTTACTCAGACTTAGAGATCAGACTTGTGAGCTTTTGCTCTGAGAGATGATTTAATATTTTATGCAAAGTGTTTTTAAATTTTCCAAACATATTTTTCAACTCTGGTTTGTTTGCTTGTGACCAGAATGTAAGATGCCACAAGGTTAGTGCAGATGTGCCATGGAAAAAAGGCAGTTATCTGGAACAACTTCCAAGGCAAAGCAACAGACCTCATCCACTCCCTCATGCTGAATGAGATATTACTTGAGTATGTACTTGTATCTAGACTGAAAAACATGAAAGGGTTGTTGGGCCTAAATACTAAGACCTCAGCTGTAGGTATCTAAATCTTCTAAGCAGCCACAGCCATGTGCAGTCCTCAGACTACACCCCAGACAGTCATTTAGGAAAGAGGTAGTCCAAGACTAATGAGTACTAACCTCAGCTCCTAGATCTGTTACTGGGCAGAGAAGTGAAAGCTGCGGTAGCTCAAGTACTGTGTGCAGCCAGGGCTATTGCATCCCAGTCAGAGGATGCTGGTCACTGATACTTGTCATCAGCTGGTTCCCTGAGGCAGTTTTGGCAAATCTCTTGGACACACAGGCTGAAGCCTGTAGGCTCATCCTCATTTTCCTTTGCTCTTTCACTGGTTTTTTCAATGTTAATTTTGTCTGCCCATTGAGCCAGCTCACTAAGAGGATTCAGTTTGTTTGCAGCCTGAAACATTTATAGTAACATTTTGAGTCAAATCATCCATGAGAATTTCAAGGTCATTCCCATCTGAAGAAATTGTGTTCAGAGCAGTCCTTGGGGCCCCCGTCCAGCCTCAGCATGGGGATACAGGATGTTGTGCCAGCAGGACAATGAAAGTTAATGGAATTCAGCTTGTGCAAAGCTCCCCGTTTGCCTTGATTTAAAGGTCCCAGTTTCAGTCCTTTATGGTGTATTTAGGTTTCCTTATAGGCCTCCAAGGGACCACAAACTTCTTTATTCCTTAAAAGTATACCTTGTTGCTGTAATTGAAGCCGTTTTGTTACTGTAATTTCTCCCTAATATTACAGTTATAGTCAAGTGGTCTTTCCCTCTGGAGGCGTCAATTACTATGGGTTTTGAATAGGCCTCCCTCCAGTACACATACTTTTGCTCCCAATGCCAAGATCAGGTCACCATAATTCCCTTCCCTAATAAAACATGCTTCTGTGTTTCTTCTTTCAAACCCAATGTGTAACATGTACTGGTGAATAATTCCACTCTTTACCACCCTATGTAGAACTCCTGCCATATCCAAGAAAAACTAAAGAACACTACAAATTTCATTAGGTTTTTTCTACATTTTCTTTGTTTTCATGAAGATGCTGAATGTCCAAAGTCCAGGGAGAAGCTTGTAGGGTTTGTGCAGGTAGTGAACCCATGTAGATTTGTACTCTGGGGAGGGAGCAGGGGAGCAAGCCATAGCAGTGCACTTCCTGAAAGAAGTTCAGCTGAAATGAAAACGTCACAAGGCTCGTTGGCTAACCCATATCTGTGAGGTACAGGTTTTTCTGTAAGTTGTGGTATTTTGATACCTGGTCCCCACAACTTGATGGACTCAGTAGTGAGTCCTCACTGCTGTGCACCCTGTGCCTGTTTGTGGATTAGTGTGCATGACATCTCTGGGGATGGAGGGGAGCAAGCTCTGTATTACAGACTGAGAACTGAAGCAAAGTCTGGTCTCTCTCCTTTTATTGCATAGCCACAGGAGCAGAACTGTCAGGGTCCAGCTGTGACCTGCAGACTCCCTTTACATACAATCACCAACTAAAGTTTCCCACTTGCAACCAAGTTAATACTCTGTGTTATTGGGTTCATCCTGCTTTATTACAATTACTTGTTTCACAATGTTCAAACCAAGTGCAGCTTTGCATTTTTGTGAATGGTTCCCCTATGAAACCCTAAAGATGCTTAACTCAGACGGGTATATGTAGTAGTTATCACTCTACCATCGGCCTTAAAACTTGCACTTTTCATGAGATGCCGCTGCTGGGACATCTGGCACTAAAAATATGTTTTCTGCATCATCTCACAATTGAGGAAGATGCCATGGCTGTTTAGCTCCACAGGAGATTCCTTGAAGCATCTGTCTGTTATCTTCTGCAATGAAGCACCACTGAACTGGCCAGGGAAGGAATTATGCCATTAATGGAAGCCTGTATTTCTGCTTTATGACTTGGATTGCTGTCAGAAGGGAGTGGCACTTGTGTGATGAATTGATTGATGGTAGCCAGTCTGTCTTATATGCTGTAAATCAGCGGGTGTGATGTGACTAGAAGGACTATGTAATCTACTGTAAGTCAGCTTCTATTACCCAGAAGTCAAAGACCTGAAAAATCAATGCACAGCTATATTTCTCAAAGTTTGGCATGTCTTACTGAACGGTTTCTTTGTAGCTTGAACCTGCATTGTACTGGGATTTCCTGCTTAATTCATGGAATAATTTCCCCCTTAAAGATCCACCCATAACATTTTGTCTCAAGATTGAGCAGGATGAGTAGGTCATACAACATGAGTATCTCAGCAGCCTGGTACTCCCTTGTGCTGTGCAGTTTTTACCACCCTTGGCAAGAGCCACCACAAAGCCTGTATATTTTCTTGTAGGAGGTGGAGCTGTGCCGCATTGGCAGCCAGGAGAAGCTGGGGCTGACTGTCTGTTACAGAACCGATGATGAGGAGGACACGGGAATCTATGTCAGTGAGGTAAGGACATGACATTGGGGAGGAGCATGGGAGATGCTCATGGAGGGCTAAACGTGCCAGGGAATGAACAAGCAAGTGCTCTGAGATGGGAGTGAAGAAGTCTTGGCCATCAACCAGCTCACGTCACTCTCAATTCATTTAGATTATCAGTTCAAATCATGTTGTCCAACCAGAGTAATACTACTGGTGGGCTTCCTTAGTATAAGTTCTTTTAACTACAACATTGTAATTAGTGAAGTACAAAGCAGTCTGAGCATGGTCTGAATTTTGAAAGAAATGTGCCCTTATGGAGATCAGGCAGAGCTTTTGAGGAGAAAAGTGCCTTCTCCACACCCTGCTTGCATTCTTTCTCCCTCTGCCACAGCCTCAGTAATCCTAACAGTGGTCAATCATTATTGTATTATTTTTGTGTTTGTTACAGTTGTGGTACACACAGACATACCACAGATGGGTGGAGAGAGTAGCTTGGGAGATTAATATGTTGGAAAACCAAGAAATAGAATTCTGGATACTGAGAAGGGATGAATCCTCAGGTTTTCATTGGCTCCACTCAGAAAACATGGCACCCAGCACAGATTGTTAGTGTTTCACAAGGTCAGTCCACAAGACTTCAAAGAACACCATCTCCCTTTGAGTTTCCAGTCATTCAAAGAGGGGTTATTTTCTGGGTAATACAGAACTCTTCTGAGTCCAAGGTCACTGCTGAGTCCAAGGTCACTGGTGATTGTTCTGGACAGACTGTGATCCCAATTGCTCACTTTTTTGGTATGTCGAACCAAATTTTGACATTAGAGAAAGACTCTTCACTAAAAGGGTGGTTGGTTCCTGGAACAGGCTGTCCAGGGGTGTGGTCACAGCAATAAGCCTGTCAGAATTAAAGGAGCAACTGGGCAAAACTTTTAGTTATATGGTTTTATTTTAGGTAGTCCTGTGAGGAGCAGGTTGTTGAATTTAATGGGTCCTTATGGGTCCATTCCAACTTGAGAGATTCTGTGATTCTAAATTCTTAGTGAAGCTCATGGACAGAGAGGATCAGTAAAGACAATTCTCCTATGTATCAGTGAACGGGATGAAGGCAAGATTGCACATAAACAGGCCAGTAGCAATGTTAAAGAAGCTGAAAAGCACAGCCTTGGAACAAGAATGAGGAATTAAAATAAATTACCTAAGAATGTATCTTCCACCAGTTGTATAAGCTGTACTGTTAAAGTCTGTTTGACCTTGTGAGGGCAAAGAAAGTTCAGGAACCTCTTAATACGTTCCAGATTATATCTGAAATGTTCTGTTTCTCCTACATGATAAAATTTTCTCAGATCTTTGAAAGTGAATGTAATGATATCTTCTGTACTTGGTTAAGGACTTCAGATTCATTGGTTTTTTCTATGACAATGCAAAAGAGGAAAATAATATCTAACAGGTAGAGGATGTAGCCTGTGAACTAAATGCTCAACTCAAATATTTGGTTTGAAAAAAGAGCTTATGGCATGATGAGGCAAAATAAATTATTTAAGATAACCATCAAGTGAAAGGTGATAGATTGAATTGCCCTGCAACAAGCAGTAGGCCATTGCTCAGGGATGAGCTGTAGTGTCTTTGATAAACTATCACTGGTTCCCTACATATCTATTTAGGTTAAACTAACTTAAAATTAACTGGTTCAGACTAGGAATGATTTACAGAACCTGTGGGTTATCTATACAATATGGATCCGTTGGGGTTTTTTTGATGTTTCCTCACAAACTGCAAAATTCCAGAGGAAATAACAGATTGATTTCTAAGATAATAATTTAATAGTAAATGTTTCCATGGAAGAAAAAGAATTGTGCCCAAAGACAGGCCCATTTGTACAGAGGTATCAACTGCTGCAGAAGCTTCTCAGTCCATAGTGAATTTCCGGAGAAAAGAGGTCTCTTTCATTAATTTTTAATGCTCTGACAGATGAAGGTTAATGCCTGACAGTGGCATAGGAAAGTATTAATTTGAAAATCATATGCTCCCAGCCTTTCTGTCTTGAGGCTTTTATCTGAACAAGCTCATTTAACGAACTGTTTCGTTTCTGTGACTCTAAAGGAAACTTCAGATTGCCTCTGTACTGAGTAAAAATGGTATTTTTTCAACTTGTGCAATTGTGCAGCTGTTATAATTTCCCATTAAATCTTTTCATGTTCAGTTACTGGTTATTGTCCTGTGCAGGTTGATCCAAACAGCATTGCTGCCAGAGATGGACGGATCCGTGAAGGAGACCGCATTTTGCAAGTATGTGACAATAGACTTTTCCTTAAACTCTTTCTTCAGACAAACATGCAGTGCCATCTTCTCTGTGGACTGTTAATGAGGGAAGGTAGTTCTCTTTGTTACTGTGATCGATGAGAAAATCCATGTCTGTCTGTTTTCTAACACAATAGCTGGGAGCTAGAGTGCGTGTACTGAGAAATGAGACTGACAAACTCGTTCTGGCTCATGCACTTACATCCCATGTCTTTTTTTTTCCATATTTATTAGAAAATCTCATTTCCACTATGTTCATCTCAGTGTCAAATTCTAAACAGGATCCTGCAGACATAAATATGAGTGTCAAAGACGTGTTGATCATTCACCAATCGCATAAATTTGGGTAAAACTCATTTATGCTAAGCATAGATAATAAGAGTTTTTTTACAAAAAATGTGCTGTTTAGAGAAGGATGATCTTGAACATACGTAAGGAGGGGGTTCATTAGGTTTTTGTTAGTATTTTCTTTCCTCCCCCAATAATACATTGCTTTTCTGAATTATTTTTTAATCCACCGCCTTGGCTTTTTTTCACTCTTTTTTTCTGTTGATCCACTTGCTTAAAGAGCTACACCAAAGACCAGTTTGTGTGTTACAGCATGGGTGGGTGAGGGTGGCTGGCTGCCATACAGGGCAGTGTACCTGTACAGAGGGAAACAGCTAGAATGGCAGTGGGTTTCCATTTTCAACCAACAATGGGTAGTGCATTTTCCACCCTAGCGCAAAATCATGAAACAGCTACCAAAAATCACTTGACTGGAAATTTTTTGCTGTGTTGTAGCATTTTAATTCTGGTTCCAAGTTGATTTGCCTTGTATTTTGGCCTTTTTTCACTGAAACCCCAGAGGAAGCTCCTGGTGATGACAGGTTGGTTTTCTGTAACATGTTCCATAATTGCCCTTCATTAATTTAAGCAGATGAGCTCTCAGATTTTTGCAAGATCAGTCTGTTCCTTCCTTCCAATCTTTTCATTTCTGCAGGAAATATCTTTGCTGAAACCTGTATCTCTTATCCTGCTACAGCTTAAATCAACTTTGAGAGCCTAGCTACACAACAGCATCTGTTAGCTGGCTTACCAAAGTGGTCCATTTTCCAGAGAGGAAACGATAAATTCCATTTTAATGTCAGAGCACACTTGGGGGCTGCTGGTTTTTTCTCTGTGTGGCTGAGATTGTGAAAACATTCACAGGATGATGTTCTCCCCCAGAAGGCACAGATGCCATGGTATGAGGGCAGTGAGGTCCTCAGCAGGACTTGGGGTGAAAGGACCATACCATGGGCTGCATGTAGGAGAGAAAAAGTTAGGGCACTGCATTCCATGTCTTTATGTTAAATACCAACTGAAGAAATAACAGTATTTTTAACTTTCACAAATCAGAAAAACACCCCTTTTTTATTCAAGTGAGAAGAAACAACTTTCCATTCCTACTCTGTGTCAAAATAAGGAAAGAGAGAGTAGGTCCATTTTCCACTCCTTTCCTTGTTTTGTAAAATTTCTGGGTGGACGGCCAACAGCAGTTTGGGCAGACTCCAGGGTTGAGAGAAAACGTAGATAATTCTGCCATCCTCTTGAGGACTGGAGCATTACTTTAATGTCAGTGCTGATATATAGCTATGAATTTGATCACTAAAGTTAACACATGGAGAGTTATGTGGGGTTTACTTTCATATCTGAAAACACATTGACCCTCTATCTCCTCGACATAGCTCAGAGAAACAGAAGGTGACGTTGCCGTTATGAGGGGATTACACTGAGGCTGGGAGAGATACAGATCCTTGAGCACAGGGGCATCTCCTGTGGGGGGCAGGTGGCATTGGTTAAGGATACGGGGGGAATGCTCTGTTATGTGTATTCATCACAAAATGACAGCAGGTTTCCTCTCCTTTTTTAGGTTCTAACTGCCCCCTTCTCATTCTCAGAAACCACCAACCTTCACAGTCTAAGCATCTGAAAACTGCCTGAGTACTTTATATGAAATGTTACAATGCCAAGGGAAAGTTTTAAGAGGGCAATCCTAGTGGGAGTTGCCTAAACTTCTGCTATTTTTAGCTGCGAACCTCCAGGCTAAGCACAGTCCATGGGGCAGGCTGAAGTCCTGCCCTTCCCCCATGACAGTGCAGCTGGGGTGGGGTGGGGTGGGGTGGGGTGGGCACCTCCAGGTAGTGTGGGTACAGCTCAGCCACCTCCTCTGGGGCGCATGGGGGACAGCTGATAGGTGTTACTGGAGCAGCAACCATGTCTTGGGATGTTTTACACAGGCTGGAAATCTGCTCCTGAGCCTCTCTGGGGCTGCATCTCTGCTTTTCAGGTTAGGGCAGCTTTGTGTTACCTGGTCTCCCGCAGACCACAGCTATCCCATCATGTACAGTTTGAAGGGTTTCAGACATTTCACTCACTGCCAGTTGAGTGATCAGGATACACTGGGATTATCTTTAATCTGAATTAAAACTGTGGTTTTGAGTCAGGGCTTTCAGGCCAAACATATGTACAGAAATGCAACTTTCTCTTGATTTTCAACTACAAGTTCCTACTACTTTGTAATGGAACCATTAGAAGATTTTTTTCCCCAAAAAATATTCAGGTACTTCTGCCTTTCAGTTTTGTTTTCACTCTTTTTGAAATAGACCAAATTTTGGAGATTTTGTTGACAATATGACAATAATCCACTTCTTGTGCTGTGAATTGGACAAAACTGAATTCATGTGGGAAATAAGATTGCTATTTGATTCCATCATAAATGGTTTTGGACAATGAAAATTGTCTTTGTTACCATGTAGTCGTGGATGTCGTTGTTTTAATGGGGTTACAGAATAAGAGAAAGGTAGCAAGAAAAGACGAGTTTCATCAAAGAACCACTTTTATTCTGATTATCCCCTTGTAAGGGGGATACATATGTTTTGTGTGGTACTGGCTACTAAGCTGTCCGCACAAATATGAAATGATTAAATGGAGCAGCAACAAGCAGTGGCCTGAAAGTATTGCCTGGTGAGAGATAATACTGTAGCTCTCTAATTGGCTCTCTACCAGCATTCAGTGTGACTGATTTCAGCTGTAGCATTACCAGTCTTCTTCCACCAGCACTATTATCTCAGAGTGACACTTCCATTACTCCGAACGGAGAAAGATGAACGTCACCTGTCAGGGGCTGGTTAATTGTGTTGCTAGATGTATGTTACCAGGGCGCAGGTTGGACATTTATGAACATAACTGCTTCCTCTGATGTCCACCATCCTTCAACGATCAATACAGCTCTTACAGTAAGCGCATAATTGAGTGAAGGCACTTACCTCTGAGGGGCTGAAGATGAGCCCGTTGCACAATTTTCATTGTCCATACATTCAGCACAAATGAGCTGATATCTGCCTTTTATTGTGTGTTGCTTTGTGGAAATAGAAACTAATGTGCCACTTTCATTTGTTTCCTAGATAAATGGCCAGGATGTCCAGAATCGGGAAGAGGCAGTGGCGTTGCTCTCCAGCGAAGAATGCAAGAAAATTGTATTGCTGGTTGCGAGGCCAGAGATGCAGGTTAGACTAAATAGATGCACTGAGCCAGAACCTGGGTTATACCATGCTTTCACTGTCACTGTAAGTAATGAACTGCCAAGAAATAGGAATGCCAAAGTTACTGACAAAAGGAACAAACAGATAATTGCGGAGCTTTGCCCTCTTTTATCCAGCAAAGAAAATAATATGATATTACTAGGGCTTGTTTTCCCCAAACTAAACAAATTCTTTTCCAGCAGAGTGAATAGGTATATAAATAAAGCTGGCAGGACCAATATGATATTAGTAAAATATGAAGTAGAACTTGAAAACTATGCATTAGTCATTAGATGATTCTGGTTTGTTCAGGGGATAAATTTCCCATACTTATGTTAATCAATTTTATCTTTTACATGAAGTTTATAATTTATATGAACTTACACAAAGCTGTAGCTTGTCATTGGTGAGGGGTCTTTTTATGCTACGTGCTTATAAGCATGTAAATGATAAGGCATGTAAATGATTCATCTATGTATCAATTATGGGACTTTCACTACAGTATCATTCAGCAAATAGAAATCGAATTGTTTTAACAGCACCCTGGTCACAAAAACATGCCTGCATCTTGGGGGGTGCATTTTCCAAAGTTTTTAGAAGTATTTTTATGGTTTTGAAAAAAAAATTATGCCAATGCCAAGAATCTTGCCATGCCAAGAATTTTTAATATCATTGCAGGGGACAGATGTTAGATTGATTATCAGATAAAGAAGAGTTAGAGTGGTAGAAGACTGCTGTTTTTACATCCCTTTATACTCTATTTGTAGGCCTTTGCAAAGCAAAAGGACATTATATTGTCTCTATCTGCCAGCAATTCAGAGTTGGTTAAGTTGCCATTTGTCTCTCATGCTACTGATCTGATATTTTCAGTCTCACTAGCTGCATATTTTGTATAAATTAAATTATGTAAGTGTAATTCAGTGCCACTTGGAATCTCTACTTGAATACAGTGGTTATAAAAGAGTCACAATTTCAGCATTCATATCCTTTATGTTTTTCAGGAAGCTAAACAATTCTTTAAAAACCAGTGACAAAGTACAGCAAAAATAGGTGTGCCTCACTTTATACTGCAAAATTGTAGTCCTCAGCTGCTGAAATTTTGAAAGAGATTTTTCAATATTATTCCAACTGGTTTTTATTAGGATTCTGTTTTTCATTAGGGAACAGAAACTCATCCACTTATAAAATACATGTCCAGAGAAAGTTCAGTCTCTGTATTTGTTTAGACTGGTCAGCATGAAATAAGGAGTCAATATGATAAGATCAGTATGAGTTAAGGAGTTACTTATGTGTACCAGTGTAGCTTCCTGTATGAATACTCTTTACAAATAATCAAAGTGTGGTTTCGTTTAGGTTTGGGCCTTTGGTGTTGGATATTTTTGCTTAGTTTAAGTGTTTTAAGAACATACTCACACGAAACTGATAAAAAAGCCAGAGTAGGTCAAAGATCAGGCTGTCAACTGATTTCTGGTAGTTGTGTTGCTTTGACTGAGGTAAAAGACAGCAGGATTAAGCAGGCTTTCATTTCTAGATAGAAAATGGTAATGGCAGTATTGCAACCTTGAAGGGTGACTGCTGAGCACATTCGCTCCGTAACAGGGAAGAAAACCCCTCTGACCACTTATTTGTGCAGTGAATAATGAGGTTTTGAAACAGAGCACCAGGGGAGCACACCACACACAGGCACGTGCGTTCCCGTGTGTGAATGTGTACACAGTGTATGGTAGCGCAGTGTATGGTACACTAAGCCATTTATTAGTTTTCTTCTAAAAGCTGTAACATAACATAAGTATTCTCATTAGTTATATACTGGGTCTGCCACAATCAAACCAGCAGATTTGCCCAAGTGGGATTCATCTTTCATCCTCCAAATTTGTTAATCTCTGCAATCTCCTCAAATGAGGTGAATTAAACTGTGTCCTTTACAGTAGAGGAAGGCTGTGCTCATACTTTCCTTGGGGGAAAATAGTAAACAACACAAGTAAACAAAACTACCAGATGTTTCATATAATGTTTTGAGAGCCCCATTAAGGACAAACATAAAAATTATATGTCCTCAAGAAAAAAAGTCTCCTCCTAATCCCAAACTGTAGGTGGCTGGCTTTACCAAGCGAAATGATGAAAGGCTTATTATGTGCTTTATAAGAGGAAAGAATTCATTGACATGGGCAAAACCACATCAGAGTTTGGGAAGGAAAAAGTGATGTTCTGCCAGTATTCCATTAGAAGTACTGCACAGCATCAGTCACTCCTTGTGTAGCTTTGAACTACTACTACTACTGGTTCGAGGTAACTTATCTGACTGACATGTGTGACCAGACATATCCTGGCTTTGAGGCAGTGGTAATTCTGCTGTACGTGTTGGCCTGCACTTCACTGCTCTTGCCATCTTGGGACATGAGTGCTTGGTAGTCTTGTAATTGTCTTATGCTGAGGCTTTTCCCTGTAAGCAGGGTTTTGTCACTGTCATCCTGTGGTTCCTTCATCGAAAAAACAATAAGTGTTTCCTTCTGCTACAATCCTGTCCTTATAGCCAAGAGTGCCACTGACCAGTGGCATCTTTTTGATGCAGTGCGCCATCTGGCAAGGGATTGCAGGTACAAAGGAGGTGTGCCGTGTGCACACATGAGTATAATGAACAAAATGGGAAGAAGAGCGTTTTAGGCCAGGGTGCCTGTTTTATCAGTTTTGAAAGATGTGAAGGGTGGGAAATGGGTGCAAGAAGAGGATCTATTTACTTGACAGAAAACATAGCATCCCCTCCTGTCCTTTTGCAGCACTGTGTTCACCAAATGGCAATGTACTATTTTACACTTGGGGAGAAAAAAAAAAGCGAACAGATAAGCCTTGCTTCCAGACACACTGGGAGAACAAAAATTGCCTCCCTTCAAGTCACCACATCTGTTTATTTGTTTACCTGGAAGATCAATGGGAAGATGGTGACAGAAGCTCAGCATAAGGTTTCCATTGAGGTGGTGGTAGCAGGGCACATCTCTGGAATGGAGGTTGTTAGAGAAAAGGACCCAGTTGCCTCCTGGCCCTATTAGTAATATTGCCATTCTTTCAGTGCGGAGTCTCTCAGCGGTAATGAACATGACAGCTTCAGGATTATGCGCTGTGCCTTTCATACCTTTTGAAAGGGAATAATGTCTGTGCTGTGCAGTCTCCTTCATCATGAGAGAAAATCAGTCATACTGTTTTACGAAAGGATAAAAGACGTTAATCCCATTTTTTTATTCTTTTTCTTTTCCTTTTTTTGAGACGTGAACTCCTACTGCCTGGCTTTCTGAAAAGAATCGTTAGAATAAAAAGAGCTAGTCAAGCATTGCTATTTGGGTTTACTCTATTTTAGCATGTGTCCTTGCTAACATAAAATAACATACTAATGTATTCTTTGCAGCTGGAGGAAGGGTGGCTGGATGATGAAAGGAATGAATTCTTAGAGGAGTTAAACTTGGAAATGTTGGAAGAGCAGCATAATGAAGCAATGCAGTACACAGCCAATGAGGTGGAGCAGGTAGGACCACTACTAAACATATAATTTGAAATTTTTCTAGGTACACTTTTTTATGATAGAGAATGAAACAGTGTGCTGTAAAATGGAGTCAAAAGGCTTTGACAGAGTTCTCTCTCCAAATGCTGTGATCTCCAGCATGTATGTTTTCCTATGTAAGGAAAAGGAGAACAATAGATGCTTAGCCCCAGTTCGGCAAGTTAGCAAACAATTTAAGAGTGTGTGATAAGTGCAGATTCCTCCTTTTCTCTGAACTCTCAGAATTATATTGCTTTCCTTCATTAATTCTGAAGTGTTTGGGATTTATGATGTTATACTTTATGTCAGTTTTTTTTAAACTGATAACTTTAAACTAATAACACCAAGGTTGTGGATTCAATCCCCATATGGGGGATTGAACTTTAGAGTTTGACTTTATGATCCTTTTGGGATGCTTTCCAACTCAGAATATTCTGTGGATCTGTGATTATCAGTGTAGCACCTAGAGCTCTGAGCTGAGATAGGTGCCCCTCTTGTTGTATGCATGCAATGTATGAGCCAGCCTTGCACCAGAGAGCTTGCAAAACAAGATGGAAGAGGTGTTTAAAATAAACAACAGGTGTTTTGGTAATGCAAGTGTATTTCTCTTACACCGACAGCGCACAGCTCAGCATTTGTTTTGTTAATGGAGACAAATAAGCTGTTGTTAGCATAGTCTTAGCTTGCTACTCTCCTGACTTTTACCTGCCCATATGTTCTGTAGGCTGTGTGACTGGGGCAAAGATGCCATACAGCTTCAACTCAGTTGTACTTTGTTGTGGAAGGTGTAAGTACCCACTCCTGGATCAGATGATCTGTCAGTAAGCACATCTCTGTGGAGCCAAAGAAATAAAATTCAGCTTCTCCTGGTTTCTGGATTTATGCAGCTGGGAAGAAACTGGTTTTCCACCCACAGAACTTTGTGACTTACAATGTTTTCCCCATTCTGAATTGCTCAGAAACAGAGCCTGAGGCATTTTTCTTTGAAGCGAAGAGAGGGAGAAAGACTATGAGAGCCTTCTCTTTTCTGGAAACCAGGGAGCTTCTTTGACTTCAGATGCTTCACTGCTTGGTCCACACTGGGGGCCTGAATGTGCATTTAGTCTGTTTCCTCCTGACCTTCCCTCCCTTGAGGGGACCCAAGTCCTTAACACTGGATCATTGAGTAGGTGATAGCTCATAGTAAAGCCCTTCCCTGTACATAAATGAAATATTCATTGGGACAGAGACACTGACACAATAATTAAGTCAATTATCTGAAATATGATATATCAGATTACAAATATTTGATTTTATATGCATTTAATTATTTACACAAAGTGGAATAACTCCAGGGTCAGAGGCGAAGGGAGCCCTGCAACGGAATTTATACCAGCCTTTTAGTTGTGGCTCTCCTTTCCAGGCAGTGAGCCAAACTCCCCAGGTTAAATGTGCTAACTTGCTGCACTGCTAGCTACTTTCAGCTGATACATGGCATCTTGTTTATTGTTTCAACCAAAATTTTATCTTGGTTAGCAAAAAATTTTCTGTCAGAAAAAACACTTGCTCTTTGCAAATCAGTTTCATTTGTATGGTGACATTTTCACACAAATCCCGAGTTGTGGTAGAAATTCTTGAACAAGTCTATCTACAAACTCCTACTAGGCCCTCATGTTATGTGGTGGGACCTTGGAAATCATTTTACAATTGTTACCTTCCACTGCAAAGTTCTTGTCAAGTTTTGGGTTTTTCAGGAAATTTGGGTTGTGGATAGTGTTAATTAGTAAACAGCGGTGTTCTGTGGTTTCACAGAACCCATTGAAATTGTTTTTTCCCCGTTGGAATCTTTTGCCAAGCTTTTTTTTTTTTTTTTTGGCCATCTTGAGATTTTAAATTACTGTAAAAGAACACTACACTTGAAAAAAATGGTGGTCACTTGTGATCTGTCAGTATCTGACATTGCATTGCTTGAAGTAATTTTAGGACAGCCAGATATTTCTTTGCCCTTCTGATGAGTGATCGAATCAACCAGATGCAGCTTGGTGTGTAATGGGGCGTCAGTAATTTGTGACAGCTGCTGTCTCTCTAGACTCTATGTAGTGACTCATCAAGTCAGAAAACTGCTTCTTTACTCCTTGTTAGGCTGGGAATCCTAGCAGTTTCCTGAGGGGAATCACACCATCCACTGGAACTATGAAACCACTCTCATTGCAGCTGCCAGTGGCCAATCTGAGTATCTTCAAGCTCCCCATTTGGCCATGGAGACCAGCCTTGATTTTTGTGAACAAAAACGTAGTCCTCTGGCTTCATAATCATCTGTCATCATGAATCTTGAGAGCTGCAGGAATGAATACACTCTCTATCAGAATATCCTTCCAAATACAAGTCCATTTTACACAATACCATTTTAACATTTAATGTGAGCCATCACAGAAAAATTTGGTACAGTTTGTAATAGAAGAATCAAGTAGATAGTCATGTCTTTTCTGTATGTTTTTGACCTACTCTGTAGAATTCAATCAAGAATTGTATCTTCTCTGTATGGAATAGTCCAATAAGCCTCAAGGAAAGATGTAATTCTCCATTCTTTATAACTCATTGTGTTCCTTTCCCTTTACAACATCATGGTTCATTGTGCAGCAGAGATAATTTTCAGAAGAATACCATATATTTGCCATGCAGAAATTCTTATTAGTATGATGCTATATATCAGAACCTATTAAGAAGAAGAAAGAATTGGATAAAAAAAATTATTCTAGTCCATTCAAAGCTGAAATACAGTGAAAATATCTGGGGGAAAATCCTTTTTTCTGCGGGAGGCCTGTTTTAAAAGACCAGCATTGTTTGCAGAAGAGCATCTTCCCTTTTATTGAAACACTGAAACAATTCCAAATTCCCCTCATGGTTTGAGTACCTCATGGTTAGCCTGCCACTGGAGATTCCTCTCCCTGTGACCAGTCTCCCTCTCACTGTCAGAGACTGACCAGAGAGCCCAGCTGTGTTTGTCAGTGCCTTCAACTGAATCTTTACTGCATTCAGACTTTAGTAGCAGTCTGGGTTTTGAGTCCCCATATACATCATAAATTGTAAAATGAGAATAGAACAGTGCCTGAATTCCTGCAAGATTAGCCGTTTCATAGGCAGGCATGCTTGCTGGAGCTGAAATGCAGAATCTTTTGAGGTTCATTTATTGCTTGATTGTACGCACCGCTGGGTTTGCCTTCTCATTATCTGAGTTCTCACTGCAAAGATGAGGCCTAAGGAGCCCTTTGGTATTTCAAACAGAACTAATTGTAGAAGAGATTGACAATGTATGTTTGAAAACAAACACTTTGTTTGAAATAGATAATAGATAACACCAGAAAAAGCAACACACTGAAAATCGTGGACTCTCTCGTTTTTCACAAGGGATGTAACATGGAATTAAGCTTGTTATCTTTCAAAATAAAATTAAAATTATCTCATGCTGTAAAAGACTTCTCAGTCTGCACATGTTTAGGAGCTCTGGCATGCATGAAATGTCCAGGACAGAAATGCCAGAGGCTACATTACTTGAGTCACAATGGATTTTTTAAGAAAATATATCTCACAAACATGCAGTACAATAAATATCTGTATTATTTTCCATTTTCTTAATTGACTTAGCTGCAAGTATCCACATACTGGGGAAAAATTTAATGTGATATGGATGTCTGCATTAGTTTGAGAAGAATTTTGATTGTATAGACACTGCTTTTTTTCCTGAGGGGACCTGCAGTGACTATCTGACATTCAGATGCCTGTACTATAGACACTTACATTTCATTGGATCAATCCCACTCATCTGATTTCTACTTGACTCAAAAGATGGGCTTTGCTTTGTTTACGTCTTTGGTGTGTGCGTGTTAATTCCAGATGGTGTAACTTGAGTAGATGGCAGTGTATTATATTCAGTCAGTACAAATCAAGTTGAAGTTGAAGAAGCAAAGTTTAAATTATTGATAAAAGTGATGTGAAAAACAAGAGCTACCAGTTCTGAAAGTGTTGATTGCATGAGCCTCAACTGTAAAGTCTCTTACCAACACCTATACAAATAGCCTCATTTAGTGGTTTTTTTCAAGAAGTGCTCAAATATATGCTTTGGTGGTCTAGTACCATGCAGAAGACATCAGAGGAAGCATCATGAAGCTCTGCTTCTGTAAGCTGTATAACTGTGCTAACACATTATGGATAAGCCACCCTCTTCGGAGTTTTAGTCACAGAGATGCAAATTGCGTTATATCACTCAGAGAGCAGATCCTGACCCTCCTTGCTTGGTTATGTGAATGGAGCCCTGCATTTGGAACAGGCACCCAGATTCCTGACTGTTCTGCAGCACTGCCCTCCTGTTCTCTGGTGGAGCTGTTCTCCCTCCTGTCAGTAGTTAAATATTTTCCTGAGCAATGAGAAATATGGATTACACATTGCAGTGGCTGGGGTGAAGTGTGAGCTACCCAGGTTGGAGTCACTTCTCTGCTGAAAGGTTTAGAGGCAGGGGAGGTCAATGCAAGCTGCAGCAGCTCCAAAGAAGGTGAGAGAAGGGAACAGAATAGCATATGTAGTGGCACTCACCTGGAAGAGGTGAATTCAAAATATACTAAATTAAACCTAAATCTCCTAAGACATCTTCTCAGAAATTTTTAACTAGTTTGTCACAGACACTAAATTCTCCTGGTGGTGTGTTTCTTTCAGTATTTGCTTTATTCCACTCTTACACTGAATTGGGGGTGGAGGTTATTTTTGTTTTTCTGACACTAGGCCATTATTTTTTCCTAACAGTTGAAGAAATGAAACCAGATGAAGGGTATGTGATCATGAGCTGCACACAAAGAGAGGAGAAGGGGTGATATAGGAGACACATTTTCATCCTGTTTTACTGTTTGTCAAAGTAGATAAGAAGGGAATTATGACAGCAGCCTCTTTGAGTTTGTTTCCTTTCACTGGGTGCACTCTACCTTTTTTCTCTCTTGATTATTACAGTCATTATACATAATTATGCAATTATGCCTCCTAAAAGAGACATGGTGTTTGGTTGGTACTATGTGCACTTAGGTACTTGGTCATATAAATTGCACTCTGCATGATTCTTTGCTTATCTGGTTTGAAAAATAAAATGTCTGTCTCTTTAGAGAGGCATTATCTCACGTTCTATGGAATATAAATAGGTTGAGAATATAAACAGGTGAGGTACAATGAGTGGAGTGCTAATCAACAGCCAAAAAGCTTGACATTATGCCTATGGCAAAGCATTCAGTGTTGTTCCACACTTAAAAGAAAGACTGTTTTTATTTTTAAGGAACATAAACTCTAACAATGGAAATAAATGAGTTTTCAAAAAGAGTTTCCAGGGATGAAATGGATTGAGGTCCTTCTGAGCAAAATCCTAGAATTCAAAATGAACACTTTTTCAGAGAAAGGCCACTGAACACAAGAAGTGTAGGAGAAGGCCATGGAGGGTGTAATAGAGCAAACAAAAGTTCACTGTTTAAAAAAAGAAACAGTAATCTTTTTGCATCCTTTTGTGAGGTTGTACTAGTCATTGCTTGATTGGCTGCTTGCTTGTTTGTTTGAGGTGATACCAGTACTGAAGCTTTCTCTCAAGTTTGAGAAGATTTCAGCTCCTCCAGTTCCTGGCCATAATCCAGAATCAAAAACAGCTCACCATCTGGTGATCATTATCTTTAAGCACTGCAAAGAGATAGCTTAGCTAGAGAGGGAAATATTTCTTTCCAAACTTTAGAAGCTATGTCACTAGTGCTGTAATTCACTTACTTTGCTCAGTATGGAAACCACAGCATGACTCTCAGAAATGTTTAAAAGCTATGAGCACTAGGGCTGCTGTTTAGTGATCTGTTTTAATTCAGCTTAAATCAGATCCCAGCTGTTTAAGCAAAACAGAGCTGGAAAATATTCTTTTATAATATGGTCTGCATTTGATAATCATTTTGGTTTACTCATTTTTTTAGCCAAAGAAACATGAAGAGGAAGATGGCACTACAGACACTGCAACCTCATCATCCAACAATCATGAGAAGGACAGTGGGGTGGGACCTACAGATGAAAGTCTCCGTAATGATGAGAGCTCAGAGCAAGAAAATGCAACTGAGGAGCAGAACAGCGCTACCTTGCAGAGCAAACGGGATCTGGGCCACAGCCAGGATACATTAGGCAATGTTGAGCTCCAGTGCAATGAAAGCTTTGTGTCTGGGGAATACATTGAATCTGATTTCATAGGTAACCCAGAGGAGGAATGTGAAAGATTTCGGCAGCTGTTGGAACTGAAATGCAAGATTCGAAACCATGGGGAGTATGATCTGTATTACTCAAGCAGCATGATAGAATGCAACAGAAGAGAGCAAGATGGAGTGGAGCATGAGCTGCAGCTACTCAACGAGGAACTGAGGAATATTGAACTCGAATGCCAGAATATTATGCAAGCTCACCGGCTCCAAAAGGTGAGAGATCAGTATGGAGACATTTGGGCTTTACATGATGAAAGTTTCAGGAATTATAACACCAGCATAGATGTACAAAGAGGCAAACTGGATGACATCATGGAGCACCCTGAGAAGTCTGACAAGGACAGCTCCAGTGCCTACAACACTGCTGAAAGCTGCAGGAGCACTCCGCTGACCGTCGAGCGATCCCCTGATAACTCTCTCCAGAGGGTGATCAGCATAACCAACAGGAAAAACCTGAGGAGCACGATTGTGGCTAATCAGTCATCCTCAGGACAAAGCAACAGGGAGACAACCTCAGCCAAAACCAAACCCACTGAGCAAAACAGTGCTGCTGAGAACGCAGTGCTGGCATCAGAAAGCAGCAAATTCACAGACCAGGAAAGGCAAGGCAGTGAGCACATTCCCTATTTGTCTCCATATCACAGTTCTTCTTACAGGTACGGGAACATACCTGCTCATGCAAAGCATTATCAAAGCTATATGCAACTGATCCAGCAGAAGTCTGCTGTGGAGTACGCCCAAAGCCAGCTCAGCCTGGTGAGCATGTGCAAAGACTCACAGAAGTGTGCGGAGCCCAAGATGGAATGGAAAGTGAAAATAAGGAGTGATGGGACGAGGTACATCACAAAGAGACCAGTTCGAGACAGAATCCTGAAGGAACGTGCCTTAAAAATTAAAGAGGAGCGCAGTGGGATGACGACAGATGATGATACGATGAGTGAGATGAAGATGGGTCGCTACTGGAGCAAAGAAGAGCGGAAGCAGCATTTGGTGCGTGCTAAGGAGCAGAGGAGGCGGCGGGAGTTCATGATGAGGAGCAGGCTGGAGTGTCTTAAGGAAAGTCCACAGAGTGGCAGTGAGGGCAAAAAGGAAATCAACATTATTGAACTGAGTCACAAAAAGATGATGAAAAAGAGAAACAAGAAAATCTTGGACAACTGGATGACAATACAAGAACTGATGACACATGGTGCTAAATCCCCAGATGGCACAAGAGTGCACAATGCCTTTTTATCAGTTACTACTGTATGAACACAACTTCTATCAGGGAGTATACTACCAGTTTAGGTAGAGTACAATTGCCTCGTTCAATGTGGCATTTTTATATATTTTGTGACTGTTTATAGTTTGATCTTTTTGTAAGCAAAATGACCTGGTATTTTTCATTTGTTTTTCATATAACAGTACTTCTTTATCTGGCAGTCTTTCTTTATCCTGCAATATATTATTCATATTATTCATTTGTAGAAAAAAAATAGAAAAGAAAAGCAAAACAAAAAAAAGTGGAGAAGCCAATTAATTCCTTAACCTAACACATATCCTGTAACTTAAGATCTGGATTTATTTCTCTAATTTTGCTTTTTCTACTTTAGTAACAATACAATACCAAACCAAAATGCTTTATACTGTATCCTTAACAAGTTTTAAAGTTTTGCATCTTAGATTGAATCTGTTCATAAATCATATGCCACATCGCATCATATAGATAAGAATGACATTTTTCCAACTACATATTTTACAGTACATTTAATCTGTAAATTGTAATTGTATTTGTCCAAGTAAAGTGTAGGTGGGCAATTCTCCTGTGTTATGTAGTGGCATTGGTCTTGTAGCTGGGCAGTATGTGATAATTGTGAAAATGAAAGAGAAATAAATTATTGCTTATCTTTAAGGAAAAAAAAGGCAAGCACTGTTTTATTTAGCTTGAGAATTTGCCTTTAAGTATAAGTCATTTCACTTTGCAAGGTATTTACAGCATACAGAGATTTCAAGAACAAAGGACACAATTCCGTAGTCTATTTCTTGTGAATTAACTTTTAATTTTGCAGAACACATAGAATGAGTGGGTCTTTCTGGCTTTTCCTTACTTGCTATAACTAGTTAATTAAATGATTCATTGATATATTACTGTGTTGTAAGATGTTAGGTAACTGCCGTGAGTCCTCTCCCTGGCTGAGCTTGCTATTTGTTCTACACATACTAAATATAAACACAGCTTTTGCCTAACTTTGAACTAAATCTCATGCAAGAAAAACTAGCAATGACATTTCATAGAATGTGAGTTAAGGAAAAACAGAGAACGAAAAGCAACTGAGTTAAGGGTGCAAAATTATTGTTGAGGAGCATCCAGGTCTTTCAGAAGAGCCTGAGTGGAAGCTGTCTGGAGCTCAGGATCAATGGCAACTTGCTATCTGGGTGCTTGATGGAGTCCCTGACTCTCCATGCAGCAGAGGCACCTCAGCACTAGTGAAATGACTAGTCTTGGGCAGTCAGTGGGTCTGAAGACCTGGCCTAATAGCTCCATTTTCATTGTCTCTGTGCTTGACTCACAGCAGTTCCTAACTGATTGTAGTGCTTTCTGTAGCAGGATTAGGTGCTGAAGTCACTTGGCATCAGGCTTTAAAAGATATGCTTGAAGTTGCAGAAGGGCACATTACAGTATTTCCAAACTACCTAATTCTGGGAATCATTCATTTGTTTTTTAACCACTTATGGCATTAGTTGGCATTGGCAGTGCTCTTTGCATCTCCAGGCATGTAAATACCATAAGAACATTGCTCTCCAAGTGCTTAGGAAAATTATGCCACTGACAGTTCACAGTTTGATAATCAGAAAATTCTCTTTTCCAGATTCAGGCAGACATCATGCTAAATCCTCACTAAACATACAGCTGTTCAGGCTCAATGAAAAACACCTCCACTGTTTTCTGTTAAATTAGAAAAAGTGTGGAATCCCTGACCAGAAAGGATCATAGGGTGGTACAGTATTGCTTCAAGGGACTGATACCAGATTGTCTCTCCAGCTGAGCCTAGGAATTGTGTTTGACCAACCTAAATCATCTAGGAAGGTACACATTCTTCTGGAGACATCAAAGCACAGAGGTTTGGCTGTTTCCCTCACTGCATTCCAGTAATCACACTCAAACACAGGTCTGCTTCCTAATCAGAGTTCAGCTGCTATCAACTCAAGACAATGGCTACTGTTATGTCTTTCCCGTAGATACAGTACTTACGGATTTTTTCCCATTATTAAATCACGACTCAGAGCTCCCATCAAGGTAGTGTGACACTCAAATTCAGAGAACAACATGAATCTTCAGAAAGCATCATTATTTCATCACTGAGAAATAGAAGTAGGAAAATCCATTTCCAATTAGAGAAAAGTCCTAACTGGAGGGTGATGGGGTGGGGAGTCTAAGTGGAGGAGAGGAGCTAAGTAATAGATAACAATTAGAGAAACAAGTAAACAATAAACAATATTATAGTATACTAATAGGCTGTAAATGGAAAAATGTCCAAATCTGGGGTGATCTGTCAAACTCTAGTAAGACAAATGAGAAAACCAAGAGGTGATACACTGATACTGTTGGTAGCACACGATGTGGTTTCCAGCTCAGCACATGCCTGCCAGAGCCCAGCCACTGTCTTTGTTCTTCACCTGCTGAAATATCATGTCCCTACTTAATCCTTGATCTGGGCAGTTTCGGGCAGCCCACAGTTTTCTCTCCCTTTTTCTCAACTGCAGTTATTAAGTGTCATTTCCCTTTTGCCCTGCGCAGTTTTGGGGAGAAGTATTCATTTTTGCCTGATGAAATGCCTCGATCATTCCTGCTAGCAGGAAGATAACCACGCAGCCCCAGAGCAGGGCTGCAAGGCCACCCAGGATGGTGGTGCACAGGGGCTGAACGGCAGGCCAGTTCTCTACTGTTCACTGCTCTCAGCTGTTTTCTCTGCAGGGCAGGACTCAGCATTGCACTCTCATTCCAGCAGTTTTGTATCAGTGAAATCCAATGCTGACATCCCACATGTGGTTTATTCCTGCATATACTTTTTTAAAAAGTCATAATATTTACTGAGGAAAATAACATTTTAGCACCAAGGCAAGGAAGGAACAAAATGCTTTTTATGTCATCATAAATCTTTAAAATCTTGTCTGTTGAGAATTTTTTTCATATGAAAGAACATAAAAATGTTTTCCAACTGGAACAAGACCAGATCTTGCTTAGCAGGATTGCTCTGAGATAAAGAGCAAAAGTCAGGGAAGAGTAGCTGCATGGGTATGTTACCATGGCCACATCACTGCTGGGAAAGGAGTTAATGTCCTGCTCATCCTTCCCCCAACACTGGTACCCAGCTGAGACCAGTGGGAGGTAATTTTTCCTATGAAGCCAACAAAATGGCTTTGTAAAAAAGCTTGTGCCTCTTGACAACTGTACTGCCAACTGACTTAGGAGCACTACTCACCCTAAGTAAGGTTAAAATCTGTGGGATCCCTGAATCATTCTCTCCAATGTATGTGTCCTAAAAGGGAGAAGGATATGATAATGACAATAAACTAAATGTGCATCAGATTTTTTTTTTTTTAAGAAAGAGACTGGTAACATTATTTGAATTGAACACAAGCAATCAGAGATGAAATCTAGTCTGTGCTTGATACATTGGCCTGTGAGAGAGTACAACAGCCTCACAAGAGATGGTACAACAACTTTGGCATTACACTTTCTGGACCCACGGGGATTTAATTATTCATTAATATCATGATGCTTGACTTTTTTATTTTGTTTTTGTTTAACTAATATTTTCTTCCTCCACTTCTTGGTACAAATTATAGAATAGCACCCTTATTTCATTACATGGCTTTGGTGCTAAAATACTTTCTGATTCAAAGTTGGAATTGCCCCAGGTTTTATTTGGGTTCTTAACCTTTTAAACTGCTGATCACAAACATGTATGTGCTCTATTAATATCCATTTTATGGGCCCACTTCTTTTTCAGAGTATTAAATGCTCTTCAGGAGTGAGGATAAAATGAAGGTGATGGGGGCTGGTATTTGGCTACAGCAACACAGAGCAGCTATCAGAAACCTGGTGGTGTTACACTCGGAGAGGCCAGTTGGGTAATACATGGAGGAGGAGAAAGGATATTGCAGAGGGATCATGAGCAGGATTTTTTATCTTTAAATGTCTTTGCTCCAAAACATGTTTCTCTGTTTAAAGAAGAGCATTCCATGTGCTTGGATGGCAATTGCTGCATTTGTAAGACTTGTATAGATTTTGCCCAGATTTTCAGATGTTGTTAATCCTGCTCTAATGTCAGCTACTACATGTACAACGAAGTGGTTTTGGGTGACATATACGAGACAAGGTGCAACCTGGGATTTGGGATGCACCTGGCAAGGCAGCCAGCTCAAGTATATATTCCCTAGGCCCTTCTCAGGAGTGAGCAGGTTCCTGTCCTTCCACAAAAAGGGTCCACCTCTCACTGTCAGAGCCTTCAGCTATATGCAGCTTTTCCTCTTCCTGGCGATTAAGGATCTTGGCTTCCCTCGTCCAATTCATCTGGTTCTGAGCCAGGAAAAAATGGCATTTGTGTAGAGGTTCATAACCTCACTACCTGCAAGGTTAAGAAGTCAAATTTCTCTAGTGTGAAGATTTCTTAGGTGGAGCTCGAAGGAAGAAAGGATTGTCTTGTATGCTCATATACCACCCTGGTTGTGACAGCTGTGGGTAGTGGGGCTGAGCTACAGGCATATTGCTTACAACTGATGTGAACTGTAAAGTACGTGCTGCTTTTCACAGGCACTAGACACTGGGGAGGGACTAAGTCCTTACTCACTAATTAGTCTGTCTCATGCCAGTATTCCCTACTGATAGCTTCGTTCTTCACTAAAAGTACAAAGATGTCCCAAAACAAAGATGTCCTTCTGGCATATAAAAATCTATAACTTGATGGTGTCAACCAGGAGGTTACAATGTGTTCTGGCCTCCTCCTCATCCAGACTAGCTCATGGTGTAGGTATGAGCTTCTGACTTTTCTTTTTTTCTTTTTTTTTTTTTTCTTTTTTTTTCTTTTTTTTGGCATTTGGATTTTAAATTTTGGTTTAAAATTTTAATTTCCTGGCTCTTTAAACTCACATTGCACTGGCTCTCTAAGGACTTCACTGAAAGAAGCAATTTCTTTTCTCATAGATCAGCTTATCAACACAAACGGAGACCTTTGACTGACTGTAACTGTAAGTTTTCATCTGTAGTCAATTTAGGTGGTTTGGTTCATTTGGCACATTTCCTACGCCACTTGAAGTTCTTTCTACTGAAGTGCTGCAAATGTCTTTGGTGATGTCTCAGTACAGAGTGCATTTTTAAATGTTGGAGGAAGGGAAGACCTTTTAAAACATATGCTCACTTATTTGTGAGATACACAGTACCATACAAAAATGTGTGTTAACCCAAATGCTTTTATAATGAAGAGACTTGCTACAAACAGTGAACTGTGTAATTTGTGGATATATACACAAAGAGGTATTTCAGTTGCTGTTGAATTTTAAGGACCTCCACTGCCCAAAACTCAGTTTGAGAAGTAAGACATTGGTTCTACCCTTTAACAGATTTTAAACAATTCAGTCCCTATTTTTTTAGACTAATACTAAAGCAGAATGATGCTAAAGTCTGTTTTGGCCTAGGAACAAAACAGTAAACTTCAATTAATGCAGTGTCTATGTTAGTCATTTATTGAGATCGAGCGTTGGTCAGCAAACCTTATACCTTCAATACTTGCCATCACTTGGGAGCATCAGCACTGCAATAAGCATTAGACATACTGTGGTATTTGTTCTTCCAATACATTCCCAAAAGTATTTAACTTATTCCTGAGCACTAGGAGCAAATCAAAGCTGATGTCTGGCTCCAGTGACAAAAAAATATTGAAAGCACAGAGAATTTTAAGTATGAAGTATATGAATATAGGAAACTGCCATCTTGACAGTGGATAAGAAGCCAAAAGATGAAAATTAAAATTGCATGATGAAAGATGAGAAGGTTGAAGCCACTGTTTTGACTACTGGACCTTGCAGGAAAGATATTTGGAGAAAGACTGAAAGAGAAAGTTAAGTGGGTGAAAAACACATAAAATTTGCCACTGATAAAAATATTACTTTCTGTGCACATCAAAGGCAATCCTCTTATTTTCATAAGTTATTTAACCCCGTTGGAAATCTCTGCAATGTATAAATTTTTCTGATGGAATGCAAAATATCTTCTTAATGGTGTATAGACACTATATGGAGAGCAGGCTGAACAGTATAAATATTCATATGAGCAAAGATGCTGTCAAACTCCTGACTTGACATGATATCTAAAATGAAAATATAACAAAGATATTCTGGTTTTCACCTCCCTTTTCTCCTCAAATTTGGGACCTGGCTGCATAGTCAGGGTACAGAAATGCACCTGGAAGATTGTGTTTGGATTAGGTACAGGGAATTCAAATGAAAGCTCCTCAAACTCGACAGTTTAATTTACTTCTCTTAAGCTCCTTAATACCAAACTTATCAGTTCTCTCTGTTAGGCATTAACTTGTTAAATGAGTCTTAATTATACATAAGCAGATGGAGATTTGAATTAAAATTACCTTACACTCGAGTGGCTTTAGTTCATTATAACATATCTTCCTCTTAATCATTTAGGCAGTCTCATAATCTTTCATATATAAAGTTATTAAAGTATTCCAATTTCCATATTTCTTCAGCTACATCCACTATTAAATGGCACGTAATACACATTAGTTGGTGACTTATACCATTCAATAGTTAGTGAATTATTCATGTCAGTAACAATTTTTATACTTTTATGTCATCTGTAGTATTTTATTTTAAAGGGTTTATATTTACAGAATGTCTCATCTTTTACCTCATCTCAATTTTCAGTGCAAATTTGAATGCCTTACCATTTCTACTGGTGTAAAAAGGATTAATATCCTCTGCAGGTTTTGCACTTCCATTATCTGAGGAATGGAAGTGGATCCAAAGTGGCTCCCACTACCAGAAAAGTGTATGCTTACTGGGAGGCTTGGGAGTGAGATAAAAGAAGTCAGCATTATTCCTTTCTTTTGTCTTGCTTTTGCACTATCATAGTCTCTGGATTCTCTAAAACCAAGATGTTCCTTAGAATTTACCTGTCCTGCAAAATTAAAAGAGAGAAAATGCCTAAAGGAAGAAAATTACTGAAAGATTTTGCAGGATTTGGTGGGTATCACCTCACTTAACTGTAATGACCTCAAAACAGGGATGCTAGTTGAATAGTGAACCATCTAGGTTAAGAGTTTAAGTTAGCTCCAGAAATACAGAGGAGACACCTCCAAAAGACAGCTGACTTCTCTCTTTAAGGAAGGATGTCCTGTGAAGGATATTTGTCCAACTAATTCAAGCTGGACCTCTAACTTTTATATAGCTTTAGAAAAGTAACAAAAGTCTGTCTTAAAGTATGTTAATGCCTTTCAAAAAAAGGATAGTCAGCAGGTAACAGTATGAAAAGCTCATATTTCACCTGTTTTTAAAGAATCCTAAATGCATATGCTGGGAGACTCATGTGTCTGTCTTAGAGAAAAGCACCAAGTGATTTAATCAACTGTTTCTATGTACCTCATGGGTAAGATCAAGAAAGAATTGGACAAAAAGTGGCATTTTAGTTCCAGTAAGCAATTTACAGCCATTCACAAAGGAAAGACCAGTGGGACTTCTCAAAGACAAAAGCATCCAATATTCCCTGCTAAAGGCAGCATACTGTTCTCAGGATCCCTTTAGCTAATGTATTAACCAGTATCTTCAGTGTTAAATAATGGGTCTATAATACAGAAATATCTGTGTTAGTTGGATGATGGAGAATGACAGCTCAGTCAAAAGGCTGAGTTTGCACTGGCAAACACTGCACCCACCATCAAGCAAAGGGCTGGGGCTATGAGAGGCTTTTGCAAAAAGAGGATTCTGACATTTACCTGAATGTTTTCAGAAGGTAAGGAGACTCACTGCATCCTCGGAGCCTCAGCAAGACACTTTGACCATGTGGCCATTTCACTCCTGTTATGAATTAATGATGTGGGTTTAAATCAGTCCTTGCCTTTTGCCCAGGCCTCTGGCAGCAGGCAGTTGCATTATTGAGGTGTTCAGCACCCCAAGACCCACTCTCATTCACAAGTTCTTTAATAATGGTTGATTCGATCTATTATAAAATGATTTATTAATAGACACAAAACTAACAGACATAAGACTTAAAACAGACTATTACTACACAGGGATAAGACAAAAAGGGGATACTCGTATAATACACAAGGAGTTAAAGGTACCATTAAATTTACAGCTAGTTAAAAACAGTATAACTTAGGATCCAATGTTTCTTACCATCCAATTCTTTGATGGAGTACACATCGAAAATCCTTTCTCTCAATTTCGGGAAAAGTAACCTCAAAGTTGCATCCAGGTTTAGGGAGAAATCTTCTCACACGTTCCCAAGGAGTGTATAAGAGACTTTTGCCTTTGTGATAAGTCGTGTGGGCTTTTATTGACATAAGAACCATGTCTTTCGGTCACTGATGTCTATTTTCTTTTATCACTTTCCACATCTGCTCTCATACCAAGATGTGTACTGGGGCTGGCGTTTCAGACTCTCAGGCGCCTCTTGCTGGGCTCTCTGACCCCTTGTTGGGCTATTAATCTGGCCTGAGTTATCTCTTCCAAATGCCCCAGCCATGAGAGAGAGGGGATGCCCTGCCACAACTCCCCAGTTCCTCTGAAAACATTGATGCACTAGAAGACGTGGATTTGTTATGGTTAATCTCAATGAATTACAGTTCTGCTGAGAGTTCTGAGAGAGAGAGAGAGAGAGATGCTGCTTGCCTAGCAAGAGGTTTATGAAAAGAAAACACCAAAGCATGCGAGGCCCTGAGGAGCTAGAGAGAGGAGATATCAGTTGGAAGGCACCTACAGCCATTATCTAGTCCAGCTGACCAACCAATCCAGGACTGACCAAAAGTTAAAGCATACTCATAAGGGCATTGTTCAAACGATTGAGGCACAGACCACCTCTCTAGGAAGCCTAGTGTCTGACCATCCTCTCAGTAAATAAATGATCCCTGATGTCCAGTCTCAACCTCCCCTGGTGCAGCTTTACACCATTCCCACATGTCCCATAACTGGATCCCAGGGAGATGAGATCACCACCTCCCTGTCCACCTCCTCTGCTCAGGAAGCTGTAGAGAGCAAGGAGGTCACACTTCCACCTCCTTTTCTCCAAACTAGACAAACCTAAAGCCTTAGCCATGCCTCATAGTACATTCCTTCCAGCCCTTTCACCAGCTTTATTGCTCTCCTTTGGACATATTTGAGTACCCTCACATTATTCTTGAACTGTGGAGTCCAGAACTGCACATAACACTCCAGGGGAGGCCACACGAGTGCTGAATACAGTGGGATAATCACCTCTTTTGACCAGCTGGTGATGCTGTGCTTGATGCACCCCAGGAAGGGGTTTGTCTTCCTGACTGCCAGAGCACACTGCTGACTTATGTCAAGCCTGTTGCCAAACAACATGCCCCAAATGCCTTTCTGTGGGGCTGCTCACCAGCCACATCCTCTCCTTCAGCAGGATGCCACAGCACAGAGATGTTCAGTTGTGAACAAGGCCGTGAAAGAGAGCTGAAATACTAAACTTCTTATGAACATGGCCTAAGAGCTTTTAATGTATGGCAGATATGCGGAGAGGCAGGGAAAGCCTTCTGTGAACCACTAAGGTCAGGGCATGAGGAGTAAGAAGAATGAGAAGGAGTAGAAGATGCTGTGATGGTCTCTTTCCCTCATGGTGATGCTGAAGAATAAACATAGTGCAGTGTTTTGCAGCTGGAAGATGGAAGCAGTAATTTCAGCACTTAAGCATAAAGAGGGTGATTTCTTGTACCCTCTACCACATAGTTGACATGCACAGCTTAGTACCAAAGCACCAGTTTGCAGGAGGTTGTATTTGTACAGAAGCAACAGTGCTCACAGCCCCCTGCACAGACTCACATCCACAGCAGCTCTTCACCATGCCACAGTGGGACTTACTGTAACTGCAGCAGTTTTTTGCTGGAAAATGTTAAGATTTAAAATGTCAAAGATAAACAAAACATATTACATAACCTATCAATACACTGCTTTATGCCCACTGGCAGAAGTACTGTCAAAGGCAAAATGAGTTTCTTTAACTAAACTGCAGTAAAGTGTTACAGGGAGGTATGTTATTGTGTTTATTTATACTCATCTTGATGGGTGAGTCACCAAGGACACAATAATCCATGAAAGAGGAGAGGAGAGGAGAAGCTTCCCTCACAGCAGGAGGATATTTTCATTATCCCAATGATAGTGCAGAAGAGAGGTGGACAAAAGTTCCCCTCTCCTGAAGAAGGAGGCCAATGAAACTGACTGCAGACTTTTTGTCACCGGTCATACACCTACGGGTTCATGACCCTGTATAGGTCCAGTGGATTGGCATTCAACAGAGCAGCAGTCAGCGTTCAGGCAGGGTGAGCTCAACTAGATTTGTGACTTTAGAGAATATAGTGATAAAAGCCATAAAGTTTCCTTAGTCATTTCCCCCCCCCGCCTCCTCTGCTTAACTCTTCATTCGTGACCTGGCCAATGTGGCAGAGTACACCCTCAGCAAGTTTGAAACTATACAAAACTGGAAAGAGTTGCTGACACACCGGGTGCTTGTGCTGCCATCCAGAGGGACCTGGACAGGCTAGAGAGATGGACCAACAGGCATGTCCCGAAGGTCAACAAAGGGAAATGCTGAGCCCTGAGCCTGGGAAGGACTAAACCTATGCACCAGAGTATGCTGGAGGCCAGCTGTCTAGGTAACAGCTTTGCTGAAAAGCTCCTGGGTTCCTGGTGTACATTAAGTTGAACATGAGCCAGAAATATGCCCTGTCCACGTCAGTGGAGAGTGCTGTATCCAGTCCTGTGTTCCCCCACCGGACATACATGGACATGCTAGACTGGCTCTAGTTAAGATCCATACATATGATTAAGGGACTGGAGCACCTGTCAAAAAGGACAGGCTGAGACAGCTTTGTCAATTCAGCCTGGGAAGAGAAGTCTCAGGAGGATCTAATCAATGTGTATAAATACTTGATGAGGGAAGAAAGACAAAGACAATGGAGTCAGAATCTTCTCAGTGAGGATCAGCAAAAGAATAACAGGCAGTGACCAAAAACTGAAATACGGAGAAATCTGATTAAACAGAAAAAAAGCTTTTCTTTGATGTGCATGGTCAAACATTGTCACAGGTTGTCCAGAGAGGCTGGAGACTCTCCAGCCTTGGAGATATTCAAAACCTGATTGAACACATACATTCCTGATCAAACTACTCTCACTGACCCTGCTTTGAGAAGGGTGTTGGATGAGGAGATCTCCAGATGTGCATTCCAGCCTTGGTGATTCTGTGATTCCATGGTCAACTAAATTACAAGCACAAAGCTTTTGTATGCAGGGAAGGACAACGACAGCTGATCACTTATGTGGGCTGTGTAAGTCATCAAGTGCTTTGCTTCCTGACTGCAGCTCACATAGAGTTCTTGGCACATTTTATGTATAAAATCTAGCCCATTCCCTGCAAATGATGGAATTTGGCAATATCCTAAAGGACACCAGCAGCACCATTCCAGAGGATGTGTTCTCACAAAGAAGCAAAGCCCATCAGCCCACATCTACATGGGGGTGCCCAAATCCACAGCCCTGGGATTTCTGGAACAAAACAATGTATTTTCAATTGTTGAGGTTTTTCCCCACAGGCAACCTGCAACCAGGATGTGAATGTAATGTTAACTTCTAATTGCATCGTATTAGCAGTTTGACATTGCATCTTACTAATGCTTGTTTTTCCAGCATATAGTGGAGAAATATAATCATATTAACACTGTAAAAGCAAACACAGAGGTAGTATAAATTGTTAATGCAATCTCCTTTCAAGCAGCTTGTTTGAACAGAGCACTGGTGTATGAGAAAATGCCAGCCTTTCAGTCTTCCCAAATAGTGCAGTGCTTGCAATCCGCTGCAGAATAAACATATACATTCTGTTTAAGGTAACAGATGTTCATTTGCTGTATGTTCCCACGAGCACCCAATCTTTTGCCTGCATTCTGCTACCATTTGCCTGAAACACACCTGTGAGCCAGCATAGCAGTTTCTCAGACATGAGGTTTCCTCACTGATATGTCATGTACAAAAATGGTGGGGGTTTGTAGATGCATATTCTTATAAGTCTTTCTCTGTTTTTCCTTCCTATGAGTGGGACCATTAATTCTTCTGACTTGCATCATCAGACTGAAAATGGCAGTCTCCATGCATAAATGCTGCAAAGCTGTCTGGATTCTTCAGACTCTGAAGATCAGCCTTTAAACCAACTAATTAAGTTTTCTGCTTGCTGCCATTGAAAGACTCAGTCAGATATAATTAAAACTGAGCAGCAGATGACAGCAGTGGCATTTGTTGGAATCATCCAGTGATTCAAATACCACTTCTGACAGAAATGTCAGAATGATAACACTCCCATCTTCCCCATGCATGCCAGGAAAAGCAGGAAGAACTTTTATTATAAATGCCTTACTGATAACCTTTATGAATCCCAGAGCACCAAACACAAAACACAAAATTTCATTATCCCAAGAGAGGATGCTCATTTCTAATGAAGGACATCCTGCAGCTCATTGGGCTTCCTTGCAGTGTTTGTGCCTATTGGGACACCCGTTCAGAAATTTAGAGGAAAAAGTCCTCATCCTGAAGTATGGGCGATTCTGGCCTTGCAGACAGCTAAGCTGGAAGAGATTCCTTAGAGAGTTAATGAGCTGAAACAAAATCAACATATTCCTCATCTGGAAAGGGCAAAGCCATAACACGGCTGTGTAAGCCATCCTTGAGCTGTACAGAAAGGTGAGAAGACAGAATCCTTTCTGCACAGAGTTTTATGGAACTGTTATTGCTAAAGATCACAGAACAATAGAGTAAACAGCAGAGACAGCCAAGAACAAATGAATAGGGGAAAATTACTTTTAGAAACATTTTGAGATTACATTTGCTCCAGCTTCATACACAGGTTTTTCCTATTTTGTCTCATCAGTTTTGCCAGCAGATTTATAACACACTGTTCCTGCCACTCTCTTGCTTGAGAGTTTGGGTGTTTTCTTCTTATTTCTTTTTTGTTTAGCTTTGTTTTAGCTAAATGGAGAGCAAAAAGGAGAACATGTCAGAAAGGGAATCAGTGGCACTTTGAAGCAGCAGCAGCAGCAGTGTCATTGTCATCTCAAAGTCCCTTGGCTCTACTCTTGCCTGTAGCAATTACTTGTTGCCTGCGTGCTGCCAGAAAGCCGCCGTCACAACAGCGAGCCCCAGGGGAGGGGACATGCTGGTTGTGGCTTTTTGGCAGTCTGCAGGGGAAGACCCTGGCAGTGGGTGACTAAGCTTGGCCTCGAGGTGCTGAGCTGGGGCAGCAGGATGAGCAGGGAGCAGCACTGCTGCTTATGATTCATCTCGGCTGCAGAGGAGGAACGGCATCAGAGCAGAGGTGCCTGTTGCAAACGCCTGAGTCAGGATTTTGACTTACTGTAACTGAGATGCAAAGACGTGACAAACCATTAAAAATAATAGTAATTGTGTGCTTCTACTGAGCAATAATTAGACCATGGCCACAAAAGAAACCACCCATCCTAATATATTTTTTGAAATGTTGTATTTGTAGAGGTGAACCTGATCACTTACTTTTCCACTTTACTACTGTGTCTTATCATGGGGAAAATAATTTCTCCTGGGCATAGTCAGACCTGAGGCCATGTTTTGCCCTAATTATCCTGAGAGATTTTCATGCTGGGGTTGAGCAAACATTTCTATTATATTGGGTTTTTTGTATGGCTGAGGAGGAGCATACAAGTACCCCTTCTACCTGCAGGGGTACTTGTATTGTGTTATTAGCCTAGCTCTGCAGTAGTTTAGATTTGCAGATGACGGTGCGTGACCTGACCAAGAGCAGCTTTACTCTTTTGCTCTCAAACTCAGCAGCTTTACTCTTTTGCTCTCAAACTCAGCAGACCACATCACACTGTATTGTGCACTGAATGTAAGGGCACCATCTTCTGTCTGAGCTCTTTCCTTTTTAGTAAGTAATCAAAGCACATTTACACTTTCCTTTCTTTTGACCTTTATTAGATAAGTAGGCACCCTAATCAGCATGTTTTTAGGTGAGGGTGAAGTCTGGAAGGATTGTATTCTGGGATGTAAAGGTCTCAGGGATCACCCTCAGTATTGTGGCAGAACTGCATTGAAATTAACGTATTACAACAGATTGTGTCAGACTGAATTGCAAACTTTTCTGAATCAGGGTGAGCAGAAAGGTCACATTCCTCATCAGCTCATCTATCAGGCTGCATGAGGGTATCCAAAGAGGTTAAATTCTTCTTCCAGGAAATAAAATCAGAATTTCCCATTTTCAGGTCCCAGCTGTGCTTCTGAATTTCCATTTACTTTGAACAAGAGCTAACTTCATTACATTGGTGTATTGTTTTGCTTTCAGAAAGGATCTGTTTTTAAATTATAACATGCCATTAGCAAAGGTCCTTTTGTAGTGACTGCAGTTAATACAGAGCTCTTTTCTGTCTTGCTCACCTCGGCACAAGTGCATATTGTGCCCTTTGTATTCTGTCAACTGGAGAACCTGCAGAATGATCTTCTGCCCCCAAAATTGATTTAACACCTTTTTCTATTATGCAAATAAAAGGGGAAAAATAGGTTCCTGATTTCTTTCGACGGGCTGAAGCTGGCAGCTCAGGACTGCTTACTCAGGTCTCAGCGCATAATGGGAAATGCCTACACATCGGTGTCTGTCACGCTGCACAATAGGAGAGCAGCCGAGCACTGCGGCACCCATCCCCATTCAGAGCTGGGATAATGGCATTGCAGCTCAAGTGGAAGGATGAGTTTGCCCTGGCTTCATGCTTCAGCGTGCTATCGAAGTGACAGGCAATTTTCCATTGGTGGTTTGAAAGTCTTTTTATTTTATTAATCTTCTCGTCAAGTAACAAAACCAGAGTCTTTTCTTCTGTTAAACACTATTGCAAAATCTCATATTTCCCAGTGACTTTGTTTGGACCCACACCTCCTTTGGGCAAGCCAGGTAAATAGATGGGCCCTGCTTCCCTGTGCCCACCTTTGCCTCCACACGCCTGGGCCAGTGAGCAGTGTCAGCAAGCTGAAAATGTCAGGCCACCGATTTGGAGATGCAGCCTGTTCTTATGGAAAGAGAGGTGGCCAGCTTAAGTCATGCAGGAGATATGCACGAGCATCTGCTATGCTTCATGGCACAGTGAACAATGCAAGGTTATCACCAAAAGCCAATGAATTCTTTTCAGAAGTTATCTTCTCCCTAGAACATGTCCCATAGAACTACAGCCCAATCCTAGATAAAATATTGCATTTTAATATTTTTTCCTTTTCATTTCAGCTCTATCCCTTTTTCCTTTTTTTCTTTTTTTTTTTCTTTTTTATAAAAGCATGCTGTCTTTCAATTAACATAGTAATGACCTATTGTCACCTGTTACCATGCTAATCCTGAGCTGGTGTGAAATTACTTTATAATAAACACTATGCAGTTCTGACTTTCAATTAATTTTTCCCATGCTGTGCTAAATCAGATTAACTGTACCCCACCCTTTTGACCACAGACATAATTCCTTCCTTATAATGAAATAGAGGATTAATTTATATGAAGCATATCTATACACATTTGCAAATAAATGTAAATATAGACTTTGTACCATATTTGCACTGCTCACAGTGTCAGGTTGAACACAGACACAGAGATTATTAATTTTTATGTTCACCGGGGTGGCAAAGGATATTGCTGGTTTTCCATTATTATTATTTTCACTAAATGTCTACAAATAAGAATGGGTAAACAAATTGAGTACTAAGGGACTGATACCTTACAGAGGGAATTACACCTAATGCTGTACAGCATTATGATGATCTCAAAAAAAGTAAACACTGCAAAATGAACCCAATCACCATTAATTTACTAAATTGCCTGTCATCCATCTTGGGTGTATATATTTACAATGTGGCCAAATATAATAAATGCAACTGTGTTGTCTTTTTAATACTCATTAACATTATGAAGATGTTTGATAGTCTGAATGAAGCCTTTCAAAACATGTATACCAGTATAGGGAAACGGTACAAGGAAATTTTTTTAAAACGTCTTCATCTTCAGAGCAGAAAAAGCTTTCAAATACTTTTTATGGTTTTTGTAACTTCCACAATGCAGTAGGTTGCTGTGCCATTTCATAATCAAAAGTAATATAAGCACAGAGTTGACTCTTGATTTTTCTCTGCACAATTGTTTTCCCTCTATAGCTTAATTTTGAAGTCCAAAAGTGCAGAATTATTGCAGATATGAAAAGTATCCCTTGGAAAAGTAACAAAGATGAAAATGGGGTATCTCTACAAGCTTCTGGATGCCTATACTTCTCTGTGCTTGTTGCTCATTTGATTCAGCATGCCTAACTGGTCCAAAATCTGAAGGTTTTCATCCAAATCTAGCTCCTTGAGAACCATATTGGCAAACTGTCTGGCCAAACCCCAACTCAACCAGTTGCTTTTTTTTTTTTTTCACTAGCTGCATTGGACTAGACAGTTCAGAACTAGGCTGGAGCACCCTGCACCCAGCTGGACCACTGTACAGACCCGCTGGCTCCTTGCATCCAACGTCAGGAGCAGCATCAGGACTATGCCAGAGGTTCATGTTTACCTCTCATTCACAATTCCTCCTTTCTGGAGCAGCCTGTCAACCACCTTTTGCTGATCCTGCAGCTAATCCAGGGGAAACGCCAGGGACACCCTTTGTGTTAGTAAGGGTGAATGTGCTATCCAGTGGTGTACCTTTGAGAAAGTGAACGATTGACTTCAGGCAGACAAGACCAGGACTAGCTGAGATTAAATACAGTTTTCTTTTGTGTTTCCTATTGATTCTTTGAAACAGTATCACTGCTGCAGACAAGGTAAAAGTCATTACATATTCAATGTTTATTGGCTTAATACTGAAATTTCAATGCACTTGTTTTATTGCTTTTCTCATACTATTTGTGAAGTCCAAGTGTTCAATAATAAAGCAGAAAACCATATGCATACCTGGAAGGATAAGAAACAGCAAAATGACCTACAGGATGCAAGAGCTGGGTATTCTCGTCACGGTGGTGCAGATTGTATCAATAAAGTGAATATACTGGCATTAGCATTTGGAGTAATACATTCCAGGAACAACAAAGTGAGCTAAACCTAGTTAGATCAGGTCAAACAAGCACAATCTCCACAAGGGGATTAAGGAGGTCGGAAGAGACATCAAATTATTTTTTCATTTTTCTTAGGACTTTCTATTGCACATCAGTAATGAAAGGTCTTATCTCTGTCTTTTACTATGTAGTTTTAACTGTACGTATGATCTGACTTGGACTGATTCCAGCTTTGTTATTGAAAATCCGCTTTCAAATGCAAACATAAAAACACCGATGTAATAGCCATTACTCTGTTTACATTGACAGTACTAAATGAATGAGTCATTAATAGCTTTTTTACTTTATTATTTCAAAATGTTTTACCAAATATTCATAAAACTTCACCATTACCACCACTTCTACCCAACTGCAACTACCATATCACCACATGTATGAACTAGTTACAAGCCTTAGCCACACTAATATAATCTCTCTCACACACACATTTCTTTCAACTATCTTCTTTGCTTCGAAGAAAGTAAAGAGAGGAGAGATCACATAAAATTCCCCTGTCATTCTAGCAGAGAGAGGAGAAATGCCTTCAGTTATGGTATTCCAGTCAGCAAAGTTCACTCCTGTTTCCCAGATGTTAAAGTATTGACAGCTCCTGTCTATTCATGCACTGCAAATCAGCATGTCCAAAAAATAAACTGGGATGTAACAGTAGTCCTCTCACACAGCAAAGCAGGCCACCAGCTCTCTTCTCTCATTGTATTGCCTATCTGCTTTAGTAGACACAGGACATTAATGAAAGTGACATGGGGAAGTAAAAGCAATAGATTGCATTTCAGCTTGAAGGGGTTGGTAAGCGCTGATGATCTTTCTCCCTATGCCTGCTTACTTTCTACATCTTTGATCATATCACGTGATGGAGACTGGTGATGCTGAGCTGCAGTGCTCAGCACCAGGCAGAAGCACAATGGTGGGCAGCAAGCTCTACCACTCCATGTTCATCTACCACAAGGTGTGGGAATGTTGCTGAACACATACATGGGACCTTTTCACCAAATAGGAGTGTCATTAAGTCGCCTTCTCCAACAGAGCCTACTGCAGATTTATATTTGCTGTGAGATTTATATTTGTTGTGACTCCCACACCTGCCTGACTCTGGACTCTGCTGTGCTCCTTTTGGGAACAGCTCCATGCAGAGAGGTGAGGGCACATAACAGAGGATTTGTTTTCCAGCCATGCAGCACTGAGAGGGGCAGTAATAAAGCCCAGCTGCCGTACACAAAGGAGAAAAGAGACAGTAGGGGGAACAAATCCTGGGATGGAGTAAAAGATGTTAAAATTACAGAGACATCAGTAATTTAGCTTGAGTGTTGGGGGAAAAAAGAGAAAAAAACGTATTTTCAGAGAGAATGGGGTCATGAGTTTTATTGATGATGGGTAAAGACAGGTCTCTGAGTTTCAAATGTCATGCAGTACTGCTCCAGGTGATAAGTTAATGTGAAGCATCACTGCAGCTCATATAAAAATATCCAAAAATTTCATGAAAATATTCTTCAGACAGTAGGACAGGAGGAAGCATCTTCTTGAACAGTCCACAACTGCATTTTGCAAAATCCATGAAGAAGGAGAAAGATGCCATTGAACAGTCTTCTGGTGGGCGTTGTATTTTTGGAACAAATCAATTTTTCACTGGGAATATGCACGTGAAGCAAAAACTGGCTGAGCATCAGATCATTGCCCAGGTATCCACACATAAGTACATTTCTCATTAATGACATATAGTGAATATAAAAACATCTTCCCAAACCAGGAGTTGCTGTCAGATGATGTGCCTCAACAACACGAGAAATAATTCATTACAAGCGGTAGAAAATGAATGTGTTTTCTTCTCTCCAGCTCAACACCCAGGACAGACATAATTCAACTGGTAATTTTTGTGCTCAGGACATTTGAATATAAAAGCAGCTATTCCACTGACACTGCTGATGAAGAAGAGAGCAAGGGAGTTCAAGAAGTAAGTCATTAACAAGAAAGTAATAATAATAGAATTGGTTTCTGCAACAACAGATGGAAGCACAGGTATAACTGGATCCAAAGCTTCACTGCTTATAATCATCAGCAAGCACTCTGTGGAAACATGAATGACTTTAAACATTCCGGGAGCAGTAGCAAAAACAAAAAGAAAAGCCAACTCCATTAACTCCATTTGAGTCAGAGGCCTTTGTGTTTCAAAGGCTGCTTGATTAAACTGCTGCAGCTTGTAATGACCTGATTTCACACACTGAGATGAATGAGCAAAGGTATGGTTTTGCTGCGGCTTCTCCTCTGCTTAAGATCAGAAGTCTTCCAATCAGGAAATTAAAACTCTCTCATGATCCTTCTGAAAAAAAGAGTTTACTCTTCATTTCTCATTTCTGAGTGACTTGGTTACAAGGCAAATGAACATAAACGTTGTTGGAAAATGGGATAATATTACTGAGATGCTTCGTGCAGTGAGTAGGTTCAAAGCTGACTGAATGAAGAGCTCAGAAAGCAAATGTTACAGTGTTTCATGACTGTGTGAGGAATCTCAGAGGACTGTGAAGGCAAAAGTAAATGGAAATGCCAAGAGGAATCATGACTATTTTATACATACTGGCAGGACATCTCTGTCTCTTGCTGCCCTTGAGAGTGGCCATTGTGTGTGCAGCAGTGCAAGGGCAGAAGGACTGGAAAAGAAAGCAGAAAACTCATCCAATCCTACACACCAGGGCTTGTGCTTTTGTAATGCCAGACCTGCACTGTTGCATGCAGAACTCAGATGTCAGGAGGTGGCTGTGGTCTGGAAGTCTTTGTCTCAGAAATCTAACTCCTGTCTACAAGACAGAATCAGCATTTAAGGGGAACAGGCTTTGGCAAAAAGCCAAAAAGCTCACTTTTTCCCTGTGGTGTGTTAAGTATTATCCAGTGTCCTTGCCACCACAAACACTCCTGGCCCATCCCTGTACTTCAGAGAGTTGTCTTGGCTTTTGTTCTCTGCATGTGTCAGTTTTGATATACCTAAGACTGTGCCCAGGTGAGCCTGGCCTGGGCATAAGGAGCTTCCCTGTTGTAGGAGATGTTGTACCAGAAACACCTCCAATGGAGCCTTCACAAGGTGGGAGTTCTCCAGAGGTTCTGCTATACAGTGTTTTGCCAAGGTCTGTGATCTCAGCTGGGGTCTCTGAGTAGTTGCAATAATTAATTGCACCTCCAGAAACAAGGGAAGATTTTCTGGGACCAGATCAGAAGGAGAATTCTCTCCTTGCCCTTCAGGGACCAAAGTGCAGGTAATCAACTCAGGTGGCTCATGGTGCAATGCTATCTTGTGACATATTGGCAGGTTTTGAGCTTCTATCCCATGAAAAGTTCAAATGCTTGGATTTAGTTTCAACAGGGAATCGGGGTGGGAGGTTAGGAGTTAAGTGTCCCAGGTACAGTGTGGGTTAGAGAATAGACCTCTGTAACTCAGTGACATCTTGGGGGTTTTGTTGCTGTACTCTCCCAGTGACACTGGTGCTGGACAAAAAGGCTCTGGGAGGTCAGTTTGCCTGAGGTGCTGCTTTGCTACAAACAAATCTTTATGACAAGATAATCTGCTGCAGATGAAGACACAGCAACGAGCCCTTTCTGCTCCAGCGGTATCTTCTGCATTGATTTACCAACTCCTGCTTTGTTCTCCTGCACTGGAGAGCTGCCTTTCTACACAAGTATCTTTCCCTGAGAAAACCTCTTGGGGAATAACTCAGCATTTTTCAACCAAATTGAGGTTACCCATTTTACATTGCTGTCTTTCTCCTATAAATACATTTTCAGCTGCTCTTCTTTCCATTTTCTTACTTCCAGGAATGGTGAGTTCTTACAACATAGATGCTCTGTATAGAAGTAATATTTGGAGCAGTTTGCAGAAGACATCTAAAATAGATTTGAATTTTAAAATTTTATTTTTTTTCTTCTAGGAATTAAGTGTGCATTTTAAAAGAACATTTCCTATCTCTGATGCTTTCATGTGCCATATCACACACAGGGGTCCAGGTAGAAAAGCTATATTGGTCCACTTCTAGAGCCCACAAATAGAGAAGGAAAGTTGGATCAGTTCTTTTATGTGTGCTGTTGAAAACCAGAAAACTACACCGTTACTGTAACAAAAAATAACCTTACAAGCAAACTAACCAGTCTTAATTCAATGGAAGCATTTACATCTGCTAACGTGCCATTTAATGTTCTGTGTAATACAATTCTGCATTCCTAATTGAAGAAAACTTTACACATGCTTTATCAAATGTCTCATTGGTTGCATTTTAAAATGTCTCCCCAAGTCTAATTATGCTCCTGCACCAGGGAAAAAAAAGAAAAAGAAGAAAATGAGTTAGAACTAGTTCCTGTTAAGTCATCGAAAGTGAAATAATAACAACCATAGACGTGATCTGAAAACCCAAAAACCTGAAAGAAAACTTGCTGCTGAGTTCAGCGGGCCTTGGCTCCAATCTTGTGTTAACACTGTTGCGACCATACCTGTGCTCCACCAGGTGGACGGAGCCCAAAGTATTTTGGAATGCACAGGCCTAAGGGCAATATTAAAAATGCCGTAAACAGCTGATATTCCCTTCATAGATGTCTCTGGCCTCGTGACAAATGAACACAGCTTTTGAGCAAGCAGGGAGAAGAAACATAAACAACATGCTTACAAAATGCATTAGGACTGTTTCGATGAGAAACTCAAGTAACTGAGCTGTTTGTGACTGTGAGCAAGATGATTAGATACTGTCAGTTTTAGTGAGATTTTTTCCTTATGGTTTTTCTAACATATGGCATTCTCAGTGAAACAGCTCTAAAGCAATAGGATTTTCAAAAGGCTTATGCTAAATACAGTGTGATGTATTTTAAATTTGAAAAAGGTTGCATCACTTTATAGATATTTACCTCTGGTGCACTGGGATATTCCAGTTGCCAGTAAAAAGTGGGTAGGAATTCTTTGTTCCCTTCAGACGTCCTGCCTTGCTGCTAGCATCTTACAAGTCTCTATCATACTGGACATCAAAATAGGTGCTAGAATAGTGTGAGTATCAACAAAACAGAGTTCAGTTTACCTATATTATGAAGCATACAAACAAGTAGGCAAAGATTGTGGAGACACTCTTTTCTCAAAAAGAGAGGCCCATGCCCAAGCTAACCTTAATTTCTTATAGTACACTCCCTTGCAGGAGTTGTAACATGAAATCAGGGATTCCTGCCCTTGTGGGCAGTTGTGCTGAAATAGAGAACCTACACAGTGAGTTCTGCAGTCTTCCAGCCCTCCTCTTCTTTCAGCCTTCTGTGGCAGAATGTTTGTCAGCTGTAGGAGATGTACATTTTACTTAATTCAAAAAATAGTGATTTTAAAGCAGCTATTTTCCTAAACAATGTTCTCCTTTCTGAATCCCAGCTTCTATATACTGTGAAAACAAATGCATTGTGGCAGCAAAAATATGAAACTGTTCACAGGCTGGTTTGATACATTCCTGGAAAAAAGAAGAAACTACCATCTTCTGCTGAAGAATGATTCTCGCTCTCTGTAAACAAGAAGCCATACCAAAGAAGGGATGAAAATTAATGTGGTTACCTCTGAGAGGGAAGCTGTAACCTTCACAAAGACTTTCTTTCCAGCTGTGTTCAAAGGCACTGTAATGACTTCAGAGAACTGCAGTGACTCATTTTAGTTGATGACTACATAACTATTCATTTACACTTAATGAGTTTATTCCATCAGGTATAGGACAAATTCTAAACAAATAATGCCACTGAATCATACACATCAATAAATTTGAGCACTAAACTGATTCTGGGCAGCAAAGGTAATGATAGAGAGAGCGGAAGAAAATCTGCTTCCAATTAATGAAAATGCCCTCTGTATTTTCTAATAGCTCAAACATTAATTTGAAAATGGCTTTCTCTGCAATAATTTACAGACAACCACTTCATAATGGGGAAACAATTCAAATTTATGTGCACTCAAACGGTGATGATCTGATTAACTTATTAAATTCTTGTTGATTCTACAGTCCAGATGAAGTGTACCATTCTTCATGGGTTTCATACCTTGCAGTTTTAAAGTTCTCACATTATCAGACTTCAGGCTTCAGTTGCTACTGAAGGTCTTTTCTCTGGGACATCTTCTGGTGCAGAGTGGACAGAACCAAGATCCCAGGGATTGATTTCATTTGTCTCTTTCCATTAATTCCAAAGATATATTCTCTTCCACATTGGAGGAGCACTTGATTAAATTTAGCACTAGAATTCACATAGTCCTCAGCTGCTGTGGAGTATAATTGAAACAGCATGAAATATTAGATACACACAATTCAAGTTAAAGCTGATTCAGTCAGGGGATATCCATGCTGGATTTAAGTTCAAGAAGCTTAGCTTGAACCATGTCAAGCTTAATGTCCTTCAAAGGAAGCGAGTTAGCTTTTGAAGCAAGAGAAGATAAAAATTATCCATGGGAAAAGACAAAAGAACACAGTCAAATCAGTCTGCCAAATCTAGTGTCCAGTGGCTTTAAACAATGGTCAGTAATACCAATTTATCTGTAATGTATTTGCCAGCTAGAACTACCCCAGCTTTAATCACCATCCCCTTGGATTTTTTTGTACACCCTAGATAATTCCAAGGACAGTACAAAGTTGTTCAGACTCTCAGATATTGTGTAGAAAAGACTACTGAGACACCACACACTAGCACAAATTACTGTAAATATAAATGTAGCTATCTCCAGCATCTCTTTCGCAATAAAATAGAGGTTTCCTGTGGCTATGCAGTGTGGCACATTGAAAAGTTCAGCCTACTGGTATTGAGTAAACATGAGCCCTAAAACAACCAGCCCCTCATTTACCACCCTGCTTCATGGCTAAGCTTGCCTCTTATTCCCTGTCCTGTTTCGACCTTGGGCCATTCCAGCCTTGCAGGATGTTATCTGTGTAGTCAGACAGAAGATGGACTTGAAGCATTATTTTCAGGTGTGACTTAGGTGTCATGGCTCTCTCGTGCACATCCCCCTGAAGCTGTAATTGCTGGCTAATAGGGTGTTTGCCCATATTCAAGAAAGAGAGAATTGTTTAAAAAACAGCCAAATATTTCAGCCTATTTTAGTCAAAACTTAAACCTCTTTCTCCAAAACTGCCCTGACTCTTGTCCAGTGTATGCAAATTCTGAATAAGCCTAGTTTGTTTACTGAATGAGAACATACATTTTTCTTATTAATTGAACATTTATCTTGTTTTTTATCAGTACAAAATTCCAGCTTTGTCCATTTACTTTATTCACCTGGTAACATTATCAACCCCAATATTTAAGTACATAGTCTCACTTGTTACTTCCAATCATTCTTACAGACGCTGGGACTCCTTCCCACCCACCCAAAAGAACACCCTCTCCTTTTGGAGACCAGGATCTGAATTTGGGATCAGTCCTTCCTTAAAATTCAATGGTAGCTTAGAAAGTTTGAGTCTTTATCTGAGTACAGTTTAAATAAAAAGAAGCGTCAGTTTGATGGAAATTACCTGCAGAAATCCAGTTTAACTGACAAGAGTCTCTACCTGTGTTCACTAGGGTTCCTCTGCACAAGGCCACACTGAAGAGGTGAGGTACATGAACTAAATATGTAAATCTTGCATTCTTACATTGAGTGTCTTCTAGAAGTTGTCCACAGCCAGTAAAGGACATTTTATTTCCATGTGAAAGCACCACAAGTGGTTGAATGTTCTGTAGCTTACTCATGTTGTCTTCCCACCTTTCCTTGTTTCACTTCAACTTCCATGACCATTTCCCTCATGTCTGTTTGTCCAGAGGTTCTTTGAAAAGCTGTGTTGTTGTGGCTGAAGCAAAAGACAATTTTGGCTTTATTTATTAGAACTGTTGCCATAGCAGGAGTGAAATTCCTGCCTGATACAGATGTTTACTGTATGTTTCCAGCAGGAAGATTCTTCTAAGTGCACCACATGAAGCACAGCTAGAAGAAGCACCAAATAAATGAAGTAAACCCAAGTCATGAGTACAGGCTCATTCTCTGATGTCTTACAAAACCTACATATAGGAAAGACCATGATCCTAGTAGCTAAAAATCTCACTACCATGCCGCACCGACCGATTCCTTGCCCAAGCCTGGCGGGCGGCAATGTGATCCGATGCCCTCAGAGCTGACAGTGGGCTCTGGGGCTCTCAGTTCTTGGATCCACAGGGGCCGGATGGAAGTTCCGCAGGGAGCTGCGTGGCAAACGGCTTTTCGCAGGTTACGCCGGTAGCTGTTTCTGAGCGACGGCAGAGGCAAGAAGGAGAGAGCCCGGCTGCTTGTGGCTATATACCCAGGCTTTATTTCTCGTCCCTCGAGGGACGGAGGAAACGCGGCACGGGCGGGAGCCAGCAAACAGCCCCCTTCAAGGGTGGAACAAAGGTTTTTAAGGGCAGAAGAACGGGGGGGAAGGAACAGCGGAGGTAACCAACCAGGGAATGACAAGGGTTAACACTGACCACTCAGGGGACAGGAGAGGAGGGACAGTCTTGGGACATCAAATCTAAAACGGAGCCCTTAAGATCTTTCTAGAAACTAATTGCATAGCATATGAACTTATTATAAAACATGAACCAGTGGGACCAATCCTGAACCAAGGAGGGAAGAAAGGTCTGGAAACAGGGTGGAGATGAGGTGTGAGTGGCGTCTCGTGGGCGTGGATATCAAACCTCTGCGTCTCCCTCAGGATTCTTCTCAAGGGTGGAGTCCTGGGCAGAGAAGTTCACCCACTGGGTGTCACTCACTTTAAATGCAAGGGGCTGGACCACCGCCACACTACCATTAACATTATTCCTGTCAGCCTGGGCTGGAGTTAATCATGGCTCAGCTTTTTAGTCTAGTGCTCAGTGACACTGTATTGTCAGGATGGTACTCCTTTTTATCTCTATTTTCCTGCCACGAAAGAAAACAGACATCTTTCTTCACAGCTGCATACATGCTCATCTGTATTCCCTGCAGTGCTAGGAACTCTTGCTGAAAGGTAGTCCAGCAAAATTGTGTCCTAGTCACTAAGATATGTTCATTATTTGCACATGTAGAATTTTTAAAAATCCAGCTACTTGAGATGGGAAGGATTTCTTTGGTCAAATGAGTCTGCTTCTTGGCTCACATCTTGTAATACAGGTTGCAGCCCAAAGCCCATTTTTATGACCACATTACAGTGTTAAAAAAGATCCCATGGCCTCTTGAAAATACAGTATCTCTGACAGCATTGCTGTCACAGTCTTAACTAAAGCAGTATAAATGCATAAATAGAAGGGACAAGGTGAAGGCCTTCAGGGCATTTCCCTAAAATAGTAACAGGTCTCTAACTAGGTATTTAAAGTGAATATTCCCCTAATAAGAAACTATATAGCCAAAACTAGTTGTCATTCCAACCAGGTGACAAAAGGGCAGTATCCTCTTATCAGCTGACTGAAATTATCATACAGAAAAAAAGCCCATTTTTCTTTTTTAATTCAGGTTGCAAGCATACTACCTATGTTTTCCCAGAAAACTTTCTACACGGAGACCTCTGTTCAGTCTTTCTTTAGCAGTGCCTGGTGAGTTTTAAGTCAGCTTTGGCAGTCAGCACTGGGCTCTCTGAACACAACACAGCAGGCACAGGGCCAGTGGTGAGCCTGGGACAGAGGTCATTGGCAAATAAAGTCGTATAACACTTGTGCATTGCTAAATGCAGGTCACTAATCTTACCTATCCCATTAATTTTAATGGTCTGATCACATCATGATGAGGTAGATTGCTAAACTTCCATTATCCATTAACACCGAGGTGTGAGGACCTGCCCCTTGCAGAATGGAGAGTGCCACTTTTACGTAGTCCAGGCGTCACTGGGAGCTGCTGAGGTTGTGTGTGCAGGCTATAAATTAACTGTTGCAGCAGCCTGAATCACTTATGTAGCACTTCAGGAGCCATATGTCAGTGTATATCAAAATAGCAATATATCAACAACTGAGGTGCAGGACATGGGATAAAAAGAAAATGGAGTAATTAAAAAAAAAATTGGGCAACTATGAGTTGCTGATGAGCAGCTTCAGAAGTCACTGTTCATATGCCAGCATTTGCTAAAATCCGTTCTGGTAAGCCTATAGGCTTAGAGAGAGGGAGAGGGAATGATGGACCTGGGTACAGCATGGAGACCCCTCAGCTCCAGCAGCTGGCCCTTGGTTTGGCCTCATGCCATATCATTGAGAGGTAATTAGTTCAGGGTCATTTAAAATGTGCTCATTTGACCAAATGCAGCACATACCTCGTCAAAATGAGAGGGATTTACATCAGTCTTACCATTTGTATTGAGGTTGACGCTAGCTGTAATGGGAGCTATATATTTATAGCCGCCCCCAGAAAGATTTGCTCTGTCATGTACTGCCTGATAAACAACAGAATGAGATTTTGATACCACATGAAACAAAAAAAGGGGGAAAGGAGATGAGGAATGTCATTTGATGGACACTGATAGGCATTTATTCACCATGACCTAATTCACTGCTCGTTTCTGGAGCCCAGGGCAATGAATAACATATTAAGTGATATTAATGTGAAATATGGTTTCTGCTCCAACAGCAATATTAGGAAAGAAACTGCCATTATATGTAAAAAACATACACAACCCTTCTTTTTTTTCCCAGAATGCTTTCCTCAGCTGCAGACTATGGCAATATGGCTAATTACATTAATTCTGGTATTATTACCAACTCCAAAGCCCAGGACTTTTCTAGTTACTTCACCAAAAAACCCTATTCTTCTAATTCCATTTCCTTCTGTTCCTAAGTACCTTCCAACCTCTTTTTAATGTATGAATGAAGCAGGAAGGCAGCTTACGTTTTTATGTCTCTCAGCACTTTTAAAGATATTAACCAAAGATGTTTATCCTCTCTCTCCATAGAAAAGCAGAAGCTTGGAAACAACTCTTTATTTTCTAAAATCCTGGAAACAGAAGTGCATGTTCACAGGTGTAGTTGATGTAATATTTTATATCAACATGCTCATTTCTTTCATGAGGAAAGCAGTAAGCAGATGAAACTGCGAAGCACTAGTAAGAAAAAGCAAAAAACCCCCATATGAAATATGATATAAAATTGCAGCAATAGTATTTATGTTCTTTCACATACATTCCCATGAAGTATAAATCAGGATAATGCTGAGATTATACTCCTTCTCCTCTTTAGTGGAAGAAGAAATGCAAATACTCTAGGCATTACAATTCATTTCTTGCCCCTCTTGGAAACATATGTATCACTCAGAGGATTTTTTTTATTATGTGATTGACTTGTACCTGAAAATAAAAATACCTGTACTAAAATAAGGGAAAATTTGTGCATTAACAAAGGGAAACATCAAAATTAGGGAACCAAATAAATGAATAAATCCTAACAGTTTAATGCCTGTTAAACATGGAAGCAACGTTTACTGCAGTTTTTTTAAGTGTGAGATATAATACCTGCAGTGCAAAAAGGTTTCAAAACATCAGCATTTTAAATAAAATCTTACTAAGTTTCCTAATGAATTTCTGATTTCTTTTAAACAGGCTTTGTTAATCTGACAAGCTGAGTTAAACCTGACTGTATTTTGTATCAGCCCCACTTTTAATAGGTGCCAGTGTCAGCTTGCTTCAGGTAAAGGTTGTCTGAACAGATGTCCCCTTGCTGTGAGGTTTTAGGACAGGAGCCTTCTTGCCCCATTGTCCCTGTATTCTCCGTGGGGAGAAAGGAGCCTCTCCCAGGAGTGAATCGGGTCCCGTACATTGACGGTGCAGCCTGTGCTGGTGTCCTCACCCCTCATGGCACAGCTGGGCTAGTTCTCCGCAGGCAGCTGAGGAGAAACATGGGTGGATGAGCGTGTCCTGGCTTTCTGTGGAGGAAAACCTGGATGCACAGTGAGGAAGAAAGCTAACCACACTCACAGAGAGTTTGTGTGAATTGTGAGCTGTACCACACACCTCATCTGTATTGCCAGGTATCCAAGACCAGTTTTAGCTCCAGATCCAGGCTTGACCCATCTACACACCCTCACCAGCAGCTCTGTTTGCAAAGTATGTCCTTGATCATCACCATAAAGTCCTCAGGACATGGAGCTGGAAGCTCCTTGCATTGACACCCGTGCAGGAGACAGGTCCCATGGCTGCTCAGGCAAAAAGCAGTGGCATGGCATTTGTCTTTCACAGAGTGGCTTGCTGAGTAGAAAGACAAACTCAAACATCACCCCAGGCTTAAAAACACTGCATATAGCTGTGATGGGGATCGAACCCAGGCTACAAAATTGTGCTCATTATGAGATAAGGGGGAAAACAACCAAAGTGCTCAATACCCCATAAGAATGAGGAAACAAAATTATTTACTTTTGAGGGTTGAAAAATAACTATGCTAATAGCAAACCAATTTAGAAAAGCAATTTTTACAGAGATGGAAAATATTGAGAATCTTTGCAAGTAATTAAGCAGTGTAATTGTAGATTATCTTTACTTAATAAAGAGAAAGGTTAGGCATCTCCAGAGCTTTAGAAGACTGTTCTGTTATTATGTCACAATTGATAGGAATTTAATTGTTCCACTTGAGGATTATTTGCCTCTTATCCTCATGATTATATCCTTTTGACTCACAAATCAAAACTAGTTATCAGCAAAAGTTATTAATTTCTCTTAAAGAGAGAGTTTCTTTTGTGATCTTGTGTTGAGACACTAGTCTTGAATACCTTCCTTCTCTAATTTATAGAGAATGGCTGGTTTCCATCTCAAATTTACCCAGTTTATGTATTCTTTACCACAGGCTAACGGTTTCATCCATCTCAGAGGAGCATAAAAGCTCTTAAATTTAAAAATTAAAAGTCCTTCCCTTTCTCTGGAAAGGTAACTTGGTTGTAAGAATGCAAGAGGTCTCTGTTTAGCAAAAAGTTGTAAATGAGATAGATGTCCCTAGATAGCTCTAAAAATCTTGAGCTTGATGCTCCAGTCTGGAATCACCTGCAATCCACATGCCACCGTAGCCTCAGGCACTGGCGTTCATCATTCCTATTTCAGTGGTCACAAAGGGATCAAGACATCAGCTGTACTGGATTGAAGCATATATGTGTGTACATGCAGAATGTACACTGTATTTTTTTATTTGCATTTTCTTTTAACATGAGAATCATTACATTCCAGACTTCAATGGTAAATACAAGACTGCTATAATCACACAGAAAGCAACCATCTCTATGCTTGCTTGAGAATAGGATTACCTTTGTTTTCATGCTCCTCATTTTCCCCCACTACTATTGTGCTTTTTAGCATAATACAAGCCTAAAATCTTCCTGTGCTTGCCAATTGGTGGCCAGCCATGAGAGCCAATTTAAGCAGTTAGCAAAATCCCCCATCTGGTCTCTAGACTTCCAATGTATGTCCTGCACATTAGCACAGCTGAGCTTCCAGCTGAGACCCTCAGTGCATTTCCACCAGGTGAGCCAAAATACTAAGCCAGGAGGTGCTTTACTAAACCTGTCTCAGCTGGAAGTTGGTCTCTGCAATATTTTTCAGTGTTATTAAATTAGTTCATTCCATTGACAGATTCAGATGCTATTTTAGAACAGTTTTACTCTTTTCCCCAGGCAACCTGTTTTTTTATTACAAGCTATTTCTATATGAATCTTGTTCTGCAGATTTCTTGGAAGAAAGAAAAATGGTCTCTGAGCTTAAGGTGTGCTCTGTGCCTGCTGCTCACTGATTTATCACGTGAATTTGGCATGATGCCTTTTTTTCTTTTTCTCAACTCTTAAGTTGCTCCCTGAAAGCTTTGTTAAAAAGACCAATGCCCAGGGAACATAGTACCTGTGATTTTTATGGAATACGTTGCGTGCTTAAAGATTTTTGAAGTATGCTCTTTTTTTCAGAAATTATCTTATTATTGACTCTCAAGTATTTTTCCTGACTGAAGAGAGGTGGTAATAATATCCATCATGAACTTATCTGAAATGTCTCTTTGGGTCACACAAGTATATCCAGTCTCATCTCTTCTTATTTTCAATGCAGTCTATGGCTTGATGCTTGTGTTACTTTAAGGCCTCATTCTTCCCACCTTGGGATACATAAAAGTAGCTTCAGAGTCTAACTTAAAAGCATTGTCAACAGGAAGGAATAAGCACCTTTATTTAAGTTTGGTCTTTCTTTGTTAGCACCTGTCAAAAGTTTTTGAAGCCACTGCCTGCTTTGAGCCAAGTGAAGGGACAATTACATGTCAGAGAGATCTCAAGTGATGATTGTGTAGAGGAAAGGAGCTTATTAAGACAATTACCAAGGGTAAACAGAGGGAGTTCAGCCCTGATGGTTATGTTTGGTTTGCCTGGTAGCCAAAAGGCTGCCAGCTGTTCATGCACATGGCCAATTACATCCTGGCCAGGGGTGCAGCCTCTGCCTGACCAGCAAGCAAAGCATGTTTGGTAGAAGACATGGGAGATGACAACCTCCGTGTGTAGGTGCAAGATACGTAGATTCAATGTTAAAGGTACTTGAGCAGGGGTATGGCTCAGAGTTGGTCACACTGGAGAATATATCGGGGTCACTGAAGAAAGCAGTTGCATGGTCAATCCCACTTAAAAATAAGAAAAGCTGTTTTAGTATGTGGGTGAGCACAGGTTGGCCAGAGGGATTGTGGAGTCTTCATCCCTGGAGGTATTCAAACCCTAGCTGGCCTGAGCAACCTCTTCTACTTGACTTTCCTTGGGCAAGGTGGGCCAGACTGGAGACATCCAGAAGTCCTTCCAATCTCTGCAGTTCTGTGACTTGGTGAAGCATAAGGCACATGGGAGTGAGGACAACCTATTAAGTAGGGATGTTAGAAATGTGCTGAAGGGTGTCACTGAAGGGCATAAGGGACATGGAATGTGAGTGGGAAAAAGGCTGCTGTCAGGGGGTTCTCAGGGTACTGAGGGGCTGTAAGGATGATAAGAGTCCCCATAAGACCATGGGGTTAGCAGTGTGGATGGAACTTGAAGTACTGAAAAGGGTAGGTAACAGATGTTGGAGGTGGGCTTCACAAGAACCAGGGGAGATGGATTTATTACCAGAGAAGATGAGGAATATAAAGGATGTCTAGGAAATGTGTCTTGATTATTTCCATGGTCCTGAGAGGCTTGCTATGTTTCAGCGTGTTTTCAGTTCTTCAAATGTTTTCTGCTCCTTTATGCAGAATCTTTGCTGCTGGTTTGCCTTTTCTCCCAGTTGTCGTTATTGGGGTTTGGGGGCTTTTTCCTCCTTAATTTTTGTTTTAATGTCATACGTCTCTGTAAGACCATTTTTCACTTTCTTGAATTAATCATAGGCAAGAGGTGGAACCTGCTTACCATATGTTACTTTTTAATGAATTCTTTCTTTCTGCATGCTACTCTTTGATATGAATTACTTAGTTTGGCTCTTTATTGTGGTTACAGAGTGCTAATGCACTTCTAGCATGTCATAGGAGTCATTTATATCAGAAGAGTTTAGCTTTGATCATGCTTTTCCTGTTATCCTTGTTGATTACAACTATTTGCATATTACTTGATTCCCCAGGTTTGTGATCTACTCTTTGGTCTGGTTCCATCCTCTCTTGTCTCTCCAGGTTCCTTGTTTGCTTTGCTCTCCTGCTTTGCTCTGCTTTGGTGTAAGAGATATTTCAAAACTAGTTAATTTCAAAGGCAAAGGTTTGTTTTACACATTTGCTTTTTTAACTTTTGGCAGTTTTAGCTTATTTCATTACAAATGAGTCTTTGATATTCATCAGAGATCCTGTGGTGAATTGTTTGCTATTAAATACCTGGTTGAAATAGGAAGTAAGGTAAAACAACACTGCTTCAAAGAATCAGTGCTGAAAAAATGAGGAAAGCAGTAACTTCAGCATCAAGGTTTTGTCAGGGCCAAGTGTGCTCCCACATGCATTTTCTGGGCAGATGTCATACTTCTGTCTGCATGAAAGTTTGCAGTCAGCTTCTAAACTCACACAGTGAGAAGTGCCTAGTTTTTATGCTGTTTGGGACAGTGAAGGTCATTTCAACTATTTCCCTGTGTCTCCCCTGTAGAGCCATACATTCATGAGTCTGTTTCGTAATTTCCAGAATGCTCCTCATTGTGGTAACTGCCTATGAACCTGCTTGTTGGGTAAATGAGGTGCTGATAAATGGGAATTAAAGTCATATCCAATTATGAATGGTAGTGCAAGTTTCTTGTCTCTGCCTGTCATCTTCCTCTAGTGTTGTCCTTATTGCTGAGTGGATTCATCCATTTGGCTTTATCAATAATTCCCAAATTTTCTTTTTCTTCTACTGCATATGCATGCTCTGAGGCTCATGCCTCCTTCTCTTGGATGTTTCACCTTAGATTGGCTGCCATCCTGTATCAAACTCACTACCTCCAGAACTGATTTTTTCAAGAGTGCCTTTGAAGTCATCTCTGCTTCCCTCACCTCCAGCACTGTCAGTGACATGACTTTCTCTCACCTCTTCAGGAGATGGCTTATTAACCTCTGCCACCTATTCTTCCAGATAAGCCAAATTGTCACTGTCACAATTTCCTGTTGCCTCACCTCTGAGTTTTTTCCTTGGGTCCCATGAGTATATCAAATTCAGAACCCTTGCTTTCAAGTCTCTATATGAATTTTCCACTTTTATAGCTGTCCAAAAGCATTTTTCACACCCCCCTTCCTCCTTCCAGAGGTATTTCTCAATGGGATTATTCATTTAAAATATAGCTGAATTTAATCCTAATGACAGGGGATTGATAAAGTATTCTACAATTTATTTGCTTTCCTTAAGCTCACCTATGGCAGTGACTATTCAGGAAGACAAAGAGTAAGGTGGAACATAAGCATAGCACCAGCCATGACCTGCACCCTTTTTCTTTACTTTATGAAAGGGAATTTAGCTGCTACTACAGCTCAAATCATCCATAGTGTGAGTGGATTGAGTTTAGTGAGACAGATCCAGTCTAAGTGAGAAATTCACAGTACTACAGAAGGTCATAGGCTGGGATCCATATGTCCCATAGTGGATTTTTATATATCCTGTGCAAGTGATGAGTGAATGAGGGTCATGTCACAACTTCCTCTCCTTATTTTCCTCCATAATACTTGGTTTTTATGATTTTTATAAAACTGGTTTCTCAGTCCTACACTTTCATCCTACTCAGGTTGTTCCTGAAAGTTTCCACCCAGAGCTGAAAGTAAATGTTCTGCATTAACTGAAGACATATGTAAACTTTTGTACTACCAGTTGCCTTAAACTAAACCAATCTGTAATGTGGGTTGTTGTTCCCTATTTCTGGGCATCATTCCACATTCTGTGAGGCCTGCAAATCTACAGAGTCTTCTCAAGCCATCAGCATGGTGATGTCTATAATTTCTCTGTGTGGCTGATCAAGACATTTTACACCATGGTCCCATTTTATTAATTGAGTCAGTCTGTAGAGGAGCCAGACCACAAATCCTACTGCTTTCTATGTATCATTGATGGAAGTAATGAGGACACTGAATCAGTTTTCATTTTCCAGACATGCTTAGTGCATGCATGCACTTTCCCCCATTTTGGGACTGGTCATCATTTAAAACATGATGTTATATATGACAGCTGAACTTGTGCATGGCTTTTTAGTTCCTTATGGCTTTACAAGAAAAATAAAGAATACCCAGTGGATTCCACAAAGCTATGTGTGGGAAGAACTTAAATATCTATATATGTGTATACATACATACATATATATATATATGTGTGTGTGTGTGTGTGTATGTGTATGCATGTATGCATATAGCACATACACGTACTATATATATGTATAGTGTATAAGTACAACAATTTTAATTATATCACAGAATCACAGAATAAGCTGAGTTAAAAGGGACCCATAAGGTTCATCAAGTCCAACTCCTGGCCCTGCACAGGACCATCCCCAAGAGTCACACCATGTGCCTGAGAGTGTTGACCAAACACTTCTTGAACTCTCTCAGCCTTGGTGCTGTGACCACTTCCCTAGGGAGCCTGTGCCAGTGCCCAACCACCCTCTGGGGGAAGAACTTTTTCCTGATATCCAACCTAAACCTCCCCTGACTCAACTTCAGTCCATTCTCTCACGTCCTGTCCCTGGTCACCACAGAGCAGAGATCAGTGCCTGCCCCTCCTCTTCCCCTCATGAGGAAGTTGTAACTGCAATGAGGTCTCCCCTCAGTCTCCTCTTCTCCAGGCTGAACAGACCAAGTGACCTCAGCTGCTCCTCAAATGTCTTCACCTCAAGGCCCTTCACATACACAGAAACACAAACACACAGGCCAAGAATAAATTTAGGAATCTTTAAATAATCCTGTATTATGGATGCAAAGTGATGCTTTGAAGTACAAAATGCTGGTTTACTTGTTTATAAGTATAAAATACACACATGAAAGAAATCATAGAGCTATAAATCCTTTTACTAGAGAGTTTTACTCTACTTTTTTAATTTTTATAATTTTGGAGGCTGTCTCCTGAGCCAGAAGGATATAATTTCTTAATGATACAATAATGTCTTTCTTCAAGCATGAAGTATTCTGTGTTCATTTTTGCAGCCTTAGTTCTGCTGGAATCAGGTAGAATAAGGAACCAAGTACCTTTCTCTTTAGAAGATGCTCACAGTGCACGCAGCAAAGATTATCATTTTTGCAAGTAATGAGAAATCTTTCAGGTAATCTATGTAGGTGTAATCTTTCCTGATGTGGAAGTTTTCACATTTTTGTGAGAAACAAAGATAGGTTTTTTATGAAGCCAGAGACTAGGCCTGAGAGTGTAATCTCAGTACCAATCCAAACTGAGAAAGTGATTTACACCTTTGGCTCATCTGAATAAAACATTCTTAATTATTTCTGAAGGTCTGCCTGCAAATTTTTCATTGTTTGGATAACTCCTACGTATTATCAAGGTTTGCAAATTATTTTTTTTTCACATGCTGAAGGTTTAATATTGGTAACTGCTTATTATAATTAAGATGTGGTCATAAAATTGAAACAAAATTATCAAAATAATTTACTGGTTTGCAAGAAATATTTACTAGTAATATGAGCTGAGAATTTTCCATGCATAATGAATAGAATTCCTTTTTAGTTTAGTTTAGTGAGATACATTTTGAATTTGCAAATATCAAACATACTAACATGAGCCCACATCTTTTTGATGAGAATAAAATGTACAGATTTCTTTGAGAAGTAGGGTCTTTATCTTCTTTTCTGGAGAATAGAGTTTTAACCAGTAGGTCCCTGGAGAAAGTGAAATATTGTGGAGGAATCATGAGAAAATGAGGGAAAAAAGAGAAATGGGGGAAAAAAAGAAATAGGGGGAAAAAAAAAGATAAAAAGAAATTGGTGTTGGGCATAAGGAAGATTAAGGACAGCATTCTGACTGGGGGCTTCAATTTGCAATGCAAAGTCTGTGTTCCAGAGAAAACTTATTAGACTTATCCCCAGATTGAACCAGATTGAACCAGATTGAAAAATTGTGTTTTCTGGTCCTGAGTGTTTCCCATAATGTAGTATTGTGCAACTGAAACTGCCACAGTCTTCCTGTATATCATCCGAGGCTTTTTGTGAAAACTGCAGCATCAGCCCTTTGCAAGATCCTATCATGAGATAGGAAAATTGTTGCTTCATTTCAACAATTTTACTACTTTTCTTTATATAATCTAATAGTGTGTTATAGCCATGGCATTCCCTGCTGAGTAAGCAAAAAAGATTGTCCTTTGCCCACTTTCTGTATTTTTCTGTACCTAATCAGCAAGAAAGATCCATGAATTTTACTAGTTCTTAATAAATACTCAGCAGTGATATGAAGCAGCAGGGGAGATGCAAAAGGAATAATAATTCTATTAAATGAAAAGGAGTCAGATTAAGGCAGTTCATTTATGTTCAGGAAGGAGAGGGAATATGCTTACATATGATAAAAATAAACTGATGAAACTTCTAATATTTATAGCATATTACTCAAAAATCACTTCAATGTGAATAACAAATTGCCTTTAATCTTCCCATCTGAGCCAGGCTTACCTTCAAGTCTGCACTCTCACCCCATTTCTTTTGTGGGAACTCCTCCCAGTTTCTGCAGGTGGGAGAAGACAGGGAATTAGGGGGTCTCCCACACTTGGGGCGGGAAAGACATCAGTACAAATGACTTAGTCCCCAATAGAATTCATTATATTTCTGGAGCTGCAGTAGGGAAGCAGTTCTAATCAGAATGCTGCTTTAAGGGATAGCTCCATGCTGCCAGCATGACCCTGAAAAGTCCCAAGGGCCAAACAGCAAAAAACTGCTCTCAGGAGATTGCTTACCTGAGGAGCACTGCATGGCTGCGTCGGAGATCCACTAGACACAGTGAAAATGTTTACATTTCATCCACAGTTTAACAATAAAGAATAATGTCCCACTCCCTGCCAAGGAGAACCAGACGTTAGCTGTTTCAGTACTGGCATTACTGTGGGGTCATTTTTGGGAAACTGCAAGAACAGAGTTGACTACAAAGTGGTCCAATTCACAGCTCTTGCTAGTGGTGCAGTGCTGCAGCAAACCTGCAAGAGGTTGGATAATCCAGATCCACAGCTCACATCATAGCTATTCACTTCTCTTTGCCACTATTTCAGATTCTGATGGTTGGATAATGCTTAACCCCGTCTGAAGCCAGTACAGAAATCTGTCATTTTGTACTAAGTTTTCCTCCAAAATGTCCGTCTGCTATTCCACTCATAGACACACAGCTGTCATTTCAGCAGGAGAAGGGCTATTTATAGACATTTGGCCACACTTCGGCTCCAGTTTTGTCATTTGGCTTTGGCTGAAACACATTTCAGTGCTGACTGAGAGGTGAACGCTCAGAATGGGATAGCTGCTTTCTGACCTGGCACCGCTCCCCTCTCCACTACACCCGGCTCATGCCTGTTCAGCACTGATGCCTGTGCACATCCATGTCACCAACTTTCCTTTAACTGGGTGTTACACGGTAATAGCCTGAAACACGCAAAACCTGGTCTTCCTGAGTCTTGTCTGATATATCCAGGATGTTTAATCCCTGTTATAACACTTTTTGTAGTGTTTTCATGTTGCATTGTAGACAAGACCAAGAGCGCGAAGCAATTGTCATCATCACAGGTCCCAGTTAAACCCATGTACAGTTAACTTGATGATCAGAGCTGTTATTTCCTCACCAATGCATACACAAAGCTGGGATGGGATGGAGGCAAAGGTGCATAGCCGAGTAGTCATTAGCACAGGGATAGCAAAAAAAGGAAAGGAACGAGTTGGACACTAGAACGGAGGAGGAGGAACAGAAGATTTCAGGGCTGCAGCTGGGTTTGGTGCAGCTTATGAGGCATTTGGTACCTGCAGGGTGTCACAGCTAAACCTTCCCATTTCACAATGCACCTGTGGGTGGTGGCAGAGCACTCCTACTCTCAGGTTAACCTAGCCCATGGATTTTCAGGGAGATCACCTTCCAGCCTCCATCTTTCTAAAACTTCTTCAATGACTCAAGAGAAATCTGGGCAACGTTTTTTATGATTACGGCATAGTTCATAAAATAAAAATATTTTTTGACTTCCAGAAAGCCATACCAAGGCCTCTGATATAACACCTGTTCTAAAGCAGGGACTGTCCTCTGCAGCTGGCTACTCAAGCAAAACTGCACTGTCCTCACAGGGGAGATATTGATATGCCCAGACAAGGCACATGGAAATGGAGTCCACTACAAATTGAGGTAGTATGTTAAACTGGTCTTTTGGCATTGGGTTAATAGTTTCCTGAGCAGTGAGGTCAATGACATTTCCCTGTGCTCTAGCAGCTACTGTGGACTCTGCTTTCCATATCCTAGTGCCTCACTTCAGCTTCCTTAGTGTCACATCACTACTGGTCTCTTAGAGGAACAAAAAGGTGAGAACTACTCACTTTTCTGTTAAATTACCCTAAGACCGCACGAGCAATATCTGTGACAAAACCTGAAAATTGTCTCTTCATCCACAGTTATGTTCAGGACCTATCACTGGTTGTGTTTAGTTGGTAGTTTACCTCTCTCCTCTAATTACATTCTTTTAATTGCTTCACCTTCTGTCATTAGTCTCTCATGGATCATCATTTGCACATTTCCATGATGAATTCCCATGCTCTGCAGACAGCTTGATAAATGGAGAGGTATGGGTCCAGCACCCTGCTGGGCTCTTCCAGTGCCAGTGCCTGAAGTTGCCAGGGCTGAGCTCCTGGGAGGCTGTGCAACTACCTGCCTGCTCTGTCTTCAAGTGGGCAGGAGTTGCATCAAACAGGCAGGAGATCCCCCTGGACTGTGCTTGCCAGCTGTCCTAAACTCCTTCCAGTTGGGCTGTGTTGCTTACAGTGCAGAGTAAGGTGTGGGAATAGATGGGGGTGGCCCATGGCAAGGGCAATTCACTCTTTCATTCAGAGATGAAGAAGACAAAATGCAGAACACAGCATGCTGTCTATATTCACTCCTAGAATGTATAATTTGTCAAAATAATGTACTTTTAATACCCAATTAAACTTTCTTACCAGCCTGAGGCACTAGTACTTCTTGTGGTTAATCAAGACCCCTGTTGCCAGGGTAAGTTCTCCTGTACAGCAGCCCCACTCTCCCACTTCAATGAGGTAGGGAAAAACCAGCCTGATTTTAAGACAGTTATTTTTACAGGATATCCCTGGTACCTTCTGGAAGAAAATTGTGAAATACTGAGTGTGCTATGCTATGATTTTAGAGATTATTCAAACATCCTATGGAAAAGCTTTACAGAAAAACCTGGGCCAGTAGCTAATTAAATAATGTGTAGGGAGCAGATATAAATTTGGGTTGCAGTGAGGAAGGAAAATTTGGAAAAGAGGGTGAAGCAATGCAGCATCACTTTAGTTCAATCTTCTGCAGTCAAACAAAAGCAGTTTTTAAATCCACATTCAGTAATTTAAATCTGCTGACCTTTAATTCTCACTTAGAATCTATAAAGCAATGTGAAATCCATATTTCAGGTAAATATGTAACCTTGTTCCAGACGAAACGTGGTAACCTAGAGACTGAGAGGATGTGGCAAGGGATAGTCTGTTAAATAAAGCTATGGTATGAAGGACATTCCCTTTAATACAAATATTTCACCTCTTGATATTTACTGTGCAGGTTGTGGCTGTGAAATCTTTCCCTTTGTGCATGGACATTTTTCACTGTTCCTACTTTCATTTTTGCTGTATGCTCTTATTAAAATTCACATCACACCATAGTTCAGTTCTATTGAAAAAAAAATCCCACTTTATTCTTTCTCTGATACATTCCTGTGCGCAGTTTTGGTAGCACTTACCTCCACTGATATTGTTAAAGTTTCATAGCAAGCCTTCACACTGTTCTGCTTTTGTGTAATCTTTATAGTAATAGGGCTAATTCAATAATATTCACACTGCCAAGTGAAGAAGCCCATAATGTAAAACTCAATTACCTTTTCCATTCCTTTTCTCAGTTGCTCTTCTGCTGTGCTTAGTCTTTTATCTTCTTCACTGTAAACAGGTAGCTTATTTGAATTTAATAGACACCACTGCCTTCCTCATTTCGTTTTTTTCCTTTGAACCTTCTAGACACTCTCATGAGATGTTCATTCACCTTTGTGTAATACCATAGTAATAGCAAAAGGGGGAAAAAATTTAATGATTGCATGAAAGCTGCAGTAAATGCCTAATGAACACTTTCTCTATGAAGAATTTTGCTTGGATTCCTAACTGCATTTTGGTAAATTATGCAAATTAAATATTCATTACTTTTTACTTCATTAGTTCACATTTGGAACATTTTTTTTTCTTTATAGTAGCCTGGGGTAAAGGGTTTTTTTAAATATGGCTTATTCTGTTATTTTTCAGAAAATCTTTAGTTAAAATGTTAGAGGAAAGTTGTATTTATTCCACAGCAGCCCAGAATATCCATATATTCCGGAGACTGAGTATTTTCTCCCACAAGAATATTATGTATGTTCACAGATTGTTCAGAGTTCTTATTTCAATAACTAAAGCAATTAAATATTTAAACTGATTTTTGCAGTAAGTTTGCTTACTGATCATGTCCCCACTCAGAAAGAATTACAATTCCATTAGCATGAGCAGTATCTGGCAAATGGGGAAGCACAAAGCAGGAGTTCTGCATTGTTGCCTTGCACTGCTCACAGTCAGCGCTGGCTGTGACCCTTCAAGCAGGTTTATTTGGTGCAGGAGGCAGGTGCTGCTCACCCGCCTTGAGAAAGTGGAAGGAGCTACAAGGAAGGTGGAAGCTGGGGGTCCAGTAGCCCTGGTTCCCCCCTTAAGAAAGGTGGCCTTGGGACTGCATCTGCCTACAAGACCCTGGCCAACACACAGAATTTGTTCTTGCTGCTATTTGAAACACTGGAAGGGTGTTAACTGAATGAAATGTCTTGAAAGGTTTAGTGCATCTGATTTGCTTTCCTCACATGTTCCTTCACCCTCAGACATGGTGTCTGGGGATACAGTCCAGAAAGTCTCCCCACAAGCTGTGCAATGCTTTAAAGCAGAAAAGCATTTTCTGATGGTTTATGGGCAGTAAGCTATGTCAAACTTTGTTGTTCAGACTTGAAACTAGGGAGACTGGCAATTCCAGCTGAATTTCAGATGCACTGCAGGGTGGGGATTCATTCAAATAAAAGAGCTCGGGTTTAGCTTGATGGTTTTCATTGAGCACACAGTGGATAGATGTAAAGGAGAGATCCCTGATCTGGTGATTAGTAACTACACAGAGAGAAACAATTTCGTCTGTAACTCAGCTGTCATATTGCTCCTTGCCAGAAGAAATATTCTTTTAATTCTCTTTCCAAGTAGACCTAGGCAACAGGATGTGTTTGTATGGGTGATGGGATGAGGTGAGTGTGTTGGCCTATCTGTACTCAATCAGTAAGGCTGCAGAACGCTGAGCTGCACTCTGGATGCTCAAGACTCAATGTAGGGTCAAGTGTAAAGCCAGGCCATTGGTGGTTTGAGGAGAATATGAATCCAGGATTGAAAACCATGGTCCATGTGATTTCACTGAGGTTACACAGGGAACCCATGGAAGAACCATGAAGAATTAATGTTTTATGATTACTTGTCTTCTCCATCAATAAAAATTTTTGCCTGTTCTGCAAAAATGCTGTGTTGAAACAAAGTGTGATGCTTTTAGTCGCTGCTACAGGATGCAGTAATAACAGAGTAAACCTGTGTTTAAATGAGACCGTCACTGCTTGAGGTCCTTATCCTTCCCCAGCCAGCAGGTATTGTGCACATTTTGGCAAGCCAGCTATTCTTGTTGTGCCTCTGGCAGTGCAAGTGGAAAACTGGGGAGAGAATAGGACACTGCTGAAAAGAAACAAGTGCATCTGTACTGGGTTAATAAATCAGAAACAGGCAAACATTAAATCTGAACCATGTCCAGCTCTCTGTATGCCTGCTTTTTGCTGCATACTAATTTTCGCATTTTTTGTGAGAACTGCATCAAACACAGATCAAGTTCTACCTCAGAGACTACATGAAAATCAATTCACTTTTGGATCTTGTTTTATTTGCTGGGAGCAGGCATCTCCAGACTATGTTTAGAGCTTCTAGGGGATGTAATGGAAGAGATACAAATCAAGGTAAGATGCTTTATTACCAGTCACTTTATTAACAGGTAGGTGTTTTAACAGCAATAAAAAAGCATCACTTAAAAAGATTAAGGCAATAGCCAAGAATGGATCAGAAGAGCTGCATGCTTGGTCTTTGCATGTTTTGTTAAGTATGGTCCATCTGATAGCTATTTCCAGTTTAGCTGGACAGGTTGCTATGTTAGGAGCCAGCCCATTAGAGCCATGTAGTCCAAAGTTTCTTTAGCTTCTTGCAAAAGTTTTCTTTTAAAAGAAGTGCTGCTGCATTGTTTGCATCCTGTCACATTGTACACACACATGCAGATTTGAAGCCTAGGCAGAGAGCTCCCTCACCAGTCAGAGGATTCAGTTCCTCCTTCCCTGTGTCCTCTGCTTTAAAGGACTGTAGCACTAGTTTGTTATTGGTTGCCTTTCCCTAGAATTTTCACTCTCAGAACCAATGTCTATTTTCTCATTCACCAAGTAACTTCAGTGCAACTCTCTCCAAAATATGCCCATATTAGTCCCCAGTTAAGTGTTGTCTATCAGTTTTCATTTGCACACATCTGTGTGTGCTTATTGGGGTGAGGACTCTGGCACACATTACCCTCTGATCTGTGTCCAAGTTTGCATCTCAACAGACCTACGTAGTTTGTTCTGATTCAGCGGTTGTGGATTAATTTCCAGGCATGTAGTGCAATATCTAAGGGATTCTGGTCCCTTCAGTGGTGTCAACAAGGCTGACCATATGGAAGTACTCTGGAATTACGGTTTTCTACTTCAGGAAGGTATGACAAAAGCAACATAGGCACAAGCACACATATACACACCAGGGTTATAAAACATGCTTCTTACCTGAGCTCTTCTTCTAGAGACTGAAGAGAGTTGCTTCTCTCTTGCTTCAGCCACCCCTTCCACCCAAGGTCTCTCATATAATCAGTCCTGAGGAGTCCTGGCCAGGCTCTCTTGAGGGTGTTTGAGAAGGACATTCACCTGAAGTGAGAAGATGTCTCACTTTACATCTGCTGGTGCCACAGGACTCATCAACACCATGGTATGTTGACCACAGACAAATTTCCCCAACGAAGCAGTGACTAGTTATGAACTTTTTCTAAATAAAAGTGACCAAACGCCACTTATGAAGATGGATTCTCTGGTGTAAGTAAGAGGATTGTATGTTTAATGCAAGAAACTTGCAGAAATATACTTCTAATCATAGTGAGCAGATTAAAAGGATCCCAATCTATAAATAAAAATATCTGATGACACAAACATTAACATACAAAATTAACATCTTCTGCAAGGCACTTACACAGCTTGAAGCACAACTCAGGATGGTTAATGAACCTTTGTGTATATTATCCAACAAGAAGACTTGTGTCATCAAATATTTTTATTGGTAGTTGAGATTACCTACACTCTAAAATGTAGTTGTAACTGACAGCTCAAGTTGTGATTTCTATTGCATTGTCTCCAAGTAAAACAAAATCTTAAAACAATCTAATACTGCAGTTATATCTAATCCCAACCATGCAGAGCCATATAAATTCTGTGCTTACTTCACTATGCTTTTGACATGTTTGAAATGATGTGGCTAGCATAGACCTCAAACTTCATGACTGTTCAGGGAAGACGGGAATAACGACATGGCACCATGAGCTGGAAAGGTTTCACTGTATTTGTTCTTAAGTTTCCTTGCATTGCTAATCATCGAATAAATAAATAAATAAATAAATAAATATCATCAATAATGCAGAGCCATTTCAGGAACAGAATAAAAAGAATGAGATGGTTTATAGCCATCTCACTGGTGACATCTCATTTAACGATTTCACTGAAAGAGAGCAGAGCATCCTGAATCCCTGCATTCCTTGAAGAATATTAATGGTTTCTTGTTCTGTTTCAGGTAGTTTTCAGACCCCAGTAACAGTCACTTTCGTTACACTGTGTGGTAAATGGGAAGAAGACAGGAGAGAAATAAATCACCTACACCAGCACCCAGGGCAAATGTTATTCAGGGAAGTCACAGAGTTGGAATAGGAGATAGATGAAAAAGGAAAAGAAAAAGAAGATAAGAAAAAGAATCCCACATGATTAAATCATCTAAAAAGGACCTGTGGTATTTGATGTTGGGTGGTGCAGGAAGATAAAAAATGGAGACAGAGGGGTGGAGCCCAAAAAGAACATAGGATTGGCAACAGTCTGAGTCTCTTAGCCCAGGAAAAGTTCCCACCTGATGCTGACAGGTCTCACCTCCCCACAGGCAACCAAAACCATGTGGCTGAGTCCTACTGGCATTCAGAAAATACAAAACACTGTGTAGGGACCTGCCTAACTTATCCGACAGGTGTGCAAAAAGCAGGGTGCCTCTTAACCCTGGCCTTCTCTGAAGTGCAGATGCTTTGGAGTGGACATAGGGAAATTACTCTGGGCTCTGACAAGCATTCTCCTTGAACATGGACCTGTGCCAGCCTTGTCCTACAAACCCCAGGAGAAGGAAGTTGTCATCTTTTCTTATGCAATAGCTTAGCTCTTGGACCCATCCAGAGGAAAAGTGTGAGATCAAATTGCAGTTTCTCTGCTGCTCAAATTTTCATACCTCCCAGATCATGTGCTAACACCTGCAGTGGGAGATGTGGCCAGAGTACCCCATCTCAGAGAGAAGGACACATGAGCTTCCTGTCAATGCTTGCAGGGCATTGCAAGACCTTGTATCCACTGGCTGAGGAGCAGAAATGGAATGTGAGGGATCCAGCTGTCCCTCTGCCTCTGCTGCCAGCGCACAGCTGAGCATGCCACACCAAAAGAACAGCCAACAGCAGGCATTTCCCCCTGTTCACATTAGCAGCAAAGGTGCAAGCTGCTCAGCATGTAAAAATTGCATGAAAGTAAAAGTTTAAGGAAATGAATACAGGATTACTGCTGTCTCCCTGTATTATATGGCTCTCTAACACATGCAAAATGGAAATGCAGATACTAATCTGCAAAGCTGTAAATACAGTACTGCAAGTACTATGTCTTTCTGCACTCACAGATCTCAGTGCTTTAAGGTTGAATTTTACTTTGTTTCCTGAGCCTATGACAAGTACTTAAATATTAACTCTTCAGTTACACTGTTACAAACACAGAGCAGAGCAAACAAAACATAGTACTTATTTTTCTACTTTTGCAAGCCCTTCGGACTGGGAGTCTTATGAAGTAAAGATTGATTTTCCCATTTTTGTAATTTCTCTGCTATAAAAAATTCTCAAAGGCATAAATTAGATGAGGCCAGGGACAGATTTGTAATATCTCATCTTTTACTGGAAACAGTAGAAAACCAGATGAGTCCCTCACGCAGAGTGCATCTAACATGATACTATAGAGATCTTGCAGAGACATCAAACACAGACAATATTCAGCATTAATTCAGTGCCCATTTTGATTCACTGCAGTCGGGCAGGAAATGAGGTTTGAGTGACAACTTTATTTACTAAGTCATAGGCTGCTGAAAATTTTATGAAATTATGCAACATCCATGCAAAACAGTGGAGCTTTTTATTAACAAGGCCTGATAAGATACAGTGAAAATATAAGTAATTTTCATTAGCTATTTGTCAATAAAAGGCGTGGAAAATAAACTATATTAAAACCCTGCTTTGCATAATTCTGCCTTTGTGTTTGCAGAAGAAACCTTATCCCGATACCTTTTAATAATATGGAACACCTACCGCAGAATTTGTTGTTTTATCCAAGTATGCCAGAAATACTAATTGTTCTCTTCATTTTGTCTTCAGCCAAATCTTCCCTTTGTGATTTAGAGCATTATCTTCCCCAGTATTCTTACATCAGTGGTGTCTATGAAATACCTGGCAGTGCTGCGGACACTACTTTAACCAAACATACATTTTCAGATGCAGACTCTCAACTGCTTTCGGAAAAGCTGGTATGTGTGCAGCGGCTTGTGTCCCATACAAGGACATTCATATTGTACCTAATGCTGAATTAAAACCAGCAGAAAGAGTCAGAGATAAAAAAGGTGAGAAGAGTGCACAGCCCCAGGGTACTATAATGAATATCATTCTCATGGAAGATGTCATTACTGCTGGCATTTGAGATTGAAAAAAGGAAAAGTTATAATAAACCTCTCTCATAATAATAGTAATAACAATGCTTTAGAATAATTTTTAAATTAACCTTATTAGTAAACTCATTTAGGTTTAGTCTTTCCTTGGCTCCCAGCAGCGGAATTCTTTAGAGGGCTAATGCCAGCTATGCATTTCCTCCTCTTCTGACAGCTTTCCTTGAACTCTACACAGAAATCAATTTACCTCCTCAATATTCATACAGGTAGCAGCTTCTACATAGAAATATTCCTTTAAACAAAAGCCAATTAAAGGACTGGCAAACTGTTATCAGAAAAGAAAGCTGCGGGTTCCAAAGCACTGAAAACCAGAGCCAGCTACAGAAAAAAAAAAACTGTTTTCTTTTTCCAATTTAAAAGCAGACCTATCCTGGTGCAAGATTCTTCTAAGTGACATGGGACTAAATGAAGACACCATAGTTAAATATAGAAGAATAATAATTTTCCTTGGCTTTCCATAGTAGCACACAAATATCTGTGAGTAATGCCACAGTGAGCAGGGCACTTTATAAAACCCAAACAACTGTCACACATAGGTTATAAGGTCATTTGTCACACATAAGATAAACTGGAAATCCATCCCATGGATGGAATCTGAGAAAATGTTATGAAGTTTACCACAAAATAAAAAATGAGTTTCAGATGTTATTTTATTTCTCAAGGGCATTTTGCTAAACACATGCATACACTCTCAGAGCTTACCCACAAAAAGTAAAAAAAAAAAAAGAAAGAAATCAGTATCACAGGGATTTAAAAGATGAAGTGTTCTTTAATTGCATGGTATATTATTTTTGATTATATATACAATGAAAATGTACAATTATGCAATGATGCAGCTTATGGTGTATTTCACTGATTTTTCCTGATTGTGTTCAAAATACTGTAGGTAAATTTTATTATTGCCTCATGGAGGATAAAACTGAAACACAGAGTTCAAGGTCAAAGGCCATAATGATTTATCTCTGGTACCCTAAATGAAGCAGCCAAATCCAAGCCCAGTGCAGTAACTGGGTAGCTGGGCTTCAAGTATAATGTTCTTCTGCAGCTCAGCGTGTGGCTGCTGCCCTCTTTGCCTTTTGACATCAGCAGAGGCTGTAGATGTTCAGCATCTCTGAAAACCAAAATTTCCTGATTCACCCTTTAGGCAACAAAATTCAAGCCTCTTGTTTTAAATTAGATTCTTGAAATTTTCTGGGGGAATGACTGAACAAGTCAGGAGAGGCAAGCCCGCTGCTTTAGCCACTGACCGAGGGGATGCAGAACAGCTGGGTGGGTCCCTTGGTATGAGTTTTCCCAGGGGCTGCCCTCTCTTCCAGAGACCTACATCACAATGGCACTGCCCTGCTGATGGCTGCCATCATCCAACTGAACATACGAAGTCAATTTTTCACCAAACACCTTGGCTTCCTATTTACGCTTGACTCCCATGCCAAGTGTTGCCCCTATTCATGACAAAGGAAAATACAGCCTGGGGCCTGAATGCCTGGAATTCCACCTTCTACCTCATGCTCATCCATGGCAACTGGGGTCATGCAGAGTGCTGGCACTAGCAATTCTCATATTTCAGTGGCTCCTCTGCAAAAGAAGCCCCCGTGCATTTAGAGGCAACCTAAATTCAGCTGCCTTTCCAGCACAGGGGATGTGGGATGTTTCCTTTTTCTGACATGGGTAGGGGAAGTTGGCAACGATCTCTATTCCAATCATCTTTCCATCTTTTGCCATTGAAAGGAGACAGATCTTTGTGCATTTTATTAAATTGCCAAAGTCAATAGAGCACCTTTGGTTGATCTAAAAATAAATAAAATAAAATTTGCTTTTGAGGAGGGTATCAGAACTCCAGCCAAACACAAATATGAGCCTGAATAGTATTTGGCTTGAAGTTTTGCAGCACTGATTTGAATCTTCTCAGAGGTGAGAGAGGGAAACTCCCTTAACACATGGCTCTTGTTTTGCAGCTGGTGCAGCTCTGCTGCTCTCTCCTCCCTGTGTTCCCCACAGAGGGTCACTGCAAGCCCTGCTGCCTTATCACACCTCGCTGTAGCGCCATCCTGACTTTGCAGTGCAGAATTCAATAAAGCAAATTTGAAGAAATTTTGAAGGTCCTGTTGAAGAAAGACTGGTGGGCAGACCAGACTCCCAAAAAATGGTAACTGACTGAGGGAGGGAGGAGCCCTCTGCTCCACTGCCCATAAGCTCTGGGTCATACAGCTGCAAATGGAAGACAGAAGTCCACAGGAAAGCTAATTTCCTCGTAGGATGAGAAAGAACAATGTGACAGAACTTCCCAAGTATTCTGCCAGTGTGCCATGTATATCTTTAGGAGTGCAAGCAATAGAAGGAGAGGGGTGCAAAAGCGGGTTTGAGCATGAAGGGACAGAGACCCATCTCTGCAACTCCCTTGGCCTCACACCTTGCCACAGCTGCTCTGGACTCCACACCACTGATAGCTGTAAAACCCTGAAGTGGAAATCAAAGCATGAGTAATAGGACTTTTTCAGCACTATATTGTTTAAGACACCCACATATAGTGCACATCATGAATGATTGCCAGGGTCAGTGAAGAGATCTTGCCATGGTTTCCACAACCAACAGGGCAGAGCAGGAACTTCCTGTGCCCTTGGGCACTCCCATTTTGATTAAACATCTGAGAAATTTCAAGAAAAACTATTACACTCAATCAATATGACGTTGCTGCAACTAATGAAATTCTTTTAACATCCAACATCCTTTGAATTGTGGATTAGAGAGGGCAGGTTAGTTCAGATGCTGAACCACATTTTAAATTACATAATTATCTAGTAATATCACTGTATACATTAGAACACCTATTTTCAGTGGAAAACCTCACTGTTCTTGAAATTCTATTTTAAAACCTGTAAGAACTGATTATTTTAGTATTTTGAAATATTTTGAGAGCTTAAACAAGCTTTCAGGCTTGTTAATGTCATTCAAAGTTAATTGCATATTCTTTAACATAGGAAAATAAATGAATACACCATGTAATTATTACTGACATCTAAAACTCTTGAGGATAAGGCAGGCAAAAGCATAACTACTTATGTGACTGTATTTATTGCTGGATTGTGGACATTTTATTAGTAAAATATTTTTCTATCATGTGAAATGCGTATATTTCGTGGTATAAAACACTTTTCTAAAGGAAATTTTATGAAGGAAAATAATTAATAAATTATCCAGTCTTGATTTTCCTTGTTTAGGTTGCCAAAAATCTTACCTTGGGTTTTTATTACTGTATTAACTGTTCACATATTCAATATTTTTATTTTATTTTTCTTTTATGGCAATTAAAATGTTGTGGCTTACTGGAATGTGGTAGGTATTATACTGATAAGACACTGCCAAATATTTTCACAAAAACTCTCACGCAAAACTCTAATATGTAAAATTCTTTTTATATTCTGGTCTATCACAGTTACATTTACAAATGCATTTTAGTCCAAATCCCCCACAACTAGTCTTACATTTGAAATTACTAGGTTATATCATTGACTGAGGTACTGTTTTTCGTGAAATTTAAATATGTTGGACTAACTTTTTGGAGTAAAATCTTGAAAGGTCTCAGGATTATGGGATTAGGTTTGGGATAGGTTTTGGGTTGTTTGGGAGTGGGGTTTTCTAAAAAAAAGGAGAACAAACAGAGGCAAGATAATAAAGCTGAGCTCAGTTTTTGCAGGTGCAGTGGGTATGGACATAAAAGGCCATTTCCCATCCCATTTATATTATGGAATCACAGAATGGGTCAGGTTGGAAGGGACCACGGCTGGACTTCTGGTCCAACCTCTCAGCTCAAGCACGGTCATCCTGGAGCGCATTGCACAGGGTTGTGTCCAGGCAGTTCTTGAATATCTCCAGTGAGGGAGACTCCACAACCTCTCTGAGCAGCCTGTTCCAGCGCTTGGTCACCCACACAGTAGAGAAGTTCTTCCTCATATTCAGGTGGAACTTCCTCTGCATCGGTCTCTGCCCGTTGCCTAGTAAGTCTAATAAGACTGCCACAGACAAAAAAAAAGTGAGCTTTATCCTAAAATCATTGTAGGTGCATTTAAATTTCAAGGACTTTTAGGATGAGATGAGATAGAAGAGTATTTGGGACTGTGCCTTATTTTTCAGCTGTGTCCATTCAGAAGAACTGTAGAGAAAAGGCTAGGAATTGAATGGCAGATCTGACAACTCTTTTGGGGAAGCTCTCTGATGAGGTGAAGAAAAAGGAAGAGGAAAACTCTTAGATGTTCAAATCAAAGGGATTTTTCTGCCTGGAAAAAAAAAAGTAAATGTGAGCATACAGATTATTTTCATGAATTAAAATGGCTAAAACTTTCAATGCAAGCAGACCTGATTTGATATGAGATCATTGAATTCAAACCCTTTTGGCCCTTACATCAAATGAACCACAAAGAAAAAGCAGTACCTTTTCCCTAATTACAGTGGCAGCATAACTTGAACACAATTTTTTGTAGGATAGTATCAGTTACAATTTGCTGCACACAAAATGTATTCTCTAAAAATAAGAATGTAAGCCTGTATCAGGGAGTTGTACAGATCACATCTCGGCTGTCAGCCTAGACCTAATCCATAGATACATCCAATTCTTCTCATGGGAAAGTATTTTATGTCATGTCAAATTTTGTCTGGCCTTGTACAAGGATAAATGTACAATGTAGGAAGCACTGTACTTAAAATTTAATTTCTTTCATGGAGCTAGGTAAAAGACTGCATCACCAATAAACAGCACTTCCCAGCTTTCTTGGACCCTGTAAGACAACCTCATGCACTAGATTCTTGCTGGACTTTCAGTCAGAGCAGTGTCTCTCCAAGTCCTTGAAGACTGCAGTAAACATGAACCATGAATGTTTATTTTAACAGTGAATAAACATCTGGGGTTGAGGAAATAGAGGAATGAAGAACAAAAGAGTTGTCATAACAATAAGGTGATGAAGACATGATAAAATAGATAAAAACATGTAAATAGGAAACGGGCAAATTCTCATATTAAAACTCTTTAGCAAAATCAGTAGCAGGATGATCTGTTTATCACAGGAACACAGCTATGAAGTCTTTGTAGAACACTCACCAGCTGAAATTCAAGGGACATCTCATCATTGGTTCAGCTCCACAACATGGAATTTGCTAGCATTGTGAAAGACGTGTGTTCAACAAATACATTCCTTCCTTTCCTCCATCCAAATTGCCTGTATCCAAAGCCAAAGTCACTCCATTGCAGACTGTCACTGAGGGGTGTTTGAGAAACGTCTTCCGCAGGCTGGAGTTGACACAGCAGAAACAAATCCTCACAGGTCTCAGAGAGGTTGCAGCTCTTTCTTTTAAAAAGGTATATCACCTCAATGCTGATATTTTCCCTTTCTTACATATGTTCCCCTTCTAATGCCTCTGATAAGTGCTTTTTCCTCCAACAGCTGAGGCAGAAAGCGTGAGGACTAGGAAAAGCACTAGGATACTAAGCATGTATTTCTCACTGCTGACTGATGCAGAGGACTGTGGGCATGAACCAATATACCCTAGTGCAGGAGGTAAAGGGCATGAAGGAAACTGCAAAAGAATATGAGGGTAAAACATGCTGCTTTTCTGTGTAGCTGAGTTTTAAGCTCCTGCTTAAAATAAGTTTTTCCTCATAACGCTACAGTTTTCCATTATAAAATATATTCTTCGGTGACTCTGTTTCCCTAGATGTCACATCAAGAATTTCAGTTTGCGTGTGAAACATGGCTTGTAAATACACCTGTGGGAAAAAGCATCCCTGGAGCACTAAATAGGTTATCAGGTCTCTGTTATGCTTAATTCTCACTTGTTCTTTCCCTTTTCAAAAAAAAAAAAAGTTTTAAAAGTTTCTATCAACTGACCAGAATTTTTTTTAGTATAATGACTTAATTTATTTAATGTTTATAGTTCTAAGGCTTTTAGCAGAATAATTTTAAAATATGCTTTCAGGGTCACTTTGTCTCTATTAAGCTTTTAAAATAGATTAAGTCCAGGGTCTTTGCTTTCTGAATACAAAAGCAGATCTTGCCTCTGAAGCCAAAACAATTTAAAACATATGAAATGCAGAAGAATTAATCTGTCCAGAACCAAAAGAAAGACTGTATTTATAGCAGCTGATTTATTTGTTTGATATACAGTATGTGCTCTGGTTTATAATTTTTAAGGTGTGTGAAAGGGTCACATTATATATTACAAAAATAGCAAGGCAATGATTTACAAGACTTCACATTGTGCCTATTGACCTTCTCAATAAGAAAGGTTGGTGACTGTAACAGCACTGAAAAATTAAACCCATGGGAGTCAATTTAATGTAGTATAAACTCTTTAACAACCAGCAAAATAGCCATATCAGCTGTTTCATCCTTAGATTATGTTTCAGTTGTAAAGTGCACTTTTTAATAAAAAGTGCACAAGCTTGCTTTATTCTACAAAGCCTCTGTTTCTTCCTCTGTGGAAGCAGCTGCTCCCTACTTTTCCTGTGGAAAAAATGGAAGTATTGTGTTGTCACTGGTCTCCTCAGTGGGAGAAGAAAGAAAACAGAGAAAGAAACTGCTTAACAGCAGTGCAAATCATTTTGTCTAGTTTCCTCCTGAAAATTAATCTCTGAGCTCTGAAGAAAAGATGTACATCTGTTTGTCCTTTGTTGCGGACAAATACATTAGTCTTTCCACGAGGAAAACAATATTAGTCCATGTACAGCTTGAAATAATCAATACCTAGACTTAACAATTGGGTAATACTTCACGTTAACACACTCACTGTGAAAATGAGCGGTTAAGGGCAAGAAATCTCTTTTAATTATCAGAGCTGTGTTTCGTGGACATTCCAGAAATAATGGTATCTGAACACATCCAAGGCATTGTCAGGAAAAGGAAAGACAAAAAAACATTAAAATGGTGATGCTCCTTATGGTTTATCTCATTTTTGCAGAATTATCTGGCTGCCTTAGTAACTTGCACAGATGAAACCTGGCAAGAAAGATAGAGTCTTTTCTTATCTCTGGTTTATCATCCCCAGGATGTTCACCTCACCCACTTTTTGCAAAGAATCAAACAAAAATCGGCCTAGAGGTACACAGAGATTGCCGAAGCTATGTGTTAATAGCCACTGCCCTCTAAAACAAAATGAAACCTATCAGCAAAATAATGTAGCTAACATATCAAGTATTCTGACTCTGGCTTATACCTTAGGAGGGGCCTTCCAGAGAGAAAGTTAACGGCAGACACACAATATCGGACGTAGAGCTAGCACCTTTTGGCTGTTGGAAGAGTGCTGTGGTGTATTTTTGGTTTTTTAAGAAAAGAGGGCCTTCTTCATAGCTGCTATTATGATTTTGTGAAATGTGGAAGCTCACTGAAGGTTCATGCATTACACTAGAATTAATTTTACTGACTAGGGTAGCAAATGGCAAGACAGTTGAGGGCAAGAAGAGTGGTGTTTGTGCAGAAGCGTATGACAGACATGAATAAGGCAATCTGCATAATGCACACTGGTGGGAGTTCTTTATCAGTTTAACTCATCTATGTGGGAAGTTCATTATGGTATTTCCTTTATAACTTATTTCCCTTACAGAGTAGCAGAATAAAGCAGTTGATGGTGCAGCAGTAGACATCTTTTTTAAATCTTCCTGTGAAAGATCGGTAAACATTCTGTCTCTATTTCTCATTCCATTTCTATATTACGTATGAAAAGAACAAATCTCTTCAGAGTATGTTTTAAATCATAGTTTGATTTGCTGTGTACTGTAGCAATCTCAACACATACATTTTAAGTCCTACTCGATCTGTTGATTATAATGCCCCGGAGAGAGAAAATGGATTAATATTTCAGCACTGTGCCTATTAATGGTTAACAATTTCATCAGAACATGATATTCCCATACTGATATTAGATGAGCTGAAGTAGCAGGGTTGATTATATTAGCTTGTCAAAAAAGACATAGGCACAGTTAGTGAAGCTTTGATAATGGTTAAAATTAAGGAAGTACCATAAAGCAATAGATGTCTCTTTGTACTTTTCCTGATTCTAAGATATTTGTCAGATCTGAGAAAAACCCATAAAAGACAGCTGAAAACATCTGTTACAACCAGTCAGTGTTAGCAGCAGGAGACCAGGTTGTACTATTGCTGGGACATGAGGAAAACAAAGAAAGATGAAAAAAATTCAGATTACTAAGGGTGTTTTTCTAAAACACAAGTATGTTTGTCCTCCAAGGCTCCTGTTTTCCTTTGTTATGGAAACGCAAGTGAAGCAAAACTAAGTCAAAATGCTAGCAAGGTGGACAGTAGTTTCAGCACCAGCTTTGAAGAAGTGCACGGCCATCTCAAAGAAAAGATGAGCAAGAGCAGATTCTCAAGTTCTTTACCACAATGTTAAATACTATTTTAAAACTTGGTTATTAAAGAAACATTTTCCTTTCCCCTTCTCTGTTGTTTGTTCAGAATTTTCAAAGTGTTCAATGGGTATCTGTCTGAATCTTTAGAAAGTGGAATCAACTAATATATCGGTAGCATTGTCCGGAGCCAAGCGGGCAATGAAAGATGTCGTAATTCTCATTTGATTTGAAAGGGCTTTCTGAAGAGGAAAGGTTTATAACCTTTTCTACCTCAGTTCCCTAGGTTGCACACACTTGAATATAACTCCCCGAAACCCATAAGAAAGGCATCCCAAGCATTCAACCTGAACTGCTTGGGGAAAGATTAAAGAGAAAAAACAGGGTAAAAACAACTCCAGAAGAGTTGTATTAAGGATCCTTGTATTGCTGACCATATGGCTAGTGGAGATAGAGAATTTCTAATCATTTACTGTCCTGTCACCACAGGAAGCTCGTGCTGGGCCTTCTGAAGTTTCACAAATCACTGCAAACTAATAATCTTGTGGAAGGTCACGTAAGAAATGTTCAATAATGAAGCAACTGGGACGGTATCCTGACATTTGTGATAATAAATATTATCAAGAACATCAGCTAGAGTTCAGAGAAACACCTGAATTTCACATGTCAAAACTGCTAATGAGAAGTATTGGAAAACCTTTTAGACTGACATTTTCCTGGGAGAGGTGATCAGCTCCAGGAATCCTTGTGCCTCAGGCATAATTCAATTCCATCTCTATCCTTCGTCTCCTTGATCACAGAAATTAGAGCTGGAGGAGACTCCCAGGTCACCAGACTGCTATATATTTTCAAGCCTTTCCCAGTGCTCATTTAATGAGAGAAAGTCCACTCAGTGACACTTGTACCATTTCTTTCAGGAGACCATTTCACATCTTTACGGGAGGGAAAAAACCCCTCTTGTAGATTCTTCAGTGGCCCCTAACAGCAGTGTTTGGTAATGTAAAGTGTTGTTGTACTGAGAGCTGAAAGCAAATTATGTCTGCTTTGCAATTTCCAGTGGTGTAACGTAAGTGCACAAAACGTGGAGTGACATAGAATCTGGCCCCTAGGATTTCACTCAAGGAAAGTGCTGTAGTAGTTGAATATCTCCACTCTTTTGCTTTTTCTTTTCACTTCTTCTATAGATCTTGTCCATCTGTGAAATCTTAAGTCCTTGCAGGAGCTGTTCTCATATACCACATCAGCCATTGTGCAGAGGGAGAAGTCTCAAGCCTATTTTGACTAATATTTCCAAGTATTGGTTTCTTAAAGGTTTTGCAAGCAAATACATTAAAGCGATAAATATACGGGAGTGGACAATCAAATAAAAAGATCACTTTAGATCTACTAATAGCCATCTTCAAGCCTATAGTGACAAACCTCCTAGGCCCAACTAAGGCCAAGATAAAGAACTCAAAACAAAGGGAAAAAGAAAGCTGATGTTCGACATGGTAGCTTATGAGAATGAGCTTAATAAATGATCTCATGTTTGTGCTCTCCAGTCTGTGCTATATTGCCCATGTCCCTAAATCCATAAACAATTCAGGTTATGGACATGGAAATCCTATTCAACCTTACAAGTGGCTTCAGTTCTCCTAATTTCAAAGCCTACCTCTTTCTTGTGACTTTTAACATAAGGTGAACCAAATATCAGATACGAGAAGATAGCCACAAGCAGTTGAGTCTCTATAGTTAATTTCCATAGGTTTCCATTTGCCATTGAGCTGGAATGGCTCGATGTATGTGTATATGTCACCTAATCCACAGGTGGAACAAAAAAGCATTGGCTTAAAACATTGCAAAGGTCACAGTTGCCATTTTGTGTAAGTAGCATTGAGATGAGGCTCGGTAAAATAAAATATTTCTTACTAGGACAAACCACCTCCATTATTTGAGCTTACACATTTTACTTCTCACTTGTAAAAGACAAGACGCATTCATGCAAATAGATAGCACAGCTTAGCTGCCAGCTGGTAACGCCTTGCATCTCAGTGATTCGGTTGCTAGCAGTAGTCCTGTTATATCCATAGTTTGGAAGAAGCAGGAGGCAGGCTTCTCATAGACTGAATGCTATGAAACCTTTCCAAAAAGAGATAATGGGCATGGAGAATTTCTTACTCTTCTTTAATCTGACACATCTTTCCAGCCCAGAGCTCTCACATAAGGCACTGAATCATATGCCAAGCAAGAGGGGTCAGCCAACACCAACATGGCTTGACCACATGTAGCTTAATGTCATGAACACAAAAGTATGTCTGGTTTCTTTATTTATACATCAGTGAAGGTATGCTAGGTGAGTAATCAGAGCAAATAAAACCTGCTGGCATTACTGGGTGAAGCTTTCTCATTTTACCTCTAAACACTGAAGCGAGATAGCTTTAGTGATGATTTCCATGCTACAATGCAAACTGTAAGACCTATTACAAGCAGCAGTTAAAATCATACACATTCTCCATTGAATAATTGCTAGAAATGCCTCGAGGTTTAAAAATATTTTTTGAGATGTTTCAAATAATGTGGCTGGATTTAAGTGCAATTTGATATGTCTGTTCTGCTGTGGGTTTTTTGCACGTAGCCTGGCCCCAAGTGTCTTTGCAGGTCTGCTCTTCAGTTAATGTTAGCCACAAAAGCAACAGTACCTGCATGTACAATATACAAACATCTGGGTCAATCTCAGGTCAAAGCTCAACTAAAGGAGGCAGCATGCAATAAATATAAATGAAGTATATTACTATGATAAATAAAAGTGGGCTACATTAATGCAAACAAGCTTGACTGATAGTGAGTACATTTCCAAGACACAGGGTCAAGCTTGGTGCATCAGTGAGGCTGAGGAGCTGAATGAGATGTATTGCTGCAAGCAACTTAGAGAGAAAAATCCCCACATAGTCTATAATAAAGTCATCCTGTCAGTAGATATTCTGTTCCTATTTTCAAATCTTAGCTGTCACTGTCAAAGAAAATGCTATTTCTTTCCTGCTACTAATGAAATGCTATTTCTTTTTTCCACAAGCATCTGGAATTGGTAGTTTTCGTTTGGTTTCATCATTGAGGCTTGTTCTCCTATTTCATTCTTTCATCTCTGCAGTACTTACTGCCAGATAAATGATCTTTAAAAAAATATGTGAGTTTCTTTAGCTATAGTGTATGAATATTTGGTGTTTTTATTTAGAAGATACGTACTTTGGAAAAATACAGAAAGAGTAATTTTTGATGGAACCTTGACTTTTTTAAGTTGTGTGTGTAGTTTGTATCCAGTGGTGGGCTGAGTTTTGACAAGGACTAACTCCATATAGTGTAACTCTGTGCAGACAGGGAGCAGTTCATCCATGAACCTACCTGCTGGGTAGGTTTTCAATGAGGGTCCCTGGAGTACTGTGAAAACAGAGCCACTGCACAAAATGTGCACATACTTTGTGCTTGAGCACTTGGGATATTGCTGAAGGACTCAACGCTAAGCTGAGTATCCAGAATTGTCCTCTGAGGGATGGTGGGGCAGAGAAGCACAGTGGGGAAAACCTGGACAAGACTAGACAAAAGAAAACAAACAAACAAATAAACCTAAGAACAACTGCAAAAGGAAAAAAAAAAAAAAAACCAAGAGGGACAAGTCAAAAGATTATGGATAAAATCCTACAGAGGAGTCGGAGGCACAACTTGTACCTTATCTGATTTCTTTTCCCATCATTTAATAGAGGTCTGGAGAATGAGGAAAGTGTGATGAAATGGTAAGCAGCAACACACAAGTCTTCTGTATTTGGAGTGAAAATTACTAGTGACGCAGGATGTTCTGTTAAATGATGTCCATGAAAAGCAAGCACGTGGTAAATCATTTATCCACACCGGTTTGCAAAAAGACTGTTGCAGAACCCATCTCTGGGCTGAGATCACCGCTATTTAATGTAGATTCTAGCAAGCCATTTATCATATTTATGGCTACATCTAATCCTTTTTACTGTGTTCTTTTTTTCAAAAGGTCTCCTAGAGAAAGGCTATTCCACAGCTTTATGAAGTTATGAACTGGAGAATAACCCATGACCTAAAGCAAATGGAGGTGAATGATGCCCACGTTATATTGGTTACCCAGACCTTTCAAAGAATGCCAATACATCAAGTACTGTTGACCAACTTTGCCATGCCTATAGATTTTAGAACAGGTAGTAAAATGCAATTGAAGGTGTGTGGACAAAGCTCCCATCATGTTATCCTGCATCAATATTCTCAGCAAATATGTATACTTGCATCACTTTTTGAAAACAGAAGTCTCATCCTCATCTGTGCACTACAGGTTTCTGGCTTTTCAAGTACAGAAAAGGAGCACTGCCTAACCCTTCTGAATAACCATTTCCTCGGAGACTACACTTAAAAAAATATTCAGAGCTGGTTAAGAATGTAGCTGGCTTTCAGAATACCAAGTGTCTTTCAATAATTTGGATTGTTGAATAAAATCCAAACACTGAGTAGCAGCTGCTGGACCACACACCATGTGATAGAAAGAAAAAATGTTTTTGTTGAGAGATTTCTCAGGAGTTTCATACCATGCAAATCCTTCTGCTTCAGCTAAATCCCTGGAGTATGTAATCCTGATATAGTTAAACTGTTCTTGGATAATTTACTTCCCAAGAAGCTTACTTTGCTGAACGCTTGGTGTGCAATTAGTTATAGAGAAAGCCCTGTCCCTTTGCAAAGCAGAAAACAGCTTGTGGTGTCTCAGCTGACACTTGATCTGCATTTTTTTTTTCAGAAGTAAAATTCATTGAAATATTACATAGATTCTCTGAGGAGATATGAAACATAACAAGAACTTCAGATTGTTTCTGTTAGATCAGACCAAGTGTTCATTTTTCCCTGTATCTGGGATAAGCAGGAATATAACAGTAATAGAAGAGCCCAATGATGCTTCCTCAGGTTGTTGAATTTCCTGAGCCTTGATAGCAGAGACAGCTCTGTGGTTAATTAATGGTCTCTTTCGTTAATGCTTTCAATTGCTTTGAAAACTCATTGATATTTTGGCATCTGCTACATTTATTGGCAATTAATTTTAACAAAGAAATGAACATCTTCAGTTCTCTTTAATGACTGCAAACTCAGAGAAAACTCGAACTTTTCTGGATTGGATCCTTAGGCTTCCTGTGATTTTGTTTTCCTCCTCTTCAAAATTTTTATACTGATATTCACTGATCTGTCTCACTGGCATGAGTTATTCTAGAGTTATTTTATTAACATTTGTTAGTGAGACCTATTGATTCAATAGTATGTGTTAATCTGAAGACATTTAGGCAAGGTGTTACTCATTTCTTCATTTTCTTTTTAATTAGATCTTGTTCATGTCAGCTAAAGTTGCATGAACTTTTAGTACGTGTAACTGCATGCAAAACATCTCCTCATGCTGGCCAGTTTCCAAACTCTAGTTGATGAATTCTACCTATTAGTGGAGAGGGAGAATTTGTGGAAGATGATTGCTTTAAATGATTACATAGACTATATTTTGTTATTAGAAGTTAAGCTTGTGGAAATACTATGCTACCACCTATACTTCTCTAAGTTTCTGATATCTTTGTTCAACATACTTTTAATACTAGAGATGTGCAAGGGTGTTCTATGCATTATGCTTCTCATCTGAATTTTTTAGAGGCACATGTTTAATATGGCTTAGTCAAAGATTTTACTGGAATAAAAAATACAATTATGAAAAATGTTCTGGTTGATGGACTGGCAAATAATAAAAGGAAATAAGGGATTACAAGAACACACTGAGGAAGAGAAAATTATCATTCATTTCTCCCCAAGAAACTGCTGATAACAGAACTAAAATGTGAAGGGTACTTCCTGCTTCGTTTTCCCCCATGAGCACGCACAATCTGAAGATTAGGTCAGACGGTGCTAACTGCTGAGCTTTGAGTTTAGCAGAAGATTCAAACCAGGTATTTTCTTTGTCCGTAAGAAAGTTCCCTGATCTAGACCACATGGGGATGTATTGGAGTCAGGGTTTAGTACTGAGAAGCTTCTTTTGGCCACAAAGCTGCCTGGAGTTGGCCAGTAGTATAATGCTGAAAGCAATGCAAGGTAAAATTGGACTTGTACTACTACTTGCTAGGTAGCATTGTAGGCAAAAAAAAGTTAGTGAATGTGGACAGGCAACACGTGCACACATACGTGTGAGTGAATGCCCAAAGCTGAACGTCTGAACTCTAAAGCAGGAACCTGCTACTTGCCAGCTCCAGCTAGTAAAGGCTAGTCATAGGTTTTAATAACACCAGCACCAGAAATACATGGCTTGTCTTGAACACACCTCTTGATAAAGGGACATGAGACAGGACAACCAGTTAGGGGGCTGATTATATGTTGTGCTCCTGCACACAGACTGTCTTGGCTCTGGGAAAGAAGAAGTCACACAGGAATGGGGATGAAGAACGTGGCTGGAGGAAGGATCCTGGAAGGGGCCGAAGATTCAGGTGATCAGGGAGATGGATGAAGATGAATACTAGAGGCACACAGAGACCTTGATGAGTGATTCCTATGAGCAGTAGTACAACAGGAATTGACAAAACTTTCTGCCCAACCTTCCTGGGCCAGCAGTGTTCACTCTGTGGGAAAGGGAAATCAAGATCAAGTGAGCACAACACTGGGGGAGCCACCGAGGCTGAGACAGTCAGGTCGGGCAAAAGCTTGAACCTTGCTGGTTCTTAGATAAACCCTGCTGTTCAGATCCACCATCAGTTGCTGCTTACTGTGTCTTGCCTGTGACAGGCCAGCAGAGCACACATGAAGAGCCCATGGCTGGTAATCAGCAAGCAGTTTGGTACTGCAACAACTTTCCAACTAGTTCAGGTAGAATAGGCTGCCTCATATTTTGTCCCTTTCTGGCTTCACCACATACAGGGGATGAGGATCACATTTCATTACACCACCCAACAGAGTTTCCTGCAGGTAGGTGTTACAAACAGAAGCCTTGTGTATTATGTTTTCATAGCCAGGTTTTAGTAGCACGGGTGGGAGTGGGGAGCTACAAGGGTGGCTTCTGTGAGGAGCTGCCAGAAGCTTTCTCCATGTCCAGCAGAGCCAGTGTCAGCCAGTCCCAAGACAGATGTGTCGTTGGCCAAGGTTGAGCCATTTAGAAATGAGGGTAATGCCTCTGTGATAGTACATTTAAGAAGAAGATAAGAGCGAGAATGTGTGAGAAGAACAACTCTGCTGACACCAAGGTCAGTGGAGAAGGAGAGGGAGAAGGTGCTCCAAGTGTCGGAGCTGAGATCTCTCTGCACCCTGTGGTGAAGACAATGGTGAGGCAGCTGTGCCTCTACAGCCCATGGAGATCCACAGGGATGCAGAGATCCACCTGCAGCCTGTGGAGGAAGCCACCCCAGAGCCTGAGGTGGGTGCCTGAGAGGAGGCTGTGACCCTGTGGGAGGCCCATGCTGGAGCAGGCTCCTGGCAGGGACCTGCAGACCTGTGGAGAGAAGAGCCCATGCTGGAGGAGGTTTCCTGGCAGGACTTATGACCCTGTGGAAGACCCACACAGGAGCAGGCTGTGCCTGAAGTACTGCACCCTGTGGAAGAGCGACCCACATTGCAGCAAGAACTATTGCCCATGGGGTAGACTCACGTTGGAGAAGTTTGTGGAGAACTGTCTCACGTGGGAGGGACCCCATGATGTACCAGGGAAAGGACTCCTCCTCCTGAGCAGCAGGAGAAACATGTGATAATCTGACCATAACCCTCATTCCCTGTCTCCCTGCACTGCTAGGGTAGGAGGTAGAGCTGGGAAGTGGGATGGGGCAGGAGAAAAGTGGTTTTGAGGTCTTATTGTATTTTTCATTATCCTTCTCTGATTCTGTTGGTAATATATTCAATTAGTAGCTCTAATATGAGTCTGTTTTGCCCCTACAGTATTTGGTTAGCGATGTCTCCTGGTCCTCATCTCCACCCATGTTATATCCACCCAATCCTTTGTTATATTTTCTCTCCCCTGTCCTGCTGTGGAGGGGAGTGATGGAGAGGCTTTTGGTGGGGGCCTGGCATCCAGCAAGGGTCATCCCAGCTTGTCTTTCTTTTCCAGTACAGATGGAATGAGAACACAACAGCTGATGGCATCTTCCCTTTCTCATGGGGACCTGCCACTCAACCCAAACCAGGCTGTGGGAGATGGGGCTAAACTCCTTCTTGCTGCATCTCATTTAGACCTACAAATCCCTGCTTTCAGTGTCTACAGAAATCCCCCATTCTAGTGTCTTTATGAAACTCCTCCTTTTGAAAAAAAGCCAATACCAAAACAAACAAACAAACAAAAAAATCAAACCAAGAAAAACCAAAACCAAACAAAAATAAACCCCCAAAACAAACAAAAAACACCACAAACAAACAAAAAAATCAAACCAAGAAAAACCAAAACCAAACAAAAATAAACCCCCAAAACAAACAAAAAACACCACAAACAAACAAACAAAACAAACAAAAAACACTGAACCAACCAACCCAAAAAACCAACCAACCAAACAAACAAAATCCTTCAAAATGTGAGAGCAAGGGAGAAAAATAAAACCCCCAAAGTTACTCAAGACATGTTATGTGCAAGTCCTGGGCTCCAGTTCTTGATCTGTACTGCCCATCCATTTTTCCTAGTGGCTGGTCATAGCTTACACTTCCCACCAATCAAGTTAGCAAAGGAGACCCCACAGTGCAGCTGTCCTGACTTTCTGACCCTGGGATTTTTGCAGTCTTCACCAAATGATGCCACAGTTTAATCAAGAGTGCTTGAATATACCTTTTACATAACCCACACTGGCTTGTTGGTAAGTGTTTAGGTAGTGCCTAAAAAACTAAATGAGAAATTATAGCAGTGGGTCTTCCTAGCTGGAAGAGAGGGCAGCTGCATCTCTCGTCTTGATTGCTGGGATGAATCCTGGTAATGGTTTTAAGAGCAGCACTCTTCACTCCCACATCAGAAGTCCTTCAAAAAGAAAAGGCTGCTGCCTTTTCATTTTTTGTTTTGTCTAACCTGGGAAGGAGAGCAGAGGGCACACAGTGAGTATTTTTACAATTTGTTCATTGCTTAGGATGGAGGATGATATCTTCTATATTGTGAGTAGTGTTTTAGGATAGGCATGTGAGAAAACCAAGGAGACTAAATTAGAAAACTTAGTCACAGTTATCGAGGTACCTCTAACTGTCTTTAAATCTGCCTTTCATGTTTTGTTCATAATTTCATATTTTCTGTATTACACCTCAGTTTGTTTTGGGGGGTCAACCCAACCGTTATGTTAGTCAACATTTTGTCAGTGGTGGCATTTTTGTTTACTTTTGTGCCAACGAATGACACAAGATTCTGTAAAACATCTACATTCACAGATGATTATTAGTGCCAAGTAACACAGGTCTGTCTATTAGCATGACTTTAATCCATTTAATGCATACTTCACTGCTGTTTTGTGGTGGCATTAATTGTGGCAGGCAGTAATGAGACAAATGCCTTACAAAACCTTGCTTAGCCAGAATAGATGTACCAACAAAATTAATTATTCCCACACATGTTGTTGAGATTATTACAAAATCATATTTGTTGTCATAATTAACTGAATCCTGTCTTTGTTTAGTACTATTTTGTCTAGGTCTGATTACCTAAGTACTATCTATGCTAGAGACACCTGGATAACCTCACAACTCTTTTAAGATTGGCTTGCTGGAATTTTTAGGTATAAGTTACCCAGGCCTGCTGATTTGAAGCAATTATCCCCCATACGAGGTTGGGGTTTTTTAATATCTTTCTCAGCTCTTAACAGTACTTCATCATCTTCATGTGAAAGAAGCACTTCCTCTAGTTTCATTTCAAAAACAGAACAGGGATTTATTTATTGTACACTCCTGCATTTCCTGTCTCATTATTAATGGCATTATCATTTCTAGTTATGGGTTTGTATTATTGCTGGGATTTCATTTGTTACTACTATACTTTTAAAAAGCTTCTCATTATGTGTTGCCCACAGACATGATGTTATTAGCTTCTCTTATCAATTATGTTCACTTCACAAAATATATTGGTTATTATCTGTTTCTTTCTTTCTCTTTTGTTTAATTCTGTTGGATTTCTCCCATTCTTAATAGCTTCTTTCAATTCACACCTGCAAAAAAACCATCTAGGGATAAAGTTTCTTCTCTCTTGCCTGTGAACTCATAGCTTTCTTGCCATATAACAAACCTTCTTGAAGAAATCTAAATTGGGTTTTACAATGATTTTTTTTCCTAGTTGACTTTGTTGTCTTTTGACTCCTTCAAAAATACCTGATCTGTATGTTCCAGACTGCCCTACTCTTTGGCCACAATAAATGTTATCATCTCAATTTTGGTCTCTCTACAAGCACATTCTTCCAGCCCAGTGATTTAATTATCTTTACGTCCCACAATAAACCTGAAAATAAATTCACTTTGCCATGTCTCCTGAATTAGAATATTTTAAATTTGGGGGTTTTAGTACCTATAGTGATCCTGTACAACTGGTAGAACATAGCCCTTAGAGTCCATGTCCCCGTGTTAGGAGTCTCTACCATCTGCCGGCCTTCCTTATGCTGCTTCAATTTTATGCTTTCTTGGTTGTGCCATGTTGTTCTTATATATAAAAAAAATTCCCTCACAGGTGTAGGATTCAGATTATTACATTATTCGTGGGCAGTAGTGGCAAACCTGTAGTGTAGAGGGAGGAACAAGCAATGCCACTGTAGCAGTAATGTAGTGCCCTCTCTTCTGCCCTTTTTCCCTACCCAGCCCTGCCCCTGAGAGGGTAGTGGGGTGCAGCTGCCTCTGAGGGGTATTGGGTAAGGGGAGGGGGGGAACTTCATTGTTCCCCATGACCTTATGTGCACACAGAATGGTGGTCTCTGTAAACACAAAGCATTGCTAATGAGTAAATAATGTAATTAACCTAAAAGCATTTAAAAATTAGGTCTTACCTATTGCAAGATCTGTGAACTCAATTATCTATGGTTGGTCCACCTTTAGCTGAGGTCGCTGTATGTAGCTTCACAAGAAAGCTTTAGAAGATTTTTTAATGTCATAATAATATGAAGTCTCCTTTTAAACAAGTGAGGGTTTATTTCTTGCATATAAGCGGGAAATAAAAGCCATTCTGGCATATTTATTTGTTTTATGCCAGACCTTTGAGCAAAAGCTATTAGTAATTTGGAACCAAATGTTCTTCTTTGTCTTTGGCCTGGAGCAGGGGAACATGATGATCTTGAAGTCCAAAATTACATTACTGTCATCTAAATCAGAATTTTGATGAGGTTGAGTAAACAAATTATAACATGTAAATTAAGATTAGTATGTGACAGTACTGGCAGTGGTATGGGAACATAGCCCGTTCATTTTTCCCTTATAGCCCCGTTGCTTAAAAAATATGCCACACTGGTATTCAGCTGGCTATAATTTTGGATTTGAGATGGTCCTGCATTTTTAAGTGTTGCCTGTTGCTAGAAACAGTTTCATTTGGAAGCATTCCTGTAGGAGCAAGAAAATTAAAACCATTCAGTCTTTGTTGTTTTAGCACCTCTTCATGGATCCTGGACCTTGATTACAGCAAGTGGAGAGCAGGCATTGTCTTTCACAGAATCATAGAATACCAGGTTGGAAAGGACCTCAAGGATCATCTGGTCCAACCTTTCTTGGCAAAAACACAGTCTAGACAAGATGGCCCAACAGTCTGTCCAGCTGAATCTACCACTTCCCTGGGGAGGTTATTCCAATGGCTGTTTATTCTCATTGTGAAAAATGTTCGTCTTGTGCTGTTACGGTCCAGTTCGTAAAATTAATAGAAATGCCTCTGCCCAAATAGAGGTGCAAATGAGACCATATGCCAAAGTCAATAGTATGGATCTTATTTAGTAGTAAACAGGAGAGAGAGAGTGAGAGACAGAAAAAGGAAGAGAAAAATAGAAAAGAGGTGGGGGGACAGAAAGATAGTGACAGAGACAGATTAAAGAAAATATCACCACGCCGTGGATCCCACTGGCATCCTGATGATCCTCACAATCCTCTCCAGCTGGTCTTCTTGGTGGTGAGGGTCCTCCAAAAAACAGAGAATCCAATGGATTAATATATAGTCAGGCCAAGTGGGAATGCCCAGGTACTTCCCTGGGAGAGGGGGGGCAAGTTTGATACAGTCTCTGGCAACAGACTCTGGATCTGTTGCATCATTTTGCATCACAGGCATTCCTGTGGAGCAACGCCTCAGGAATAAGTCTGGGGAGCACTTCGGGGGGTGTTTGATGGATTATGACACCTCCTCAGCTGCTTCTCATGTGAATGTCCCATGGATGTGGCCATCCTGGTGGGGGTTTCATAGTTAAGACAGTTTGTGTAAGGGAAGATGGGTGTTAACCTGGCATCTGTGGGCTGTGGCCTCCCCCACCCCAAACCCAGCCAGGGATGATTTTCTGCTGGGTCCGGCTTTCTTGTGGATGCATTCCTTTCCCTCAGCCTTGTTTACTTCTCCCTAGAACTGAGATGATTGAACAATAGTGTTCCCTTTATCTTTTCTAGGGGGCTTAACTCACAGTCCAAAGTTCCAGTCAGGCATCTTCAAGGAGAGGTGGGCTTCTGTGGTTGTAGCTTCTTTGTAAAGTTTTTGCTGTAATGGGCAAAACTCCTTCATAACAATATTTAAGGCATGAAACCATTTCAGTCTCTGACATGTGCCCAATTGGAATGTCCCTAGAAGTAACCCATTACCCCTCATTTTTTCCATGTGATTCCTTGGAAAAACAGGGTCTCTATCTTTTTTATAGCCATCCTTTAAATACTGGAACATGGTGCTAAGATCTCCTTTAAGCCTTCTCTTCTTGAGACTGAACAAATTCAGTTACTCAGCCTTTACTCACACCGAGCTTTGCAGTCCTTTTGTAGCCCTTCTCTGGATCATCTCCAGCCTGTCCACATCTTCTTGTGTAGCATGGACCAAAACTGAACATGGTATTCCTGATGTGGCCTGACAAGTGTTAAGTAGAGTGGGATACTGACTTCTTTATAATGTCGTAAGGGCTGGTAATGCCCTTGATGGTAATGCCCTTGATGCAGCCCAACATCCTGTTCATTTTGTCTGCCACAGCAGGCCAGTTTGCTCACAGGGAGCTTGCTGTCTACCAGGATCCCCAGGTCCCTTTTCACTGGGCTATTCCTCAGCTGGGTAGATCCCGGCTTGTGCTGCACTTGTGGATTATGTTTACACTTGTCCTTGTTGGATTTAATATGGTTCTTGTTTGACCAGTCTTCCAGTCCATCCAGATCTTTCTGCAGAGTGACTCCCCCTTCTGAAGTGTCCACTTCCCCACTCAGTTTGGTATAATTGGCAAACTCTGTCAGTGTACACTCGATCCCATCAGCAGCAGCAGATCGCTTATGAAAGTCTTAAATCATACCAGGTGCAATATCGATCCCTGGGGAACCAACTTATGTCAGGTTGCCAGTTTGAAAAGGACCTATTTACCACTGGCCTCTGGGTACAGCCTGGCAGCCAGATCCCCACCCACTGCACAGACCACTTGTCTAGAGCCTCACATATCAGTTTCTGCAGGAGGAGACTGTGGGAAACAGAGTCAAAAGCGTTGGAGAAATCCAGGTAGACAATGTCCACCACTTGCTCCACATCAACCAAGCAGGTTACTTTGTCCTAGAAGGCGACCAGGTTATTTAAGTATGATTTTCCCTTGGTGAATCCAAGCTGGCTTTTCCCAGTCACATTCTTCATCTAACTTGTAATAGCACTCTATGCCTTGAACTATCTGCTGACACAAATACTACCACACTGATGAAAGTATTCCTGTAAATCTGTCCAGGCCCATCATATGGTCAAACTGAGTCAAACCTTTCATCCCTTTTCTACCTGTAGTAAAATGTCAGATAATTATTGTCTTAGACTGGGTAATAGTCTGTAACTGTTAACCCAGCTAAATCTATCTCACATAGTGGTATTACATCAAAGCAAATAAAAGAAGGTACTTTGGGGTAGCCGTGAGAAAAGAAGGGAGTGATCCAGGTCTCTAGTTCTTATTCTTGCAGGATTTTTTTCTGCTCTGTCTTCGGATTGTAACCTCAGAAGTCCTTCCATCTCTATTGGTACCATTCACCTTTGTTATCTTTAAATATTGCATTAATTGCCATGTTGCATTAATTATCACTTTAACCATGAGCTTTCTCCTGTATCCATGTATGGATAACATTTACTTGCTTGCTGGTTTCTGCCTTTGATATGAATAAAACTGATCCATTAACTCATCGTAATTTCAGTCCCCAAAACAGGCTTGTGGGATGCAGATAAGTTCGAGATACTCTCCAACACTGAAAGATGTATGTACAATTAAGTGTCTTCTTTATTCAATGTCTGTCTTCTTTTGTGTGGAATATAACCTATTATCATTTATATGGGTATTTTGTGTAGCTAAATAACTAGACAGAAGACTAAGTATCCCCTTCTTGCCCAGACTGTGTCATCCCTTGTTTAAAGTATTTTGAATGCTAATTAGCTTTTCACTGCCCCTTTCTTTAGTGTCTGCTAGAAGTTAGCTCCTATCCAGTAACCACCTTGAAGTTACCATAGATCTTGCTAATTATCTGTTTCCCCATAATTCCAATGGGTAAGAGCCTGTCCAGTCTGTGACAAAGAGGCTTAAATTATGCAGTAAGTGCCCTGGATTCTCTGACTTTCTAGCGCAGCAAACTGCAAATACTGCAGCTTCAGGTAAATTTAAAAGAATAGATGATTATTGCATTCAAATGCAACAATAAATGTATAAAATGAATAATCCATGAAATAAATTCCTTGCATTATTTGCCACAGTAAATAAAGCTTGTTTTACCCTGAACCTGCATTTTTGCACTGCTTCTGAAATGTAAGGGAAATTAAGAGCTGACGGTGAAAAAATTATCAGGCTCAACGACAGCAGTTATGCTGGCTAGAAGATAATTTGGGATTTGGGGCATGAGGGAAGCCCTGGGAAATGATTTGAGACTCAGGATTCAGAACTTGCTGTGAAGGTTTCTGCTTAAAAGACAAGCCAGTAAAAAGCTTATTTGCTTAACATCTTAAATGGCATGAAAGAAGTGCAATTTCAGCCTGTCTGCAAATGGGAAAACAATGCTGAGCTGCTTGTACTTGTGCTAAAGATGTGGCACAATTTCACTATCCACAAAGCAACAGTTTTATGGCCAGATTCACACAGGGACCATAAATATTGCATAGCCTAAATTTTAGGATGGAAGGATGTGTCTCAAGCAGTTAAGAGGAAAAACTGAAGAGAGGGTGTGTCTTAAAGCTGACACTTTCCCTTACAGTGGCACAAGGACAGAGATGGATCAAGATGTGTCCCGATTCCCAGGGTCAGCCAGTGCCTTTGCCTAGGGGACTGTGGTTCCCACCTCAACTGCTCTTCCAAAGTCACTGCTCCTGTCATCAGGCTGGCAGCAGCCTCAGGATGGAAGGGAAGAAGAAATACTGTCCTCTCTGGTGTAGCAGCACTCTGGCTGACTCACATGACGAAACTGTGAGGTTCTCTGTTTTCAATCCACATCAAATAATTTTGTAGCTGAAACCGGCAGCACACCACCCTTGATGCCAGATGAAGTGAAATGCCTCTTGTGCTTCAGCTCTCCTCTTCCCACAATAAATATTCAGATCATTAAGACAAGGGAAGAGGGTAGGCATGTGTGAAGCACACAGGGCTGTGTACCCTCCCCAGTACAACGTTTCTGGAGCCATGTGAGATCTATGGCTCCAAACTACACTTGACAATAGGAGCAGTGGTATCCAGGGAGAGCTCTTAATCCAAGGCAATGCTGCTTGCTTTTCTGGTGGTTTTTGCTAGTCCTGATAATTGGTGAGCTCATGAACTTACTGGGTCAGACTGCAGGAGTGAGACATGCTATCCTCAGAGGTGCTGCACGGACAGCTTGGCTTTGTGTCCATCTGCCTATCAGGGTGCAGAAGAGCATGTTGCATTTTGGAGGTACGGCAGTGTCTCTGCTTGAAAAACATTCCTCTCTTTCCAGAATCTTAAATATTTGTCCTTTTTGTTGTTTTGTTCTGGTCTTGATTTTATCGATTACATACAAAATACTCCTAATATTTTCATTCTGGTTTTTGGCCTGCCCTCCAGGACTCAGTAAGGAGATGTTTAGAGCCCAGCTACATCCATACTTAATTACTCTTTACTGGCATTGATGACATAAATAGAGAAAAGAACTGTTGTGTTTAAGACTGCCTTCTAGCACTCTTATACTGTTGAAGTATTAGCTGATACAGGAACAGATGTATAAATTGCCTGGGCTGTATACCCAGGTACTGGGGTCTTTTCCAAAGGGATATGTTACGATCCAGCTGCACTCACAGCTGGTGAGGATTAATGCTGTAAATAACTTTTGTTCTTCTTCTCAGTTCTGCTCTACATTAAATACTTGACTTGAAGATGACAGTCTCCTCTACTTAAATGATAGCTAAAACGGAGGACTACAACTCCTCTCCTCTCCAAGTGAATAAGGAGAGACAGTGGAAATGCCTGAAATAATACTCATAGTGAGAAGATTCATTTATTTCTTTCTAGCAGTTCACAGTATTATTGGCTTGTTCCTTTGTATTAAATCTTTTCCACTTTTTTCTGATGTAGAAACAATTTGCATCACATCTTTTTCCCAGGAGGCAGATGCTAGAAACTCCTTAGGAGCTGATTAAGATTTTTCTCACTGAGTTCACATTTGCCGTGTAATGATTTGTGAGTAGCCTGACTTGTTTGAAATACTAATGCTAGAAGTTTGGCTTAATTCACTAAGCCCTGGATTTTCTATACACTTCATGAATTCTTTCCTAATTTCTTTCATTACAGTGGCCTGCCAAGAAGTGGGTCAGCAATCATCATTAAAATGTCATTTATATTCTGTGTAACTTCATTGTCCAAACCTGCTATATATTACACCTGCAAGATGGAATATTTGTGCTAACTTCTGCAAAAGTGACAAGACTATCACAGAAAAGAAGTATATGCTGAAAACACAAAGAATTGTGGTTAACTTTGTCTCCAGCCGAAGGAGTTTTATAATGGAACCATACCTATTGATCTAATACATGTGATGCTTTCCCATTATCCATGCAATCCAAGACTCCCCTCTAAATCACTTAATTCGGGTCCTTTTAAGACTTCCTTTACATCACTGGACAATGCCATACCTTTCATACAGTTTCACCTCTTCATATATTACCTGCTAATTAATGCCCTTGGAAACAGTTTCTGTGCTTCCCACTAACTAATCAGGCAGAGAGTCCAGACTATTAGCCAGCACATTGGTGGATATCTCAGCATCAATAAAGAACAAGTAGACAGGGCTATGAGAGGCAAAATCAAATTTGTCTTTGTTGGGTTTCAAGTCAATTAAAGATAGGTTTCTATTGATTTTGAAATTTGCTGGGATTCCAGGAAACTTAACAGGGCTGCAAGTCAACCCCATACTCTGTTTAATGCCTCGGTAAGGCTTTTCCTCCTGCTCCTTTTAGTCATCTACCATTTCCTCACATAGTCCTTCACATTTATTTGTTAAACTTTCCTAGCTGTTTTTCACCCAGGATCTGAACTACTGCAATGTCAGCTGTTAATCTTAGTGTGCGGTCTGAGCTTTTAAAACTACTTTATCCATCAGTTTTGCCTAGATGGGAATAACTACTTGCAAATGAAATACACTTTGTGATTACACCTCTGAGATATACCCTCTTTAACACCCATCAAAATACCCTCCTAAGTGTAGGAAATGGTGTTTTCTTCAGTTTTGCTGAAGACTAAGGCTGATAATGGAACTGTTAGGATCAAGGAATGATTTTAGGCTGCTAAAATCCAAAAATCTTCCTAAACCTAGGAAGAACTTACTGAAAACAATGCAAAACTGCTATTCTAGTAGTCTCTGTGCAAGTATACCTTGGGTTAGCTAAAATATTTTTTTAATTATTTACATTGGCATTCAGCTTCTTCCATCTTTACAGGATGGACTAGCTGTCATATAAGCCAGATGTCTCACTGCCCAGACACACTGAAACATGGTTTGCTAGATATTCTCAGACTATGCCTGAAAGATAGCAACAGAATTACATGTTTAGTGAAAGAGAGATGTTCCAAACCTTCTTTTCTGTCAAAAATGCAATAGGATATCTTAGTGTGTACTGACCTAATGGCTATCACATTCTCACAGAAAAAAAGGAAACCTGCACAACTTCTCCTTCTGTCCAAGGGGATTCAGATCTCCTTCATATCTCAGAATTTATTGGGCTAGAGAAAAGGAAAAAGAAGGAACACACCTGTATCCTAAAATTACCTGCACTTCTTCAGGACTGAAGAGGCCAGCATTTTAATCACTGCTCCTGGGACCATGACTTTTTAATAGAAAATTGAAAAGCACTGCTGGGAATGGTGCTTCTGGGTTGGGAAAAGTGGGGTTGAAATGCCTCAGGTCTCCTCATTTGTGGGCAGATATGGTTGGACACAATCCCCTCCTCTTTCTCTACTCTCAGTTGTCATACTTTTGCAGGGAGAAATGAGCCCTGCTTGGTGCTACTAAAAAGAATGTGTATGTGTCTGTCCTGAAGAGCTGGCTACAGGCTCCCAGGTAACACAGAGATAGGGAACTCCTGCCCCTGTGCTGCAGCATGACACTCAGATCCCTTACCTTCCATGGGAAGCTTTAAGCTCAGTGTCTTGGCTCTTTGGACTTGCCATTTTGTGTCACCTAAGTCTCCATGAGCTGAATGCTAGGCTTATTTAGGGTTCTCTCTTCACTCCTGGGCGTCCTATTTCTCCAATCAATGCTTCCCCTCTTACTCTGCTGAACTCCATGCTCATTTGTCATAGAATCTAAGTGGGATTATAATTTTTCACAGTTTAATGATTCCTGTTAAGTGCTCATTATTTATTCACTGGTATGGTCTGGTATACAGCATGGTGCAAAAGCCAGGGGTGCTAGACCAAAAGCCCATAGCTCTGTATCCGTGTATGAGGTATCCCACCTACATATCTCCAGAAAACTCCCTCTCCCTTGCTCCAGAGTTCCTTTTGCAGGAATTTAACACTTTTTTTCCTCCTTCTTTATGTCAGTCAGGTCTGGGATTTCTTTCAACCCAGTGTTATTTTTTCTTCCTCATTTCTCCAAATTATCTATTTTTCAGGTCTTTGCTTTCAAGATCCTGAAGTCTCTTATCTCTATCAGTAACTGTATCTGAATGCCTGTTTAAGCCTGCCTCAACTTCAGTCACTCTACCTCTTATTGTAATTCCCTGAAAGAGGCTTGCATCAAAGCTTCTATTGATGTTAGCTCAGACAGTAATTCTCTAATGTCTGCCAATCTTCCTCTGTTGTACTTTGTTTGCAGCACAATGCTGGGCCTCCGGGACCTCCTGGGGTCCCAGTGCTCCTCTCTGGCCGCTTGCAAAGGCATTGTTAATACCAGAAGTGCACCTCTGTACAAGTGTGCTGGCGTAAGGGATCACCAAATATTTTAGGAGGGGCTTTGGGATAGTTTGCATTTTCTTGAAATCATTGAAAATGACATACTGATGGCTGCTTTGAATGACTGCTACAACCTTCAAGACATGCCTATCGCTCTGAATAGCCTCTACTATCCACTTTTTCTTTTGGATTCCTAAACTTTTCAAACTTTAGTTAAGGGTGAGATCAGCCTCTCTGACCCAGTTTGGGACACATCACTCATGACTGCACCCTCATGACACTTTCTCATGCAGATAATATAGAATTACTTAGGAAAATGTATCACAAGTCCCAACCCCATTTACGGTGTAAAGGCGGCTGCCCAGCCTCAGATCTACAGGTTCAAGCTTCTCCTTTTGCCACAAGGCAAATTCCTATGATTAAGCATATTATTCATAGATGCCTTTCCTGCCAGATGAATATGGAAAAAGGCCTAGCCCTGCATTCTGCATTAATTTGAAGATGGCCTGTGCCTTCATCCTTCTTCCTAGTTGTCATGGTACTAATGCAGAGTAGAAGAAATGCCTTCTTTATCCTCCCCTTTCTACACTGTGTTCTAACTACCACTGCAAAAGTCATTTGTTATCTCCTTGAAGTAGTTGTACTCAGCTTGAAATTGTTCTCTCCACAGCTTCTTTTACAGCCGGTATCTGTCCAGATTGAAATCAAATGCTCCATCCAGTGATGAGCCTGCCTGATGTGCTCTCCCTGGCCAAAGTGAAAAAGTACACATCTAGTTATCCCATATTGCAGTGCTCAGGAAAACATGCTGTAAAATGTGTAAACAGGAAATTCTGAGGAGCAAGGTGAATTCTAAACACTGTCTTCCTCTGGACCTCGCATGTCTTGTGTGAGCTACATAGAGCTCAGAGAGGATTAATTTCCCAAAACACTTATCTGGAAATAGATACCTACAGTCTGCAAGAGAACACCATAGAACCTGCTGTTAAAACCATGCTGAAAAACATCACAGTTGTTATCTGCTATAAATTTGCCCTTTGGTAAACATTACCCCTTGAACTGACACCAAGGGTAGAAAGCCCAGGAAGGCACCCATGTAGGGCAGAGAAACTTGTAATAGGAAGAGCACCCCACGCTGTGCTGTGAGTGAGAGCCCAAACTCACACACACATCTCAGCTCATGCTGCTTTTTGGGTGGCTTGATAGCTCAGTTGTGCTCTTTAGAAACACAGCAAAGCAGACAACTGTCTAAATAGTGTCTGCTGTAGCAGCCCACTTTGACCTGGTGGAAAACACCATGTGTTTCATACCAGCCCTGACTATTGCTGCAAAGGCCCTTGCTTTCCTCTGAGTGGGTTTATAAGAGTACTGCAATGAATCCTACAGCTGCTGTGTTCCCTGTTGCAGAAACTGTAGACACAGCCTAAAAGAGAGACCTCTGAACAGGTGATATTATTCCCCTCTAAAATATGGAAACCCCTTATTGCTTTCTCTGGAGATGAAGAAATCAATCAGCAATCCTCGACCTCCAAGAACAGAAATATATGAAACTGTTTCCTTAGCTTTAATCTACAGGGCATTCTGCTCTTGCTTCTTTTGTGCAGTTTACTCCTGGCCCAAAATCTCATAACCCTGATTTAGGTGCTAATATGCTGCAGTGAGTCCCAATCCCCAGGCAGCTTCATCATCTCCAAGCTGTGCAGGCTTAAACTCTTAACCTGTCATTATACCATGATTAAGGCCCATCATACATTTGAACAGTTTGAAAGCCCATGTCTGCTTCCTCACCAAAGACTCTCACTCTCCAGTGAAAGGCAAAATCAATTGCTCCCCACAGGAAACAGAGGGAAGCCAAATGGGTATTTTCCACGGCCATTTACAGCGTTATAGTCCAGCTCCCTGACCAGGTTTGTTCTAAACTTCTACTGTTCACAGTCTTGCTGGTCTTTGTGGATGAAACAGAATAATAATCTCCTCCACACTGCTGATATTCCCAAGTGACTTTAAATGGCGTTAAACTTACATTGTAGTATTAAACATGTCCTATGACTTTTAGATCACAATGTAGCACTTTGCACTACTCATGTAAGTCGTAGGTCTTCCCAATACATTACTTGTCATTTGGGTACTCCTAAGACAGCCCCATTTCTAACACCAGTCATAAGGATTGAATAAGTACATGGTGCCTCGTTTAAGAAGGTAAATGATGGTGAGCCATGAGCCCATGAAATCTCACAAGGAATGTTACAGGTAGCACTGCCCTGCTCGCAGAAAGGATTTCTTGCTTTCTGCCATGTGGTCTCAGAGGGCGTATTCATATGTGTGTTAGTTACCTCCTATTTCCCTTTACAGTAGAATAAAAGAAGTTGAACTGGATGCTCAATGTCAGAAAAAAGCTTAAATCAAATCAAAACAGGAAAGCCATGCTTCTGCACTAAGCACAGATGGTAGATATGCTAAAACAGAGTATTTAGAGCAGCCAAACAAAAATAACTACATATGTAAAAAGCCTCTTTTTTTTTCCAGTTCACACATCAGTCCGATTTCTATCTTGCTTTCAGTGATCAGGAAGAAAAGAGCTCCTATTGTTTAGTGACATTTCCGAGTATTATAGTTCTCTGGTCGTAACCTTTTGTTTGTTAGATAGCAGAGTTTGCACAGTATGTTGAGTATGTCATTAAACATTTGCCTGAAGATCTAAGTGTTAGCATCAATGACAGAGTTTCCTAAACATGTCACATTTTCTTTGGCTGTCATGAAAAATTATAGCTACTGTGACTCACACTTTAATAGCAGCTATTTGTGATATTTTAACCTAATGTACAGCCCTAGAGGAGAAACAAGAGACACAATAAAGCATCTGCCACTGACTTGCTTGAACTGAGGGATTCCAAGCATTATTAGGATGCCAAATTAAAGAGAAAAGGCTCTTGTGTCAAGTGTCAAAGGGTCTTGGTGTTTGTTAAATTTACTGTAATTTATGTCTTATCTCTGAAAGCATATAAAGAAAAAGAAAAGAAATATTCCTTTCCTCTCTATTGTCTCTTTCTCTGTACTTATCTGCATAGTTCTCATGACAGAAAGGGTTAAATACTTTTTTAAAAACCCACACAATTAATCATTACACTTTTTAACAGTTAAATACTTAATGGAAATATTTAGTACCTCCTAGTGTATCTTATTTTTTCAATGTAAATTTTAAAAAGTTAAAAAAACAATTGAACCATATGGGTGTTTAAGGTGCCAAATGGAAAAAAGACATTTGTGATGTATTTCTCCATATTTTCTCTTAAACATATTGCTCTTTTCTGCAAGAGAAAGCCAAAGAAATTGATTTTTCAGGTGTCTGTAACATGAAAACTGTTCTTTTCCTGTTTGACTGCAATCTTTCCCTATTTCTGTCAAAACTTCTTCTGCCATCCTTACATACATCAGGAAACTTATTCATGTCATAATTTCTCCATGTGTGAGATGAGAACAGAAACACCTCCTTCTAAGTTAAATTCAATGTTATTTGGAAATGTTTTAAGAACTTGAAGAGAAGATGAAATAGTGCACAAGTGTACAAATTGGTTTCTATAAATTCAGATATTTAACCCATACAATTAGGATGACAATGCCAAAAGCTGAGACCCAGGGGAAACACAAACAATTGTCACTGATAGAAGCCAGTTAACAGATTTTCTCATGATGGAGCTCTTGAAATCTATTCTAAGAGCAAAGATTAATACATCATTCTGCACCAATATAATCAGCCACTTAGAAATCTTTGCCCTGGACTAAAGGAACCCTTTAGGCTTTATAACAAAGGACAAAACTCTGCAGTCCTGTGTGTGGCTTCACTGTATATCATTTTATTACCTCAAAGGAAAAAAAAATCCATGAAAAAAATCCATGAAATGTGATGTTGTTTTTGCTTGTCCTCATGGACATTCAGTAAATCAGGCCACCCTACAGCACCAATGTTCACATTTCAACCTGATATCACCTAAGCAGCTTTGTGAAATATGTTCTCAATAAACAGGACTGAAAAGTGAAGTTGTTATATGAATTAAAGAACAAAACATTCTTAAGGAAATTTTGATTCCCTTTTCAGAATTTATTGTCCAACATATTGCATCTGTGAGGCTGACACCAGCAAATTTATAAGATTTTATCGGAAATTTGTTGATTGCACCATTTAAGCAAGGCAAACCTAATCATGATTTTCAGGAAACCGAAAGTCTGCCTGACATCATCTCTCTGAATTTCCACAGACTGCATTTTCTATTTGCATTGACTGCACTGACCCCTCTGAAACAAGTCTCGTGCTTCTATCAGATGTATTAGCACAAGTACATCCATCACTGTGTGCCTTAACTTTGCATTGTAACGCAGCCCTAGATCCTTCCTCCCAGAAACACCAACACGCATTTCTGACCAATAACGTATAGTTGGGTGAGAGATATCATACACTACTTTTTGTAAGAAGTTTATGAAGACAAAGCAGAAGATTTTATTATAGTTTGACCACAAGGAACCTGCATGAATGTTGCATTTCTCTCCTCAAAATTTAAATGAAATTGTTCACTAGAACAGATGGATTGCAGTTGTCACACATTATTGTAAGATCAGTGACAGAACTAAGACTTGGAATCCTACTAATATTATCCTTTCAAATGAGGATTGCAAGAAAGGAAAGAGTACAATCTCAGTGACAGTTCTCTTCAAAACAGGTTTTTCATCACTTTGTAAAAGGATGAGGAACAGGAATTCGACAACTAATCCTAATGGGCACAAATTGAACACACAATCCAGAAAACCAGAAGCCATCCTTGTGTAGGACCACACTTTATCTCTCAGTCCCATGAGAAGTCATGTTAGCAGTTACATCTGCAATGCAATCTCTCACTGGTTATGGCTTTGACTAGGATCCTATCCATGACAAAGTCTACAGAGGTTCTTCAGAAGACACCATCACTGTGGTCTTGCACTTGCACAGCAGCACATCCACCTCACTGGGATTCAGACAGTTTAGAAACAAAGACCATCTAGCTCTAGTCCATAGAGCAGTAGCAAAGCATAATTTCAATGTGATTTATTATTGATCCAAAATTTCCTGTGAATTGGACATTTCCCTGTCTATGGATGGAATGAAGAGAGACTCAGCACAACACTCAGAACGTTCTATAAACTGTGCTTTTGCTTTTATAACACATTCAACCGCCGTGAGAAGGTGTATGTGGAGGTAAGCTAAATTGTTGCTGAAGGACAGAGGAGGGGGGAGAAGGAGGGAGGGAGGTTACAGAAGGAAAAGCAATCTACAAGATGGAAGGAAACATAAACCATCCTGATTTATACTTTTTCTCCACCCCTTCTGTTGATTGCTTTTCCTGCTAGAGACACATCTTTTCTCTTCTTCTACAAGGTGTGATGTGAACTGATTTACACTGCCTTTCCAACACATAGTTAACCCTCCCTCCTATTCAAGAAAAAAATATTAAAAAATTAATAAAGTGTACCTTGTTCAGCTAGCTTTATTTGTCTTCACTGGCTGTTTGTTTTTATTTCATGAAAATCAGCTATGTTGGTAATATATAAAACACCACCTAGCTTGTTGCTTTAACTAGTAATAGTAATAATAAGTATGCCATATTTGCTTAAGTGAACCACACAGCAGTAGGTACTTGGAAAACATCAGATGTAAATGAGCCTTGGATTATTCTGTGTATCTGCTGTGCAATGGGTAAATATGTATAACACATAGAGGTCAGTTTATAACCTATTTAACAACTCTGGTGGTATAAATTGCTATTCTTTCTTGCAGAAGCTGCTCAATGGGTGGAGGACTCATTAAGAAGCAAACTGGTCTCACAAAGTTGCTTCATCCTTGCCTCCACATGGTGTTAGGGGGAGTCTGAAGACGGTTATATGGGAAAACCTGGAAACTTACAGGGAACAGTGTGGAGTTCTCCTCTCAAAAGAACTGAAGCCAGCTCTGTGATCCACAGTGCAGTCAGGTGGGCAAGGGAAGCACCCAGGTGGTCATGGCCTGGATGTAGAATGAATGAAAACCTGTGAGAGGTCATTTTTTTAAGTGTGTGACTCACTCTCATGTTTGAAACACTGTTTTCCTTTGCAACAGACGGTTTAATAACACTTCACGTAAACACTTCAACATTACAAGTAATGACTGCTTTTGACTTATGTGAGAAGGAAGTTTCCAAATTTAAAGACAAAACATTGTATAATTCCATACGGATCATGTCTGGAAAATTATGCAAAGTAGGACAAAAAAAGCATTCTCATCTTTTCAACCAAACTTTTCTGAAAAATTCTTCAGTTGCATATTAACTTTTTAATACAGCACCAACATTTGAGAAGCCCAGGTGTTATGAAAGGCAAACCACAGCGAGTCAGTGTTTCCAGCAGTGCATTACGATCAGGATTAGTTTCTCCACCAGCTCCTCTGAGGTTTCAGATCTGACAGTAGATGTGAAGCATAGGACATGAACCTGCAGCTCCTGGTTTTGTGGTACTGGAAACAGCAGTTTCCCCTTAGCACTGATGATGCTGTCAGGTTGAGGTATCTTTTAGCAGGAACCTGGAGCCCTACTGCTCCAGGTAGTGATGCAGTGGCTTTCCTGACTTAGCTGCCTGCTTGCAGACCACCTACATTGGACCTTGCCACTTTTTGATCTGCTGAGGCCTCACGTGTTTATATCAGATGCTGGAGGTAGAAGAAGAAAGGATCTCGATGGCTCTTATTTCAGTCACAGTAAGTACAGCAGAATTTTTTCACATCACCTCCTATGTCCTGTTGGCCTTTTAGTGTGAGGTCCTTTTGGGCAGTAGTCTGCATTACAGAGACTTAATAAAGCACCTGGTTGACAGAGCTGCACTGTCTGCTGGGGGCCTCCAGGAATACTCAAGCTTAAGAGCACAAAGAAACAAAGACAGCTTTTCAAAGGTCTCTCTCTACAGCCTCCACCAAAGTGACCTGTCAGGTCTTCATCTCAACCTGACATTTTGACAGTGCTCTTCAAGTAAGCTCACTGAGAAGACTGAATTTTGTCGGAACTTGACTTGAAAGGATTTTCAACAGCTCCATTTCTTATTTATTCCCTTCTGGCAAGAAAAGTTTTACATGTGAGAATCTCATGAAGCAGAAAATCCACCTTTTATATGGCATTCCCTCTTGGTTACAGAGGATACTAGAGTGACTGAGTCTGTATCACGGCCTCAACATGATTTGTGTTTAGAAGAGGGCTGCTCACACTCCCTGCAGGAAAGTTGTGTCATTTCTCAGGCCATCTTTATCTAGATGACATATTAAAAAAAACCGTTGCATTCTGAGCCTGCATAAAACTTCCACCATCACCTTCTAGCACTAGCAGCACATTTTTAATACAAAACAGACCCCTCAGCTGGGGTCCTAGGTAAGTGATACAATATGAAGTAAATAATGTAACATTTCTTTTGTATGCTACATTATAGCATAAGATATTAGAAACGATACTCTGGCACAGCAGTGCTGACACCTTTGACAATGGTTTTGTGCTGGCTCACTCACCGTATTTGCCTTCCATGGAAGAAAAATATTGTGAAGCCACTTAGGAGGAAATGAGTTCTGGAGGCAGTTAATCACTTGTGCAAGTGCAAGGTGTGGGATGCGAGATAGGATTCGCAGGCAGCAAACATCAGGCAAGACACTGAGAGAATGTATATTCCGAGTGCCATTAATTTGCATTGAGTACATGGGGCTAGAAGAAGTGGTCTGGTCAATTAAACCATATCACTGAAATGGATTCAAAAGATTTTTAGTTTAGCATTAAAATCTGCTTTAGCCTACATTCCACATGGGTTCCATTGAGATAATTTATTCTGTATCTGAAGAAGTTGAGATATAGATTATGCAGTAACACTGGCTTTGTAGAGCAGAGTTGCTTGTGAAAACATTCCTAAATATCTGTATGCCATTCCTCTCACTGCACTCATTTGAAAATGTCAGTACAGACAAAAAATTAAAGGATGAGATTCATGAAAGGCTCATTGTTGCAAGAGACAAAAGCAAGGTGGCCTACTGGAAATTTACAGTAGCTTTTTGCCACTAAGTATCTGTAAAAAAAACCACTGGAGTTTGGTACTGTCTATTTATTCCTTTTTGTTTGCCCCGTAAATCACAATACAAGCCAGTAGGAGTAGCTCTTAAAATATTAGCAGTGATGCATGTCTGTGTTGACAAACACTGATGAGCCAGATAGAAGTCAGACTAAAATAACATCTGTTTGATCAGCACCTGTCTCTATTCCCTTTTATTATCTTCATCACATTCCCCAGACAATAAAATGGGTGTTATTTGTGTAGATAATACATAAGGGAAAGGAGTCCACTATATTCACAGATGGTAGTCCTTCATCTCAAATTAAAATTATCATCTTTTGGTAGCCCAAAATTTGCTTAAATGAAAGCAATAAAGCCCACAAGAGTGCAAGGAACAACCTTATTGTAGTATGACTACCCTATTTTCTTAGACAATGAAAGATTGTCTTTAATTTAAATATTTTTTAAATTTTAATTTCATCTGAGGTTTTACCATCTGTGTGTTTACTGAACTCCTCCCTGTGCTCTTAGTAAGGTTCTTAGTTTCTCGACTTGGGATCTAGAAATAAGGCAGGCTGGAGAGATGTTCAGCAGAGCTGATCAAAATTGACTTTAAAAGAAAATTTTAATACCTGGAAAGTTAAAGAGCTATTCAGTGTGCAGTGTATACACTCAAATTTTCTATTTTCTGAAAAATTCCATTAAAGAGGAATGAATAACAGAAGTACACTAGAAAAGTTGTCAAAGATTCCAAGAATTTTCAGAGAAGAATATGGCTCACTGAAAGCACTACTGAGTATCTAAAAGCTTGAGCTTACAGTCAGATTTACGATCAAGGGAATGATCATCTTTACAGTCCCCAGAACAGTTCTGCTCCTGTGGCCTGGAAGCATTCAGGACAAGAAGATTAATCTTGTAAGGGTTTATAGGACCAGCTCCTGAGAAACCATAGTCATAGAAGAACTGAAGGTATCCAAACCACACAATGCAAAGACAGTTAATTTTGTGCTTAAGTGAAACCCCTGTATGAAAGTGTTTCCTCACTTCTGTTTTTCAGTGTGTGAGGCACAAGGGACAAGAAGGAATTAGGTATTGGTATTGAAAGTGCCTGTTACAGAGAGTTTGCTTTGTGTCCTATTCCTAAGCAAAACAGCTGCAAGCACAGAGAGTAATGGACACCCAGAAAGTCACACAAAATAGAAGTCTGAGAATTTTTAGTAGTCATATCAAATGTTTATCACACCCTCCAGACTTCCTGCCACCTAGCCTTTCAGCTTTCTCATTTGCACCAGTTATATTCCTACCTCCTTTTTGATCAACGTGGTATACAAATTACAAGCTAGAAAAATCATGGTATCAACATGTCAAACGAGGTTCCTAAGGAGGATATGACAAAACAGTTGGTGAAAATGGAATATTGTGAAAGAAATGGTCATTCAGATCAGAGCTCAAAAAGAGGTGACTTATAAAACAATGATTTTAAATAAATATTTTAAATTTCTATCTACCAACCTCTCCCAAAAGCTTGCATTGCTTTTCATTATGCAGTTCCAACATGCAATTTCAACGCACATAAAATTCCTAATAAGAAGCCATATTCTAATAAGAGACAAGTAAATTCAAATGCAAGCTAGCTGACAGGCCAGAAAATGCAAAACACCAAGAAAATAAGCCTCTATTTTGCCTCTCTTTGTAATGTCTCCTTCATTTGTAATAACTGGTTTTAGTATCCTGCAATAGACAGTAAAATGGATACCTACAAAACTGACTGCAGATAGGTGAAGTATCATTAATTAAGAGATAATACCCCTTGAAATCAGACATTGCCAGCAGTTTTTGGTTATGATCCAATAGTATTTTAACTAGCAAGTCATTAATAGTGGTAATAACCAATTCTAAGGAGATTATTGCTTGAATAAACTATTTTTAATGATTTTAAATATTCTGAAAAGCTTGGTCTGATTTAACTTTAAATTTTGATCCTGTTTAATACCTCTGTAGGAATAGCTATTTCTATTCACACTGAAATAGAAGCATTTCTACGAGCACATAACACAATCTTGCATGGATTTTGTTCACAACGTGTAAGGCAAAAGGTCTCTCCTGCCTGTATTACTATATCTGTGGTGCTGATAGTCAGTCATGGCTTCCGTCACCTGCCTTCTTTTTTTCCTGATGACTGCTGTGTAGCTTGCCTGGATCAGGGAGACCTGACATACTTCAGTCATAGCCTCTAATCCAATCTCTTGCGTCAAACTGGGCTCTCTTTTGATTTAGCTGAGTATGTACGATTACTCTCAGATGAGCTTCTGAGGGGCAAATAGATTTAGTTTACTCCAGGCAACATCATTTTTGTGCCTGTACACAGTGTAAGCCTAATATTTAAACTCTGTCCCTCTGTATCTATTAAAATACTGGAATTTATTTTACCGTTATCTCCCAAACAAAGTTAAATCATATAACTCTGGAGAAATAAGTTGACACAAAAATGTATATTTCATGAGATTAGTCCCAGGTCTATATCATGTTCATATGAATATAGCTAGAGATAGAAAAGACAGATAAGAAAGATAAGACATAAAGAGCCTCTTACCCTTCTGGAAAGCAGAGATCACTTTCCCTCAGGAGACAGTATTTCCCAACTTTGATCCTATCGGGCTAGCCAGGAAGGAAATGGTATCTGTTTTATGACACTCTCAAATTCCCATCTCTAAACCTCTACTGAAAATACAGTTTTAAGCAGTCAACCCTTTCCTTGACTCAACAAAGGTATCAAAATGGCCACAGACAAAATCTTGGCCTCTCTACTTGTATCATAGGCAAAAGGAACAGGATCTAACACTGTCCAGGAGCAGGCAGATAGTATCAAGGCAAAGAACATCAGGTTTTCTCACATTTTCCTATTTTCATTTTCTCACCCTCATTAAATTATAGTCGCACTCTATAAAAGGCCATTTTTTCCAATATATATACAGGAGTTAAGTCTTTGTAACAGTTTTCTGTTTCTAGAGACATGTCTCCTTTTCTATTTGACACTATTTTACATTGTCAAGAACAACGAATCTTCTGGTGGGCAGGTGTTCTATTGAGGCTCCATCCCACAATATTACAGCACTAGGTGTTTCCTGTGTTGGGCCTGGCAATTCCTGATGGTGAAAATGCTGTCAAACACAACCCAGCAGCACTGTGAGAGGGACTCTGCTGAGGAGTCAGTCAAATAATCTCAGTCACTTCAGCATCTCGTAGTGGATGATTTCACACAAAAATGTGAGAATGCATGAGGTCTCTTCCCCAAATAATGAATATACAATCAGTTGGCACCATCTACCCCTCAAAGCACTGCTTGTGTGCATTATGAATGTACTATCCAAGAAAATAAAAGCATGAATGAACCAGTATATTTGATCTTTTGAAACGGAATTGACATTGAATACAAACAGTGCAATTATCTCCACCGGCCCTTTCATGATTCCTCAGAAGCCCAGGTAATTGCAATGTCTGCCAGGAAAATCCACAACTTTATTGTGTCCAGGCTTTGATGCTTTTCTTTTTCCTAAAGATACATCAGTAACCCAGATCTTACAGGTTCAGACAGTTCTCAAGCTCTCTATTTGTTCCCAATTAGCAGAGTATGCCCCTCTCTGATTCTTTCTCTAGCTGTCCTTTTTAAGAATGCTTTTTGCAAAGATAATAGTTTCATTTTCATACAGAAAAGAAATCATTCATAGAAACACATTCACAGACAACAGACAATGTATGGGAGGTTTATAAATTAACTGATAGCAGTCAGTATAGCTATCTGGTAATTATTACACCACGGGGAAAAGGTGATTTAAGACACTGGCAATATGACAAGGAATCTCACTTCAAGTCTGTTAGTTACAATTCTTCCAAGTCAATAGACACTAAATGGAGGCCAATAGAGACTGTTTGGACAAGTTTTTTGGTGGCTTACAGTTTTTTGACAGGCTTACATGCATAGAATTAGGAAAAAAAATACAGAAGAATTCCTTCATTCTTCCCTCTTCTGCTAGGAAATACCACAGCTCATCCTGTTCCCATGCATGTGGTTTTCTGCTTTTTAAAAGGAAACACTTTATGGCAAAAAAGCCTTTGCTTTCAAACCTAGAAACCTTATCACTGAGAAGAAGCCATGGTTTCTGGATGAGTAAGTAGAAGCCTGCACTTGGCACTTGTCATAGCACTGTCCATGGTTTCACCCCATGGTCCTGTGTATGTCTTATTGAAATGCTAATCCAAGACTGAGAAAACCATCATCATACAGAATAAATACAGATGGCAACACAGCAAACACAACAAAATACAGAATGGGGAAGCCTCACTGCTAGAGTTCATTCCTCCAGGTTATGGTGAAGGTGGGAATATGTGGGGGGTAATGTGTTAGGCTCCAAAAGCAATTGTACTAAACTTAAACCTGTTGCAGTGAGGGGGGGGTGGGGTGGACAGAAACCAGCAAAGTGAGGCTAACAGTGAAGTTTGGCTTCTCTCCTTTCCAGTTTTTTTCTGGATAGAAGCGGATCTTAGTTGCCATGGCTGCCAAGAGCCAGTGATGCAACTCACTAAAAATAACTCTCACTGCTCAGAAAGATACAGATCTTACAGACCGAGCGAAAATGAAGTCATTCCTTCTGTTCTTTACTCACTTTCTGCCTCCTCCTCCAGAAATACTCCCAAAATGGAAGCAGGACTTTAAAGCAGAAGATATTTTTGTGATGATTCACACCTGACCTCCATCAGACACACCCTTAGATTTGTAGTCTCCTATGCACAGACCCCTAGAAGCAGGACAAAAATCTATGACAGATGCTTGCAACCCACTCTGAGGTCTAGCCTCCAGAAGTCATTTTCAACTCACCATATCCATTAAGTTTAGTCAGAAAAAGCATTACATGTTTAATGGGAAAGGATCCGGTTTTACCTCAGGAATAAAAAGGGTGATAAGTAGGGATGAATAAGAAATAAGATTTGAAATGCATATGTGATACAGTGAATCTTGTCCTGTATCAATCTGCTCAAGGCCACCTTTGCACAGCAACACAACAGCAATGCTAAACACTAGCTGTCCCTGCAAGATATGTTGAGATCTGCAGAGAAAAGACCTGTCTGTTGCTGCAGAGTGCTCTCATCGTGAGCTTCTCTGTGAGACTGTGCAACTGGGGCATTCAGTGTATAGTCATGAAGTAAACAGAATTTCCAATTTTCCTTTTAGTTCACCTTTACTATGATGTTGTCAGCTGGAAATGAAGAAGGAAGGAGGCAATGAAGAAAGAATATACAACCACAGCTGAGAACAGAAGTTGGGGTAAATGCCAGCTACAGGTACAGAGGAAATGTAAAGAACATTTATAAATATGTCAATGAAAAAAAAAAGGAGTGAGGAATGCAAGAAAGAAAAAGCTGTTTTAAAAATAACCAGGCACAAAAATGTCTAGAGACTGAAATATACTGCTGGGGTCTAACCTGTTTTTCACAAAAGAATAATAGGTAGGAAAGCTAAAGAGCTACACAGGCATAAAATTCTGCAGGCTTTTTGTACTTTCTACCAGTCATGAGTATTTGGTTGATGCAGAAGTCTGCACCACAGTTAGAGGGTTACTGTGGGACTGAATATTTTGGAGAAAGTGCCTAGAAATCTATCTCTGCATAATTTTAATGTAATCCGTAAGTAAATTGCCTTTCTTAAAACTTCTCTTACTGGGAAAGGGAAGACATAGTTACTAAATACTTGAGGTATGTTTACTTTGGAAGAGCTAGCAGATAGCTTCAAGTTAAAACTACTGCCTGTCCATGCTGCTATCTGCAGGCCTCAAATTAGTCTGTGATTATGAACAACCTGATGTAGTGGGTGGCATCCCCCACGGTGGGGAGGTTGGGACTAGATGGTATCTTCAAAGTCCCTTCCAAACCATGATTCTATGATTTTATGATTTTATGACATAGACTCATTTTGTAGAGGAGATTGTGTGATGTGCAGAGGGCATGGGTGTAGGCTGGGGCTTTGCAGAAATCTGGATATATTTTGCTGAATATGAAAACTAGTGACCCGTCTTCTAGATCAGCCGGCCTTTTTTCTGGCTTCCATCCCAATTTCTTCTTTCTTTTGTGCTTCCCACAGCTTTAAAATTGTGTGATCCTACTTCTGGTAACTGGAGCAGAAGCAGCTCTCATTGCTGATGAGTACTCATATCACTACACACTTATTCTCTCTTTTCCTTCTATTATTGGCCTAAATATCTGGTATATATATGTTGAGATAAAAAGTTGCTAAGTAAATATTAACCTTGCATAAAGCTTTCTTTGAAAAGACATGTCTTATGCAAAAGGGAAAAAAACCCCAGACATTTTCCCTTTCAGTCTTTTGCCATAACCTCTGTGAATTTTCTGAAGACAATATTTGTAAAAAACGGTTTATTCTGCCAGTGAAATTCCATGTATGCTTGGATTCTGTGCTGCTTACTGAGATGACTTTTCCATTGTGGTAGCAAAACTTGTAAATGTAAGCAAAGTCACACACAAGGAATTTCTACCAACAGTTTACCTCTTGCTGTGGAGCAATATCAAGATGCCTGTTCTGGAAGAATGAGTGTACAGATGATGTGGGGTACCCTTAACGTGGTCTACTTGAATCCACACTAAAAGCTCCCTTCTATACCTACGGGGAAAATACCCCACAGGTTTAGCAAAACCAGTAAGAAGTGAAAACTTGGTTAATTGCCACTGGTTTCAAGACAAGAGTTGCACTACTGTGATCTAATGCAAGTATTACATGAGAGTTGGGTAGCAGACCTACGAGATTTAACTCATCACTGCATTCTGTGGTATTTCCTGAATCTCTGGATACCTGAGGTACAGTCTAAATCACAGATGTGGATTTTGGTGAAACAGTTATACAGCAAATTAACGTACAGACTAGATTTTTGTGAAAGTCCACAAAGGAGAGCGTACTGCCAGGCACTGCAATCCAGAGAGCTTGAGGGGCAGGGGAATGGGGCATGGATGTGAAGGGGGAAGTGCGGAGCCACAGAGACCTAAAGTAGGAGCAGTATTTGCTTTACAACCTTTATTAGCAGTCATGAAGATTGCAAAATAAAGCCACATTCATTAAATTTGCAGATGATGCTAAATTGGGAGATATACAATTCAGGATCAAGAAATGTAATATAAAGCAGCTCAGAGAAATACAGGCTGAGAATAGCAAAATGAGATTCAGCTTGTAAAAATGCAAGCTAGTGCATGCCACAAGGGAAGAATAACTTGGGCTGGAGGAAGCCACAAATCCAATAGAAGGAAAAAGCCTCAAGGCGACAGTGGGCAACAAATTACATAGGAGCATTCCCAACAGGATGGGTGCAAAGGGTAGCACAATTGTGGGCTGCAAATGCAGAGACACTGGCTTGTAGTCAGAGAGATTCAAGCCATCAGGTTTTACGCAGTGTTATAAATGAAACGAGCCAATTCCTATAATAAAAATTAGAACAAATTTATTGATAGAAAATTTGGCAGAGATTAAGGATAAAAAGCCACAATGCAGGGTAACAGCTCCGAGCTCGGGATCGGAGCTGGGTGACAGGCAACCTGACAGGGAGTCAGTGAAGCTCTGTTCACACCATGGTCCCGGAGCAGTGGGTTTTTATACAGTTTATTTTGCCGAAGGCGACTTTGTATTCAGAGTCCAGAGTCCAAAGATATTTAATTTGGTTTCTTTAGTGATTCCAGGAAGGAACAATGTCCTTCCGATGAGGAGATGGGGTTTTGATGGAATCACGTATCCTCCCAGGAACAGATTGATGGTCCTGATATGTCGCCGATATCTTATCGTGGTGTTAATGGCCGGATGATTTCCCCATGATGGCCCATCTTCTGCTAAGCTGGTTCTGCAGATATGATAATGGGTTTCTCAGAAATCTTTAGCTTGGGGTACATTCCTTTACCCTTCCTGGAACTGTTTCTCAGTAACATGCAGTCTCCCTGTAGTTTTGGATTTTTAAGCATTCATATCCCATACAGACGTTTAATATTAGACAGATATAAACCTTATAAGCACGAATTAAAACACATATATATAACACGCAGGATACCAATTTAGCTTCAAGACAAATATATGTGACGACCCCCTAAATCAGATGTATTTGTGAGGTGAAATTCCTACAGATAGCTTCTGGTGTGTAAATTTTCTCTGGTGTTTGGGATACAAAATCTGAAGGCAGGCAAGGTGGAGTGAGCTTAGAGACAACAGTGATTCAAGGATGATAGAAAGTGATGAAAAAAGGACACTTTCATGACCTAACTGTGTATGACACAGTAAAGGAAAGTCCTACAAATGCCTGAAAAAAGAGCAATTACATTCTGCAAAAGAATCACATGTAGTCCTGTTGTCATCTTTATTAAGATGCAAAAACAAAAAATTAATATTTAGCAGCGTAAACTAGTCATAATATCTGGAGATCTTGTGGAATGTTCTTTAAGTAGAGCTGATGAGCAAGATAACTTTGGAGAAGCAGTCTTGCACTGATAGGACAGTGATAACAGAAAAAATCTTTTCCTTCTTTGATACCTTAGAAGATCTGTGTCACAGCTGTGTATTCTGATATTTACTTCTGTGAAGCAAACAGGGATTTAGGAAAATAAAAACAAAAGCAGTAAAAGAAGAAGAAACTTCTAAAGAATCGGCATCTAAGTACAGGAGCAATGTTTAAGAAAAATAAAAAACCACTAAACTAAAAAACACCTTGTAGACCTCATGTTGTTAACTAAAACTAAAGTGAACCAATCACAATAATAAAAATAAAGGTGTTGAATTGCTTCAGAGTTCATTCTGGAGGAAAATCAGTAAGCTGTGGGGAGGATACACAGGGGAATGTGATCAAAGATAGATTAATATCCTACACGCCCAAAGGTTGCATATGCCATCTCACAATAGATACTGCAAGAGTGAAAATGACCACTGGGGATAAAGGAAATTACTGAAACAGAAGGACATTCAGAATTATAAATTATGCTGTGTGAAAAACTGTATGACAAAATCTAGAAGACACTTAATATATGTTCGGTTCAAAAACGTAGGTTACTACAGAATGCTAAATACAAAAATAAACAAGAATGTTTATGAAATCCTTTGGTTTCTAACCAAGCTAATCAGGTTCATGACAAGAAAGCAAGCTATTTTTTTCCTGGGCTTTCAAGTTTACTCAGGTTAAGAGTTTCAGTGAAGTTGAACAAAAAGTGTGAAAAAAATTGTATCCATGAGTGGGTGTGTTCTTGATTTGTCTGACATTATTTATGCCTTGCTTAACTATTTCTGGAGTCAGAAGTGAATGGAAACACATCCCATGTTATGAATAAAATGTCCCCAAGCAAATCTCAGCTGGAAGAACTTATCATAAGCATTTTGTCTCAAATAATCTTGGATGGTAGATTTGAAATTTTAATTTGAAAATCCAAGCCACTAGCATATCTGCACTCAGTGGAATAAGTATGTGAACCTTGAGGTTGATACTGTGTTATGCCTGTGCTTAACTTTATGCCTGACAAGTGGTCCATTGCCTTCGGCTCGGAAGGGAACTCACTGGAGCTCCTGGCAGCGGGTGGAACAGAGCTTCGGAACGCTTCTTTGTCACATCCGAGTAGGTCCCAGCCCCCAGTGAGACCATGCTGCCCCTCCCTGTCCTCGGGCATATGTCACAGTACGGTAGGGCCTTTCCAGATGCAGTTCACGATCAAAAGCTGACCCTGGGGGAAAACAAATCAAGCTTTTATGTATTTTTCAGATAGTTAGAAGCAGTTCAGGCTTGTTAAACAACGGAAAGAATTTCTGCAGAATTCATCAAATATGAAATAGAATATATGACAATGAAAATATAACTGATTCCTAGAGCTTACTTAATTTTCCCTACTGCTTTCCCTAGAGAATAAGGCAGCAAAGAGCTGCAAGCTACTATACCTTTTGTATATCCTCAGTGAAAAATTCACTAAGCTCAGGCAGAAAACCACTGACATTAAGGGGGGCTGCAGGGGTGTCAATGAGAGCACAATTATAAGTCAGTGTGTTACACAGTCATCTCAGGGGGACTAATTTGGCCTGCAGGTCTTTATTGCTGCTGATGGTAGGCAAAATGAGGAGAAGCTTAGGCTGACAGTAAAAGCCCACAGTGACTTTGCAGGAATGGCAGATACAAAATCCATCTTTTTGTTTGTAAGCTAGGCCTGTTTGGTGAAAAGACAATAAACTTGGAGCTATTTTTACAAAGTCTCTTTTTTTCAGAACAGAGTTGAATTTAACTATACATCACACAAAGCTACTGCCAAAATCTTCTCCCAGTTTTCTGCTCCTGCAGGGAAGCTTTCTGAAGCCAGGCCATAACTTTTACCTTTCTTGTTATAGCCATGAATTAGGGTCAGTTATAACTAAGAGCTTTAGAGAGCCCACTGCTCCTGCACCAGGATGTGCTTTTAAATGGTTTCTAAAGAAAAGATACTGAGATTTATGATTGAGTAGTTTGATTAGAGGATCATCCAAAACTTTAGCATGGAGGTACACAATGGGACACTGGGTAGAAAGCACGTAGGAGAAGGTACTGCCAGAGAGAGTTGTGGCAGGACAGAGAAGAAGACATAGAAACAGGCTGATGTTCTTCTCCACACAGGTGGTACGTGTTCATATATATGTATCATTAATGTATAAATCCTGATTGTTCCTCTAAGGGTTTATGGTATAGAGACTTTAAGAGCTCAGATCCTGCAGTGCTGAAGCCCAGCGTGCTCCCATACTCAGCTGTGTGCAAACCTGAACTCAGTCTCAGCACAGATCTCTCATCTATCTCTCTTGCTCTGCTCAGAACTCCCCTGGGAAGAATACAGAAATGTTTGCTTTGCCTCACATCAGCTGATATGGTATCTGGAAATGAGGAGGAGAAAGACACAAGGTCACAGGAGGAGTCCACTTGGCAAACAAGAGTGCCCTTGGGTATCCTATGAAGTACAACCTGTAGATGTTCCTAGGCATTTCAGAAGAGTAGTTACAGAGTCAGTTCCAGAGTAATTTCAGCTGGAAAGTCATAAGGTTTGAAAGATAACCTTGGGCCAGCTATACCCTGGTTCAGAAGGGTATCCCATTAAAAAGTGGAGGACCTTGGAAACTATAATTTGGCAGACTCCCTATCTAACCCCACCTTCTTTTCCATAATAAGGAATGAGGCAGAGAATCCCACAGACAAGCACAATCCAGAGCCTTCAAAAACAGAAAGAGAGGTTCTCATTAGCTTCAAGAGAATCAAATGCTTCAAGACAATCTGAGATCACTAAGAGTTCTGTTTATCATTCTAATCTTATGGATAAATCTATGCACAAATCTCCAATTCAAGTGCAATTAATGATGCCATGTAAATATGACCTCTATGCATTAACATAATTCAGCAAGGGAGGGACAAGTCCTAAGGAAGAAGGATGTGATACTCTTTTCTCAGTTGTTACAATTGCTGTTTCTTTTGGTTTCCCCGTTATAATTACAAAGATTACTTTTTTTATTGATACTCCTTATTGTATGTATCTGGAAACAGGAAAAAAATTAATGTCATGCTCTCCATGTAAAATTACATAGTTGTTGGAAATAATGATGGAAAAGTGTTTCTGTTTCTTGGGTGTTTTCCTATGGCAATACTAGGCTATATTGGATTGCACTCAGACCTATAAAAGTAGCTTATAAGGTAAGATAATTCATTAAAACAGGGGCAGTGGGAGGGAGAGGATGAGAGAGAAAAAAACCTGTTCATTCAAATTTGAAAGTTACTTCTTTCTTTTAACAGGATGACACACCAGAATGAAGATCAACCACAGCCTTCTTTACAGGTAGATTTCCACCTTAATGAAGTGGGTTCATCTTCGTATTGTTACGACAATACTTCATTTTTACCCACCGTTCCACTCCTTTTTTGACTCTTTTGATTGAAAGGATCATGCTGCAGTGTCCCACGTGGTAACTGTATTAGTTAGGGTAAGTAGCTGATCTATTACCACAGGATAATACAGTCTGAAGGCAGTTTAATAGGGGCTGGCAGATTTCAATATTATTAGAGGGTCATAGAGTGTCTGACATTTCAATTTGTTACCAGACCACTCATTTCACTAGGGCAATCATTAAACATAGACTCTAATAAGGTTTCTGCTTTGTAGGGTCATTCATTATTGACAAGGAGAAAAGAAATAAATACCTTCCCAGGGGCAGCCTCAGTATGTAATACAGTAAAAATCATCTGAGTCTGGAACCATATTTTCTAGATTTGCTGGCAAATCAAGCATTACATTTTCAAATTGAACCAAATGAAGGACTACAGATAAAAACATGAATACTTAAATTCTGTCTTTATATACTGTCAGAACACTCATTATAATCACATATATATATAAAAAATTTGATAAGTAGGTCAAGTTGGCTTATTTTACCACTATGATGGGAACTAATAATGCACTTGTGTCATCTTCAGCTTTATGAGGTCTTTACACCTGGGACAAACTTTGCATATTATAATTAATCATTATATATCAGATAGCCCCAGTAGCTATTTAACATATGAGACATCTTCACCTTTCAACTAGGTAGGCCTGTGATTTAGCTTGGAAACAAAAGGAATACATTCTTCATAAAGGCTTATTAATGTTTTCCTCCTTAGATTAATGTTTAGTTTATTTGGGTTATGCTTTAAAATTCCTTTTTTAATTTCAGATTTTTCCTGAATGACCTTAAGTTCACACTCATTTCCCATATCTTTTAAAAATTAAGTGTGTTGTACTTTAAACACCAATTGAGAAAAACGGAAAAAGTAGTTCGGAAGAAGGTGAAAGATGTTGTTAAAACCACAACTAAAAGGATTTAGACAGAGCTATTTAATTCTGGAAATTCCTTTTGGAGAAAAATTAATTTGTGTGATTTTTTTTCTCAGTTTCTTGAGAATAAGTATAAATTACACAGAAAATAGGGTTGCTAAGATGTACTACAGCATTTGGTGAAGAAAGAGCAGTGTTGCACCAATGGATACAAGCCAGAAAGGGACTTATCCTGCAACTGCATACTGTCTTAAGTAGTCCCATTGGCCTGATCAGAATCCATTCAGAACAATAGAACTTTTAACCTGATTTCTGAATCAGATGGATTGGGCCCAAAAGAACAGTTCAAGAGAGAATCAAGCTCAAGAAGAAATGAGCTATTTTCATTTACTGATAAAACAGATGGGCTGGAGCATCCATGGTGATAGTGAATTAGTTTACAAAATTTCTTCCAGATTTAATAATATAAAGCGTTATTAATAACTCAGGTAAAAAAACACGTCTCCCACAATTCAGTAAGGTGATCCTTTCTTTTTAATTCATGACAAGAGCTTTAATTGGATCAGAAAAGCAACCAGCAGACAAATAAATTGACAATGTAATTTAATTCAGCTAGTGTAGTGAGAAGGAATCTTTACCGCCATTTTTTTATTCAACCTCACTTCATTCCTGGGTACCAGCTTAGTCAACTCCAACATGACAGCTTCTCTCCAGCTCATCTTTGGGAGTCCCCCAAAAATAGCCATTTAAATCTTAACAGGGCAGTGCCTTGGGTCAGTGGAGCAAGTTGTTCTCATCACATTTCTCAGCTCCCTGATCAGGGAGAGTAACATCCATTAAGTCAAGCAAGAGATGCTGAGCTCAGAAACTGTTCTGCCTACAGGCTGTCACAAGATACTGCAGGAGAGGCAGAAAGGGATGGCTGTAGCCAAGATGGATTGAACATATGTAGAAGGACTCTAGGTTAAAGTGTAGATGAGTAAGAGAGATTTCCTGGACTGAATGGAGTAAAGAAATTCAGTTGTACAGCAAGAAGGTTAAAGACTTGCCAAGAGCATCTGAGATTGTCCAATTTAAAAGCTGAGAATCCTAACAGCATTCAGATATGTTGAGATACTTAGTTCCAATGTGACAGTGCTGGTAAATATACCACTGTCTTCTAGAGCCAGTCTATCACAAGCATACCTTATATTCAGCTCCTATTTCTGCATAACAGTGTACATTCTATCAGAGACTCGTGCAATATCAGAAAATAAAGTTTTATGCTATTGATCATAATGGAAATAAGGTATTTATTTGGAGCCATCGTTAATATGTCCATTTAGTCATCGTTTTCTTCAAAATAATTTACCATACATTAACAACGTGGTAACCATAGTTATATTTTTGTCTGGTGGAAAAAACTGTCTTCTAGTATGCTTATCATTGGAAATTTAGGATTATTATCAGACCTGGACAGAATAAAAAAACGTATCTTACAGGAAATTTTTCTTCATATGAAATGCATTGACAGAATCACTTAATCACAGAGTACTTGAAGTTGGAAGGGATGTTAGGAGATCATCTAGTCTGACCTGTTTTACAGATTCCCAAAGAGAGAGTCTCTGTAACCTCTCTGTTCCAAAGTTTGACCCCTCTCTCAATTTTTTCTCACAGAAGATATGCTCCCATCCCTTAATCACCTTTATGGCCTGTTCCCCAACTTTGTACAGTAAGTACGTGTCTCTCTTGTACTGGAGAGCCCAGAATTGGACCCAGCACTCTGAGTGTGGCTCCACCAGTGCTGAAGAGAGTGGAAGGATCATCTCCATTGATCTGTTAGCCACCCTCCTCCTCATGCAGCCCAGAATACCCTTATTCTTCCTTGTTGCAAGATTATTTTGCTGGCTTACATTCAAACTGGTGTGCCCCAGACCCCCAGGTGCTTTTTGGCCAACCTACTTTCCAGCCAGTCTGCTCCCAGCCAGTCTGTATTGGCATCTGGGGTTATTCCTCACCACAGGCAGGACTTTGCATTTCTCTTTTCTGTACTTTAGGAGATCCCTGTTGTCACATTTCTTTACTGTCCATGGACCTCTGAATGTCAGCACTGACATTTGGTCTATCAACCACTCCTCTAAGCTTTGTATCACCTGCTAACATGCTAAAGGGGCACTCTGCTCCATCATCCAGATCACTAATGAAGCTGTTAAACAGGACTGACCCCAATACCCACCCCTAGTGGCCTAGTGACTGGCCTCCAGCTGGACATGTGCAGCTGAACACAGTTCTTTGAGCATGGCAGTTCAGCCAGTTTTCAACCCAGCTCACTGTTCATTTATCCTGTTTTTCTATGAAGATGTTATGGCAGACAGTGCAGAAAGCTCTACTAAAGTCAAGATGAACAACCAAGCAAATCATCTCATAACAGAGATCTATCAGGTTAATCAGGCATGATTTCTCCTTCATAAATTCATGCTGATTAGTCACAATCAGCTTCTAGCCCTTCATACATTTGAAAATGGTTTCCAGGATCATTTTTTCCATCACTATAGTACAAGAAACTCTAAAAGATAAAAGATACACACCCACTTGAAAATTACTTGGAAAATGGAAAAATGTATTTACAAAAACAGAGAAATGAAAAATAGTGTTGTTAGTAGTTTTGTTGTCCCTTTAGTAGCTGAGACACTTATGAACAAGTTTGAGAGCAAATCCCAAAAAATGTTTTTGGGATGCTCCCTGACTGGACTCAGTCTGAAGGGAGCTGTTGCAGGCACAGGAGATATAAAAGTTTCTTTCTAGACAGAAGAAGTAGTGTAAGTATAGTCAAGTGAGTTCCCACTTCTCATTGTGGCACAGAAAGAAAGAATAGATGAGACAAAGGTGGGGAGTAGAAGTCAATTTAAATTCAAAATCGCCAGGAATCCATTGATTTTTCTGGAGGCAAGATCAGGCCCATGATGCTTGGTTGTCTTTTGTTTCTTTACAGCAATGAATGAAATGTACAACTGTTTTTGCAGTTAGATTATCTTGCATTTCCTATTTGGTTAGCCAAGACATGATAATACAGAGCATTATCTGTTAAGTGTGAATGCAGTTTCTATGAACACAGACAATCTAACAGTAGCAGCCCCCACTCACTGGAGAGAAAACAGTAATCCAAAGGCACCATGAAAGGGGTAGCTGTCAGATCTCAGCAGCAAAAATGAGCACAGCTTGTGCATTTTAGAAAGAGGAAAGAATTCTGCAGAAAAATTAATATAAATTGATGTGCCTAATTTAATTTATACAAATTAGAAGGAGAAAGAAGAAGTATTTAACATCTTGGCATTACCTGTCATCTGCAGTGCAATTACTGTCATAAAACATAAGGAGTATTGGAGACCATAAAAGTTTTTATGTTAGCAGCTACTAATTTACCAGCAAAAGCAACTTGCTTCAGAGCTGCTAGCTTCAATTGAAAATAGCATCTCCTCATGCTTGTTTGAGTAGAATTTATTTGTTTAGATGTTTCAGAAAGAGAAATTAGGTATTTTTATTCATACGGCTATAAAGCATTTCCATAGTAGCAGCAGTTCTAAATTGCTAGAATCCAAACAATAGCCAAATTAATTAAGATCAATACCACTGAAATATCATAACTGTTAGTTTCATGCTCCATCCTACATTATCTTCTGTAACATAACCCATCACACTCCACTTCTCTTGTCCTTTCTCTTCCTGTGCCTTTGCCTCCATTACACCCCGGAACCTCTATCAATACCAGGGGTGCTGCTACCTATATGTTTCTGCTCCATTGCTGGGGAGAGGAAGGGACTGGAAGTGGATTATATCTGGTTTCCTGGGGTTGTTTCCTCCAGCCAGGATAACTCTATTTCTTTTGCAGTAACATGACGGAGAAGAGTAGCACTACCACCCATATGATATAGGGGTCAAAGCAAAATGGATGAGAAAAATCATTGCTGGGACAACTGGTGATCCCATGAAGGGTGATTTGAGTGTTCCAGCACAACATCCTCCACCATAAGATGAGTTCTCTCACAGTAGTGTGTTTGTAAAGGGATAGAACTACCCCGCTGTAGACCAAAATGTCTTAACAGAGTCAAGATGTTTGAAGGCTCCATGATCCTTCTTGATGTCTATGTCTTGAATTCTGCCAGAATAATCTGCCTGGGTTTTATCCCTTTAAGTATAAACATCTATAGGAACACTCTAATCTTCTTATAATAATCAAGAGAAAAATATATTCTATGGTACATATTTCACAAGAATATGAGGCTAAAACTGTCTGTAAGATAAATAACATAGCCATAGCAGTTCAACTGGTTAATCTTTTCTGATGTAAACAGGCAATCATCAAAGACATTCTAGTGGAAAATCCCAGCAGACACTTCAAACAGAGAAATGGCCCAAGCTGATCTAAGGGATATTCAGCCTGGGAGAGGTATCTAGATGTGTGCAGGTGATGTCTAGGAGGTCTGCAGAGGCTCAGTGCCTGAATTCAGCAGTGTCTGGGTATTTAACCAATGCAAGTCAGTTTTCTCTACTTCACTGCCAAAATGGATCAAACTAAATTTAATTAGAGCTGTTTTAATGCTGAATGAGAATGTCTATAATGAGCATCAATGCAGTTTAACAAACCCATTTTAACCAATGCTATTATTTCATTCATATGTACTTTTCTAGCTCTTCCCACACAGAGGAGCTCTCAGGGAACGGTACATCATGAAACACATTTCAGGCACCATCAGTGCAGGGTTATGGAGGGTGATTACGTTCAAAACTCTTCCTGGTCAAGGTCTGCTGCCCCACTGTTACATGTCTATAACACATATTTCATTGGATCTGAAAAGCAGTCCTTTGGTATTTGAGAGGAATAAATTTTTTGTAGGAGATTACTATGCAGTAAAAACCTTCCATCACATTCATTGCAGTGCCAACTAGCTGTGGTTGCTGGAGCTGGGATGAAAAACAGTAACAACTACTCTTCAGGGTTTCTTCAGTTTCCTTCCCTCGTCCCCAACCCACACAAAGGCAGCTTCTGGTTGAACAAAGTGTGTCACATCTGAGAGAACGTGCAATTCATTGCTTTAGCAGTACAGTAGCTGTTGATGAGGACATGAAGCTGGCTTATGAACCATGCCTCTCATCCCCTTTCAAAGATCTACCCTACGTCTGACTTCCTGGTTCTCAGACAAAAATATGTACAGGAAGAACTCAGAAGCATGGAGAACTTGGAAGGATCATATACTGAGCATAAAAAAAAACCCCAAAAAACAAACAAACACCACCCCCAAAACCCAAATACACACACGTGCACAAAAACACACTATAGATAGAAATCAGTGGATATTTTTATTCGCAAGTGGGAGAGTCATTTTGGAGATAACAATACCAAAATAACGCTGGAGTCAGTTTCTTTTTTTCTCCCTGAACAGCATTGACACTTCTTGATTCTCCACATTAGCTCAGAAGTTAAGTATCTCAAAGAAATGTGATTAAAGTGAGACTCTTACAAAAAATCTCTGTGGAGGTCAAGTGGGAGATTTGAATTCTGTTGGAGATGCATGGGAAGAAATGGCCTGAGTGGCATGCAGAAACCGCTCTGACAATGGAAAAGACCTTTGGATGAACTGCAGCTATTCAGTACCCCAGACGACATTCACCTGTGCAGCGCATCCACTGGGAGCTCTAGTGCACACATCTATTTAGCGGTCTTCTGGTGGTTAAAATGGATGTGTTTTTTCACTCATTTAATCACCAACCACCTTCCCATAACTAACTCTTTACTTATGAGCACGTTAACTAGGGCTGATCAGAGCCGTGAGCAGGAAATGTAATTTTGTTCTCCAATTGCCCTATTCATTATCCTCCTCAGCATTTACATTCTGCACATTAGGATGCTGCATATAATGTGATCATTTACTATGTGGCTGTGACTGCCAAATACAATGAACAAAATAGGGTCTTCTGAGAGAGTTATTCTGCATACAGGAAAAACACAGCTTGTTTTAATGGGATCTAAAAGTGATCAAGTGTAGAGCAATGTTTGTATAATACACAGTCTTTGTTATCAGTCCTTGTTTATATATAGAATAAAGTTGGTTAATATGTACATAAGTCAAATGATTCATGAAGCAACATATCACTTCTCAGACCGGTGTAGGTCAGGATGTAACATTGTACCAAATTGCTCTGCTTGTAAGAGATCCAGGGATAGGAAAAAAGAAGGCGACATTTTTCCTCTCCTATTCAGATGATTTTAGATATTAAAGGATTATCAAGTTCTAGGGACTCAGGAAACACAAAACTGTTGTGCTTCTCCCCCCTATCTTCCCCCCACTCCCACCCAAAAAAGCTGCTATGTTCCAGCCCAGGCAGAAGAGTGAATCTTGAAGCAACATTTCAGGGGAGCTCTGGCTTACCAAGATTCCTTCTGCCATTCCTTCTCTTATTTCCTTCTTCCTCCCTCCCTGCCTCCCTCTTTGCGAAGGTTGGTGTCAAGCTCTAGAAATTTTAAAACTCAAGACTGATTCATGCAATATATTTTCAAAAATGTCTTTTTTTCTGAAGAGATTCTTCATGTAGAAGAGACATGGGACCATGGAGATAAAATTCAGGTTAGAAAAGGTATTTGCAAAAGAGTCTGTATATTTCCTTGAACAGCTACATTTCTTTCTGCAGTGTTCACCAACATTGCTGAAATTATACAGAAGAAGAAATTATTTTCATGGGGAAAAAAATACACAATTAAGCTGCTTTTTATGTAAGGGATTTTCCTACTAAAAATTAGATATTAAATGACCAGTGTCATATAAATGGTATAAGACATATGAGAAATGTAGTTTTCACAACCTACTCAGAAGCACTCAATTCTGTACATCATGTGTGCCTGAATTACTCATCCGTTACCTGGCCTTTCATCTGAGGTTTTTTATGCTTGGAAACAGTTCCTCTACAGATCTCCTGCACAGTATTTTTGCACGTAGGAGAGGTTAAACTCAGTGTCTGCAGCTCAAAAGCAAACAGAGCCTGCTTTGACACTGGCACTGCTCTACTCCAGTAAAACCTATGCTTCTTACTTGAATACAAATTCATGCAGGAAACTTTGAAATGTGCACATTTTAATTAAAAATTACTGGGCATTTTTTGGAAAAGAGTACTCTCAGGGACTAATGTGCTAACTTCTGACTCAAATTTTTTAAATTCCTTTGGCTATCTATGGACCTATAGATTACTGTAAAACATAAAATGTTGTATTGCCTATATAATCCCTGCACTGGTTATATTACAATTTTGAAACACTTTGGATTATCTTGGGTATGAAATGTGCTTTGTGGTAAACATAACTTGCAAATCTTTTGCTGCTGCAGAACGCCAAGTGCAGATCAGGTCACAGGTTAGTCAATACTACTCAATACAAAATCACTGATACTGCACCACTACAGAGTTTCCGTGCACTGCTTTCGGGGGAAATAATAACAAAGAATAACATTTCCATGTGTATCTTCTTTCAGTAAGGAGAAAAGGCTAACCACAGGAAAGGGAAACTTGTTTCTGTGGAGATGTATAGTGGAATAGTCTATAAAAATGTGCTGTGGTGGGTCAGTAACCAAGGTCTTGCCTATGCAGAGTACGTTTTTTCCATACAGACTGAGATAAGGCCCCGGTGTGATGTTATGCCACTAGAACAAATTCCCCCATCACTTGTCTAGATGCATAGGCAGTCTTACTCTGCTACAAGTTTCTTTTGGCTTGTCTCCTATTTTGTCTGCTCTTGTGCTTGTGCAATTGTAAGAGAAGTTGCATTAAGAAAGCTTTTCTTAATAATTAAAAAATTAAGACTGACACTGGCATATCCTTCCCCAGATCTAGCTGAGGTGGCAAAAATAAAGTTCAACCACCAGATCTCCTTGCTGCCCACCAGAAAGAAGCCACTGTATCTGCCTAAGAGCAGTCAGGATCATTAGCTCGAGCCATCAACACACCACATGTACCCAGCTGTCTTTGAAGTGATGAGGAAGCCTCACTCACATAACCATTGAATGGTTATAATAAGGGAGGGATGCTGCTGTCTCTAACTGGCATAACAGTTTGCAAAGGAGCACCAGTCATCCTGAGATTGAAAAGGATGAGGATGGAACAAAAGTTACCTCAACATGAACTTTTTTAGTTCCAGGTTTTCCTACTGAAACTTCTGGTTTAGGAATGTGACGTACTAGTATAATATAACATGATACAGCTGGTTTTGACTCTGAACCTACTGGGGTAAACAGCTCTCCTGTACAGTGGAAGCTCTGGAACACATGCTACATATAACTCTACACTTGCTTCAGGAAAAAGATAGATTTTAAATGGTGTTGGTGTTCCATCTTCGACTCAAACATTTAGTTAGATACTGCACAGGTCTCAGAGTTGGGAGGAGATGGAGAATTCAGTGCTGGGGGCGTTTTCCATGTGTTTCTGGCTGCAATGCCTTAGTCATGCTCCAGATGTCCACAACAATAATTTAATTTACAAAGAAAGTCTGGAAAAACACTGGATAATTAAATTTTAAAAGCCACTGTGTCCTGGACCCTTCACAAATGTGAAGATAGGAGTGAGAGTGAATGCAACTTCAAAACTGGTGTCATCCTCCAAAGCTTAACCCAAAACATACTCACAATTTACAAGAGAAAAACATAACAGATGAACTTTAATGCATGGTGAACTGAATGCCTGTCCCTTCTCCTTCCACCCCCTGGATATGCTTTTATACTCAGACTGATCCAGCTCCAGAAGGGTGGGAGAGGAGGTCCTGCAGTGGGGAACACATGCCATCAGGGCTGAGGCTGTCAGCAAACACTCACTCTGAGGCTGATGGCAAAGGCAAAGGTAAAGGTTGCCTTGCCAGAAGTAAAAAAACCTGTCTTGGGGGCAGACACTGTGTCACGGAAATTTCTGTTTCTGTGTGGTGGTGCTGACATATGTGAAAAAATCATTTGCAGTGACAGTATCCTGGCTTCGTTTACCCTACCAGTAATAGCAAATGGTTATTTGCTTCTGCAAAGGGAGTCTGGAGTAGCACTGCATTTCTCTTTCCTAAAATCCAACTTGTGTTTGCAATGGGGTGGATTATCCAGCCTCCTGATCATACCACTGACCCTGCCAAAGCCCACTCATCTCACTGCTCATTCTCTGTGTAGGTTCAATAAATCTGTGCCTGCCGTTGGCTGGTACATCAGCCTGAGGTGCTCACCACTTCTACAGAGAGGAGGTTTGCTCCCCACCTAATCAAATAGATATTGCACCTAATATATGTCACCCTAAGTGCAAAGAAAGCCCATGATCCTCACATCCACACCATTTGCACCTCATTCTTAAAGAATGCAGTTCTGGAAAAATCACGCCACATCATTCTCTTTAATATGAAAGAAATTTTCAAAATTTACTTTAGTGAGTGTTCTGTAGATTTGTGGGCTGTAATCATATAACCATAACTATGTCAGTTTCTCCCAGGTTTTTTCTGGTATGGACTCCACTGCCTATGATTTTTTTTGACCCCCCACATCTGTTTCCCATAGCAAACAAAGGTATTTCTGCAAAGCAGTTTGTTAGCTTATATTGTCTGGCATAATAAAAATCTGTGATGGTGGGCCTCAGATACATGGCCCTAAATGAATGGGCAATTCTTAGTTAAACTGTAGGAAACCATCAGTCCTTTCATAGAGACAGGGGGTAGTGACTCAGCACGTCAATCAGCACTTGAGAGAAAGGACAAGTGAAGCAGAAACCTGCTGCCAAAAGTAGTCTCCTTTGCAGTCATCCAAAGCTAAGCTAGATGTATCACCAGACAACATTTAATTATTGACAGACTATCTATTATCAGAAATCTTTTTATCTCATATTCCGACTCCATGGCAAAATCAGCAAGGAGTCACTCAGCTCTTGCTTTGGCTTGACAACCAGGAAGGGGGAATTAATTGGGAAGTCACATGAATGAATTTGTGGCAGTATCAGTGGGATCAGCAGAATAAGAAGGTAGGAATGATGCAGGGGATCATGACTAGTGGAGGCAAAGATGCAAGAAGGCAAAGCAATTAATCTGTACCCTATGAAAGGGAACTAGTCTAATTAATTCCATTATTGCCACACTCAGAAGAGACATGAGCATTGGGTTAGGGAAACTGTAGTGAGTGCAGTACTGCTACCACGTACTGAGAGAGGGGAATGAAAAATGTCCCACCTCTCAGGCAATCAAAAGCAGGTCCTGCCTTCATCATTTATTCTCTGCATTGGCTGGACAAATCTCTTTTTGTTATTTGTTAACAAGCAGAGCTAATCTCATCTAGATATACATATAGAATTAGGTATGTTGATATAGATGATAGGGATATAGACATAGACATAGATAATAGATACCTGAATACATTTAGAAATAAGTATAGACAGATACACATACAGATACACATACAGATATAGATGCAGATACAGATACAGATGTAGGCAAAAGCACAGCCCTGCTTTATTTACCCTCTGCCCCCTTCCCCAGCACCCTGACACAACATCAGCATTAACAACTAGATTAGCACCTCAAGCACCCAAAAGGTGAGTGCAATTCTGGGAGCAATAAAGGGAAAAATAAAGCAGAAGGTGGTTAACCACCACAGCTAAGTGTAGGCCTATTTGGGGGGTTGGAGGAACAGAAAACAGTGGATCAGAGAACCAGGAAAATTCTGAAGCTGCTATTCTTTCAGTTTACCTCTCTCATGTTTTCTTTCCAAGCTTTCACATTCCCTTTTCTCTTTTGATCTGTGCTGGTGTGATTTCACATTCTGCAGTGAAAGAGAAGGCTGCAGATGTGCCTTGAGAGAAGTAACACAGACTTCATTTTTGAAATGACAAAGACACAATGCAGATCTCTGAAGCATAGGGAACAAATGCCACTCCTGGATTTTTTAGTATGTAAACACACAAGTTTGACTGCAGCTTTTTCTGTTATCAACCTCGTGATCTTTTTCCAATGACTTTACCTGTCCTTTTCTCTCCTGTACCTTCTGCTTCTTGGAAAAGATCTGTTGGCAGATGAAACTTCCATTATAAACATATTTGAAAAATGAAATTATTGTTGTGTCAAAGGTTAGGAGTTCTTCTTTAAGCATTGCATGAGTTCGTGTGTGGTTAGAAATAGATAAAGAGATAGCAGGACCATAACATTGCATGCAAGTAGCACCTTAGCCCAATCTAATTGCTTTCCTTTATCTTGCTCACTCTGTTTGCTCTCCAAACACACACAGAGAACATGGAACAGATTGCAAAGTCTGCTTGTGGGAAGAAAACAGTCTAGCTAGAGTCTCCCTGGCCTTGCAAGGGATTTAGGGACTTCGGCTCAGGGCCATGCCTAACCACATAAGCAGCTCAGTCCATTGCATCTAGTGACAGGAGCATCACGGGGGCTCTCCAGAGTCCAACATGTGGGATCCCTTCAGGCCTGCTTGTTCACAGCTGTCCCCACAGTCTCAGTCTGCCACCAGCTTGCTGCTCAGGACAGCTTGCCAGCATCCTTCTCCTGCCTCCCTCAGCACAGGCAGGCAGCTCGGGGCTAGTACAACTAATTCAGTATCAGCCTTAACCACTCCCCTTCAAACAGCAGGGTTTAGAAGTTTTTCTCTTATGTGGAAATAAATTTAAAGTTCCAAATTGTCTCTTGGTGATTTCACCTAAAACTGAGGAAGACACAGCGGTAAATATTTTCTCATATAGGGGAAGAGGTTGGCTCCAGCACCAAGCAGCAGTATGACAGAAAACAAGGCAAATAGCCAAGCCCCTTTCCCAGGTGCACTGGACTTGCCCTTCTCCTCTCTTTGGAAAGAGAGCACTTCAAGTCCTGAACACTCACGGACAGTCAGTGCTGGGAGCTCTGAAGAGAACAGCTCAAGCCCTTGTCCTCCAAAACCACAGACAAAGGCTCTGAGATCACTACACACAGTCAAGTTCCTCTGGCCTAACCATGTGCTGTGTGTCCGATGAGCAATGATACATCAGTGGATGCACGCTCTTAGGCCACTTCATCTGCAAAGTAAAATGCATGAGCTTAAGATCCCCACAAAATGAAATGGTATAGTCAAACCTCATAATTTTAAAATTTTCCCACAAATAAGAAGCACTAGAAATGGATTGGTTGTCACAGAGTGTTTCAGTGGAAATGGAACTGGTCTCTGAGAAAAGATTGTTCATCAACCTGTTTTTGTCCAGTTCTGTCAAAGCAGGCTTTGACAGAAGATGTTCTGTGGGGTTTTTTTTAACACAAAGACAAATGAAAGAGACAAATCTATGGTGCTCTGATAGTGGTGTCTGTCAGATAACTTCCAATGATTTGTTTGCTCCATCTGGCAAGAACTTAAAAAGCTTGTTGTGTGATGGCAACTAATAACTAGTGATATTCATAAGCTGTCATTTAAAATTAGCCCATTGCAGCAGAATATACTGCTGTATGACCAAATTCCAAAAAAAGAAAAAGAGATATGGAATAAATAATCTGAAAAAAATAGGAGGAAAGAAATTACAACTTTGAAAAACAAAAAGAAGAAAGCTTTTAATGCTTGATCATTTATTTAATTTGTTCACTTAAAATTTTTGTGAACTAGAAAAAATAGCATCTGGGCTTATTTTTTACCTTTCAAAGAGTAAGAACATGTCATCCTAGAAGAAGGAAACATTTCCCAATACAATATAACTTTCATTTTTCAATATTGGTAATAATAACAACAAAGCATCTATTTTTTTAAAGAACACAAACCAATGAAAGTTCTGTGCTGAACAAAAAAGCACTATATCCACGAAAATCTCAAAAGGGAAACTTGGCTTCATAATCAAATACCAAAATGATTTGAAAAATCTAATAATCTACCACATCCCGGCAATAAATAATATATCCTGGAAACACAAACTTAGAAGGAAAAATGTCTTTAATCACAGTAATAGTTCTCCTGCTGTCCAGTATATCAAATTACCTTTTCCTTTTCAAAACAATATATCTTCCCAATCCCATTTATTTCTATAGCCTCTGGGCCAGGTTCTGATCTCAGATACACTGCTCAAATCCAGAGTAACTAAACTGAAATAATTCCTTTCAATTGGGACATTTTCTTTGGGTTAAATAGAAATTATTGACCAATGGAGCTGCACAAACAGATTACACAGAGGTCAGTTTCATGTTTCAATCCATGAACTCTCTTTACTTAACACACCACAAAACATTGGCTTAACTGAGCATTTGCCTAGCCAGACCAATTGCTATACTGTTTTAAATGGTGTCCTTCTTTGTGTGGAATACAATTTTTTTATTATTATTATTTTGATTTCAATACTATTTGAATCCAAGGATGTGAGACTGCAAGGAAGAGTCCTGTGAAAAAATAAACCCTGTGCAAGTGACCCCATCCTTCCCAGACAAATACATCTCTGAATCATCCAATAGCTTTGAAAACCCTACCTGATCTGAATGATCCCCACAAGCCCACGGCTACCATTTCTACCACTAACCACACTGTCCTGGCATGGCAGTGGGTCTCCAGTTGGCCTGAGGCATTGGTTGTCTCCTCCTGCCTACAGAGCTGAGTGCCATGCTAAGGTACTGGCTCATACTTCTGCTCTCTTACAGTCCTAAGAGGCAAGGTGTAGGAATTTCACAGTCTCTCTGGGGAATGTGTTCTGTGCAGCAATGTTCTCCTGATGTTTTTCCCAATGTCCAGACCGAACCTAATGTGCTGTGATTTGTGGCCACTGCCCATACTGTATCATTAGCTATTTCATGAGGAAATGATCACCATCTTTGAAACCGGCTTTAAGTATTTGCAGGCAGCTGTTGGGCTGTCCCAACACCTCACCAGACTTGACCAGCCCAGCAAAGCATCCCAGGGCAGAGCTGAGAAGGCACTATGAGGTAGCAGTAGCTGAAAAGATGGTGTAGGCGTCACACAGTGTTTAGAGATGGGAAGCTCTGAGGAGTAAAAAATATGCAATGTTCGCTACAGCATAAGTACATTAAATATATTAAATCATCATGCTTATGGTACAAAAGAAAATAACTGATGTTTAGTCTAAGAATGCACCTCTTACTGCTGCCAAGCTTCTTTCTCGGGCACCTTCAAAGGAGTTCTCCGCTCCTTGAAACCTTCAGGTTTAAAAATGAAACAAAGAAGGGAGGCTGGAATATGGAGAAGAGGGGGAAGGGTGCTTGTTAAATGAATTGAAGGCAGCATCAAACATAGTTCTGATTACAAGCATCAAGCCTTTACTGAAAGATCTCAGAAGAGTGGAAGGCTGGACAGATTTATGGGTGTGCATACTCCACTGGATTTTATTTTGGAGGTGTATGTATATGAGCAAAGATTAAAAGCCAAAACAAATGTTTAAATCATTGTATATTGGTGGTACAGTGGAATAAATATAGCATAGACCTCAAGATTCTAAGTAATGCTGATTGTAAAAGATAATTTCATCTTTGCCTTCATCTCACTGAGACACAGAAAAAATTGCCATAAGAATTATGAGAACAAGTTCATAAGTAATACTACCTCATCTCTGTTCTTAAAGTGTTCATTTTCTATTTTGATGTGGACTCCATTAAAAAGAGAATGCATTATAGACTTGAAAGTGGTTTTATTTAATATAACATTCCAACATAAAGTGGTCATATTGCACGTCAAAAGTCAGAACTTTCTGAAATGGAAATACCACCCCCCTAAAAAAACATTAACAGTTATAAAAAAAATGTCTTTTGTTATTGAAGTACCTCCCATCTGACAGGTTCCAAACTGCTACATGTACAGGAATATTCTCACTATTGTTAAAATATTTGGAACAGTTGTTCCAAAATATTGCCATAGAAATTTTTAAGCAGAATATTGGGAAATAATTTAGAAAATTGTGATCATGAAAGGTACAGTTAATGCAGGCCACTTGTAAAGCCAAGGAGAAACTTACATCAGCAGATTTGTAAAAAATGGTCCTTAAGTGACCACAAATAGTGGGGATCATATTTTACATCTACTCCAATTGACATAGGTTGGATTCCTGCATATAAAAAATATCCAATGTCTAAGGCATCCCTTGTATGAATTATAGACATAAATAAAATCAGCCAATATCATCCTTCTATCCAGAGAATTAACCCTATAAAATCTGACTTTTTAATTTACTCCTTGCTGAGAAACAAAGATTTAGTGTGCCCATGTGCATTTTAAGCAACTTGGTCAACAAACACATATACCAACATGTGCAGGAAGTACCAGCACAAATTTAGCTGGATTTTGTACAGCTTCATCACACAACAAAATCACAAAAAAAAAAGATATTTCTGCAGCTAATCAATACCTAGTGGTGATGTCTGTGACTATGTTTGCAACTGCACTAGGATGGCAACAAATATTCCTGAACTTTACAACAATCCAGAGAAAATGCCAAGTATCGATAACATCCAATTTATGAGTTTAGCATTTGCCATCAGGGCTTGTTTCCTGCAACCTGGCAGGCACTGTATACCCTTTACAAATAACAGTTTTATCTGACTAATCTCCACATGACCAGCAGAAAAGGACCTGGGGGTTCTGGTCGACAGCAGCTGAACATGAGCCAGCAGAGTGCCCAAGTGGCCAAGAAGGCAAATAATGTCCTGGGCTGTCCCAGAATGATGTGGCCAGCAGGACCAGGGCAGGGATTGTCCCTCTGTACTCAGCACTGGTGAGGCCACACCTTGAGTGCTGTGTCCGGATCTGGGCCCCTCACTACAAAAAGGATGTTGAGGTGCTGGAGTGGGTCCAGAGCAGGGCAAGGGAGCTGGTGAAGGGTCTACAGAGTGAGTCATATGAGGAATTGTTGTGGATGCTGAGGTTATTTAGCCTGGAAAAGAGGAAGCTCAGGGGAGACCACATCACCCTCTACAACTCCCTGAAAGGAGATTGCAACAAGGTGGGGGGAGGCCTCTTCTCCCAGGTGAGTAGCAACAGGACAAGAGGAAATGGCCTCAAACTGTGACAGGGAAGGTTCAAGCTGGACATCAGAAAGAAAATCTTCACTGAAAGGGCTGTCAAACATTGGAACTGGCTGCCCAGGGAAATGATGGAGTCACCATCCCTGCAAGTATTTAAGAACTGACTGGACATGGCACTTAGTGCTGTGGTTTAATTGACGTGGTGGTGTTTGGTCACAGGTTGGACTTGATGATCTTGGAGGCCTTTTCCAACCTTAATGACTCCATGATGATTCTGTGGCTGTGTCAAAGTAGTTCTGACCTGATCACATGCCTGGCCATGCATAACTGAAATACTCAAATCAAAGTCCTTTCTTGTAGACTGATGCCTATATCACAAGGTCTGGAAGAATCTTTAGACCTTATCATTCTCTCTCCATTAAATGAAGTTTAAATAAAAGATTTTTAAAGCTCTTGGAGTTTATTTAGTCCCTCAGGAGTGCCCAGTAGAGCTATCCATTAAGAACACTCCCTTGTTTCCTATAATATCACTGATGTATGTCTGTAAAACCAGTGGAGTTATATTAGCAAATGCCTGATGTGAGAGGATTGAAAAGCATGTACAAAGGAGATTTGGATTTGGTTCTTCTAATCCTGCTTCAGACTGGGGAGCTTGAGAATGTGGTGTGACCAAAATTTAAACATTAGCAGTATTTTCTAGATCTGATGCATTTCTGACTTCTCTGAAAAGTACAGGCCCTTGCACCAACACAAGAGGACATTAGTAGAGTCTATATTTATATATATTTTTTTTTAATTTGGATTATTATTTAAAAGTGTTCTCAGTCAAAGAGAAATATTCTGCTTGTTTGATCAAGAGTTTCATGCAAGTAGATATGGTAAGCAGAAAGTTTTCTCCTTTAGTAGTAGAATGTCTTCTAGTGCTGATTATAGAACATAAAAGACACATTCTACCTACATTTCTTAGGATTATGAATCACTAAATTGTAATGTTCACTTACCTTACAAATTTGATAAAAACATAAATAGAATTAGGAGCTTATCTGCCTCACCAGGAGATTGTTAAAAACAGAAGCTGCAGTGACATGAAAAAAAGTAAAAAAAGATAGAAAGACATCTATTTTCATGGCCAAACCTGCTTGTATTTCTTATGTTTGACGTAAGATAGTAATTGTGTTTTGTCTTGTTCTGCAAGATTATACAAACCTTTTTAAAACAATGCAAAAAATTCTACCCGTTATGGTATGCTTGTTTGGGTTTCATACATAATTAAAGCTCGACAAAGGCTGCCTCTGATCAGACACTAAAAAGCAGAATCGAAAAAGTCCAGCAGCAACCTGGTGCTGATAAACAGGAATTCTGAAGGGCTGATAAGCAGAGAGCCGTTATTATCCAGGAGAGGATTTACTAGCCTCTGGTTGGTTTGTTTGCTGGCTTCAGGGCAGGATCATCTTCTGTAAAAAATACTAAGCTTTAATTGCTCTTCAGTATGCCCAGGTTCAATGAGCCTTGAAGCCAGTCAGATTTCCATCAGTTTCAGTGGGACTGAGATCACACTTGAGATGTGAGAAAAGCCCTACATCTTTTCTCTTTCCATCCCCACCTTTGTGCAACATTCAAGTGAGTTTGAAATGTGTTCCAAATTTATCCTTGCATTGCTTTTTCACCCCTGCCCTTCAAAAAGCAATAAATTTGAATTTTACCACTTCTGTGCAAAACCACAATGTGGTATGCAGTAGTCTCTGAAGCTGTCAAGAAGCGTGGATAAAATGGGTCAAACTCTTAGTCTGGCTACATGAAACCAAAGTAGGATTTAGAAGCTCCAACAAAAATAACTCATGCTGGCTCTGTATGTTGGAGTGTGAGGAAGTTGGTGAGAAAGGCTGCACAGAAGCAGTAGCTGTTCTGGAGAGCGTTACAGTATGGCACACAGCTGATGTGCATCTCCTGACAGCATACAGAGCAGTTAGATCAGCGTTGCTAAGGATGCCATCCTACCCCTAGGCAATGTTCTTTCTCTTAGTAAACAGCAGTCTTGTTGAATGAAGAACCTGCACATTCCACGTGCATATTTCTAGTACCCAGCATGTTCCTGCAGCCATCCCAACTGGCCTCAGCCTAAGACAGACATCACCTTGTGGCACCTGGAACAAGGAGGAGAATAGAACTAGGCAACTTAAGTAATAGTAAGGTTATCACTGATGCTGGTGCTCATAAGACTCTCACAGTGCTGGATGTGGAACTGGATGGAGAAGAATTGAAGCCATCAAGGACAAATTGCCTTGTAATACATTTGCACGTAATAGGTATTGATGTACCAATTTGTACATCTAAAATGAGTGCAGAAATACTATGCTTTTGAGGTAAAACTGTGCCCTTTCTAAGTATCTCCTGCTTGACTTAACTTGATCTCCTTTTCTGACCAGGTGATCCACCTAGTGAATGAGGGAAAAGCTGTGGATGTTGTCTACCTGAACTTCAGTAAAGCTTTTGACACTGTCTCCCATATCATTCCCTTGGAGAAGCTGACAGCCTGTGGCTTAGAAGGGTGCACCCTTTGCTGGGTAAAAAACTGTCTGGATGGCCAGACCCAGAGAGTGGTGGTGAATGTAGTTATATCCAGTTGGGAGCCAGTCACCAGTGGTGTTCCCCAGGGATCAGTACTAGGGGCCAGTCCTGTTTAATGTCTTTATCAATGACCTGGATAACAAGATTGAGTGCATCCTCAGCAAGTTCACAGACAACACCAAGTGGGGTGGGAGTGTTGATCTGCTGGAGGGCAGGAAGATTCTGCAGAGAGATCTGGACAGGCTGGATTGATGGGCCAAGACCAACTGTATAAAATTCAACAAGGCAAAGTATCAAGTCCAGCACGTGGGTCACAACAACTCCTTGCAGTGCTACAGAGTTGGGGAAGAGTGGCTGGAAAACTGCTCAGCAGAAAAGGACCTGGGGATGCTGACCAGCAGCCAGCTGAACATGAGCCAGCAGAGTGGCCGGGTGACCAAGGGCCAATGGCAACCAGGACTGTCAGGAGTGGATGAGGGAATTTACATTGTTTAATCTGGAGAAAAGGAAGCTCAGGGGAGACCTTATCACTCTCTACAACCACCTGTTATGAAGGATTTTTAGGTTGCTCAAAGAATTACCAGCAAAGGTGTCAGCAAAAGCAGTTTTAATATAAAAGTGAAAGTGTAACAAACTTTGTCGGCAATGTTCACTCTTCTAATTACTAGATGGTCAAAGCTCACAGAGGAAAATTGGACTAAAATCTAAAGTCAATCAATCTAAAACTAAAATCAGTCAAAAATTATATATATGGAGGCTGGGGATGAAAAGGGGTAAGGATGGGAAAGAGTAAGGATAAAAAAGAATAAGGGAGACCCTCCTGTTGAGTTACAAGATTCAAAGTGAACCATCTCGCCAAATTTATCTTTGGACTTGACAGGGTTTAACAGCACTTAAACTTAACATTTAATCAACAGCCTAATTTAAATTTAACTAAAATTTCTATAGAATTTACTATAAGCATAACAGTAACACACTTACAGGCTTAACAAATTCATGAATCTTATGTATGTGTGTCTGTGAGGACACAGACAGTTGTACTACCAGGTTACCTGAAAGGATGCTGTGACAAGGTGGAGATCAGTGTCTTCTCCCAGATAACAAGCAATAGGACAAGAGGAAATAGCCTCACGTTGCACCAAGGGAGACTCAGGTTGGATAATAGGAAAAATTTCTGCAGTGAAATAGTGGTTAAGAATTAAGTGAAACAGGCTGCCTAGGGAAGTGGTGGAGTCACCATTCCTGAAATTGTTCAAAAACGGAACAGATGTGGCACTTTGCAGTACAGTTTAGTGGGCATGGTGGTATTCAGTCAAAGGCTGGACTTCATGATCTTGGAGGTCTTCTCCAGCCTTAGTGATTCTGTGATCTCAAAGATGTACACTATAAGTGGCCAAATGAGCAAAGAGCAGTTTCTGGGGAAAGGCACGAGGAGTGTTTGTGCCCTGGGCATGTAAGTTCCCTTTGAAGTCCCTGGAGATCTAGCCAGGAGACCCTGGGAGTCTGTAGACCAATTCAGTTTTCCCCAGACACCCAATAAGTTCAGGGACTGCTTGACAGAAACCCAACCCAAGAGAACCTCTCTAGTTCCCTTCCTTGTGCTGATGAGGACTGTCTGAGTTGCCGGTCCATAATGTGTGGTGGTGCCTGGGATGGCACCCCAGAGGTGTAGGTCCCCAGCAGGCACTCTGTCACCTGGGGAAAAAAAAAAACAAAAAAAACCCAAAAAACCAACAGAGAAGCAGCATTTCATAAGGGGTTTTACTCAGTGGCACATACCAGAACAGGACCTTGTGCAACTAACATTGTCTCTGCAGGGGCAGCAGTGGTCAGATCACAAACCCAGCTCATTTACAAAAACTGACTTAATGAAATCCCTTGGGATATCACCTCACAACTGGATGGAGTGGGGAAAGCCTGAAAACCAGACATCGGCCAGATCCAGGAGGCCTCAAGATTTTGACCTTACCAAAGGTACTATCTGCCTTCCAGTCAAACACCTGAAAGAAAGGAAGCAAACACCTCTGACCATTAGCTCCTCTGAGTGGAGTTAGGACAAGTCTTGCATACCATAGGTTCCTTTGGAAGAGTGGGGGATTGCCAAGGCAAAGGCTGAAGGTAGTTTTCTTTTAAGTGATTTTATTTAAGTGTCTTTGTCTGGGGGATCTGGCTCTCTGGAAGATTAATAAAAGCCTGACTGATCACTCTTGCCATCTGAGATTACAAAATTTCTCCACAGTTTTAAATCAAGCTGGGGTAAAAAGTGCTTGGAAGTTCAATAGAAAATTGAAAAATAAAATTAATTTTTTAACTTCCTGAAAAGACATGTGAATAAATCTAAAAGAACTATGACAGTTCATAAACTACAGGAGGTAACTCATTCAGTAAATATTGCTAAATATTAACATTTTAAGCAACAGGATGCAGCATATAGGCATACCTAATCTCTGGTTGTCATCATAGGATGTGTGAGTAGTTACAATGCAAGCCCAAATTACGCACCACACTCCCCTGCGTTAGATTTATCCAGACAAAAAAAAAAAAAAAAAAAAAAAAAAAAAAATTTCTGCTTCTCTTTTTAGTCATTGAATGCTAACGGCTGGATGAAAATCAAAACTTAGAATTAAAACATTACACCAAAATACATTTCAAAGGTTTTAGTCTGTGTTCTGAAATATTTTCTCTTTTTCATGATCATTAAAAATACTTCCTGGAGCTAATTTCACACAGCTCACAGTTCTGAAAACTTCATTCTGGTTTGTTAAAATACAAATTCCCTGTCTATGGTGTGAAATCTTATAATCTGCCTTAGAAGCTTTTCTTCAGCTTGAGGACTCATGTGAGTAAAGCAAGAAGGATTTGGCAATATTTTCATTTTGAAGTAAGCCTACTTGCAGGAAATTTGTTTCTAATCTAGCTTTATTTCTGAGTTGTCTACTATCCAATATAGATTTCTTAAATAGCATTTGTTATCTCTGTTATTGTATATTTTTATTATATTAATGCCTAAAGACCTTTACGAGGTTTGCAATTCTATTGTGGTAGATGGCGAATAAATAGGAAAATAAAAAGATAATGTGTGCCCTGGAGGCCTTATAGTTAATAAATATTTGCTTAGTTGTTTAAAGAAATAATATTCTGCACATGGTTTGTTTGAAGCTATCCATTTCAGCTGTCCACTGCAAGGGTTACTCCATGTCCTGCCTCACAGCCCACTTATTTCGTTCCCTAACTGGATGACAAACCTTTTAAGCAATAGAAAGATGAATGGTGAACAGTAAATAGTACATTTCCTAGAGGAATTTTTGGGCAAATGACCACCTGTGCTAAAAGCAGTGAAACACTGAGGACTCATAAATATTCACAAAAACATTTGACAGTTCTCCAAATGTTTGCAAATTAGCAACATGACTCTACAAATAATGGTGACACCATACATTTCTGGAAAATAATTAGAATATATAGAAGTGCTGTTCAATTTTGCATGCTTCCAGGTGTTTTCTGTTAACGAACCTCCCTTTTGAATGGTTTTTTCAACTCACTTCTTAAAATAAGTACTACCACATATGCCACTGTCAAACTCTTTCCTGAAAACAGCGGTAGCACTCTTGGCTCGAGATAGAGTTTTCCAGTGACACCACACATTTCAAACAGAGTACCAAGCACAAGAAATATGGCCAGGGCAGCATCTTTATAGAGCTCTCCAATAGAGATGGTCTGGAATGGAAATTCATCTCAGGAGGGTAATAATTCCAGGAATGTTATTGTAAACCTGCTGACATCCATTCCTATTAAGGGGAAACATGCAGTAAAATTCTTTCCCCTTCTAGAAACATCTGTACACAGACACCCATTTTTTCTCAACATGTCCAGAAAACAGCAGTAGCTGGCACAGACCCTTGTGTATCCAAGCAATTAAACCCACTGCAATTAGAAACAGGCCGTTTAAGATAGCAGCATTTTTGAGAGATGAGGAAAAGCCACAGGTGGTAAATCATACTCTGAAAAGATTTGCTAAACATACCAGAAGACCAAAGATTTGTAATTGTGTACTTTGTTGATCGAACAATGGGGGTATAAGCACATCTTCTTCAAAATAACTCAACAAAGAAGGCAAAGAATAATCTGAGATGGTAGTATAACACAAACCCATTTCTGAATAGAGTGATTCAGACAAAGTTATGAGCAGTACAAGTAAAAGAGGAAATAACTTGTGAGATTACAACAATGTATTCTTAATAATAAAAAAGCAGAATTAGTTCAGCGAAAAGAAACTTCTAAAATGTTTCTAAAAACAGAAGAAAAAAAGTTGAAATGCAGGATGTTAGCCCTTCTTAAATTTACTTCCAACTCAGAAGCAGAGACACTGCACACTATTTATATGACACCACAAAAGTGCATAGCTTCTTTTCTGTGATATATAAGCAATTTCGGACTTTAAAGAGCTCACAGTCTAAACATCAGATTTCTCAAATGATACCATCAGTCACAAAGTTTAGTATCCTGAGTACTCCTTTTCTGAAACTAATCTTCAACTCACCTACTGCTCCTGTTCTGTTAGCGTTCATGGGAAAAGATGACACACAGAGCATTCTCAGATTGATGCTATGATTTCACAGTGGACACCACTCTATGCTAGAAATTAAATAATCGATTCTGTTCCCCAATTAGAAGTGAGATTGGCACAACAGGGTGTTAAAATATAGAACAATCAAATTATAGACTAAAATATTAATTGCTTATTCAATGACCCCTTCAGTAATATTCTTTTTTAAATGTACTAGGAGAGCTTTTTTCTTCCCTTACATATTACTGGGGGCTTCTTAGCACTTTGATTTTGTAGCCCTGGTCTTACCAGAGTGAAAAAACCTCTGGTATATTTCTGATACAAAACCCTAATGAATGTTGCTGAACAGAGAGACTATCTCTCCTGTGCTTTACACAAAAGGGAAATGGGATTTTCCAATCTACTAACAACCTAGAACATCCCAGCTCATACTGTTAGCTGCATCAGTGGATGCTGGAAACTCAAAAAATGAGGAGGATAAACAAACAGAGAAATCAGTAGAAATTCTTAATAGTGAAAAAAACTAACTGGATGTTGCAGTCAATCAGATATTACTTGAATTTTATAGCTGAATGTGACACCAAAAGCTAATTTACTGTACAGAAGGGAAGAGTCGCATCTGCAACCTTTGACTGACTGCTATCACACCCCCTCTTCCAAGGGCTCTTTAGAGTTTTTTCTAGTGCTATTCATTCCTTCCTTATCTACATTTCATTTTCTTCCTTTTTTTTTCCAAATGAAGTTTCATATAAGTTTTTCTTTGAGGAAGCCCAGCAACTGGTGTCTTAAAGAGAGACTATTCATGGACATGAGGACAAGTACCTCAGTGGAGCTGAAAAACAAGTTGCCTGGACAAGGATTTGAATTCAGTCCACTTAGGAAGAAATGCTGATATTATCTACTTCTCGAAAAGACTCTTCTGTGCAGACCAGAAAGTGGAGGAAGTAGAAAGGTTTCTGACTACTAAATGTTTCCTATTTATCGTGGTTTCTGTGATATCCTGGCAGAGATCGATTTATAAAGCCAGTGGTCCTTAGTAGTTGCTAGGAAACAGTGCTCTGCACTCCATCTGCACACGAGGGGATGTGCAGCTAGAAACTGTGGTTTCTAATGGAGTAATTCTTCTGACTTCAACCTTGCACAGAGAAATATCATTGCATGGTTTCCCCAGAACAACACAAGCAAGTTTTAGTCCTGTGTGCATATATTGTTGCTAAAACCAAGCTCAGCTAAACTGAGCCCTTAATAACTTCTTTCCCCAGGTACAATGACCTGGTGCAGATTCCAAGTACAGAATTTATTTGTTATAGAAATTTAGAAAATCCAGGGATAAGCTGGGAGGGAATTCCTGGGTCATATACCCAGCCCTTTGATATTCCTGGCTACGTACATAATCCCCTCCTCACATTTATCAAGCTCCATCTTTAAAAAAAGACAGGATTTTGTGCACTACAAACTCCCCTGGTGTATAGTAGCCCTCTTTTAATGTGTAGTATAAATTTATTTATGGATTTTTGGGGTGCTGGGTGTTGTGAACATTTTAGTTTCAGCTAAACAGCTTTCTTGTCCTTTTTTTACCACATCAATGCATTTGTAGGCAATAGTCTTATCTCCTCTAAATCTGCTTTTTTTTGACTAACCAAACCCAACAAAAGCCCCTTACTCTTGTACTGTGAGTTCTCTTTTCCTGTTGTATTGTGATGCAGCACTTTTCTGTAATTCTTTCTTTGAATTTTTCTTCCTTGAATGTTGGTGAACAAATGTGCACAGTGATTCCAAGTAACATATAGCAATGCATGGATGCTTTCCCCTCTCTGCTGGAAATACTTCTCCTGATACTGCCTAGTGTATAGGGTTTTTTGTTTGTTTGTTTGTTCACACCAGCGGCTCAGCAATGTCCTGTGACTGAAAAATATAAAACCCATCTGTTTTTTCTTTTTTTCGTACCCATTCTCTGTGGGCAGCAACCATTCTTGTTATTCCTTTTTAAAGGATCACCTTGGATTTTGTTCTAGTTTATCTAATTCCACTCTATAATTGCAGGCATCAAGTTAACCAGATTTCTACTGAATTTGCCCTGTTGATATGCTTTGTACCTTCAACAAATTTAATTATTGCACATTGACTTCTTGATCACTAATGGAAGTATTTAAGGAACATTGTTTTAGAGTGCTAGTTTCCCTGTCAGCATAATACATCACTGTCTGCCCTTTGAGGAGTTCCTTGTACTAATTCTGGTGTCAAGGAATACCCAACCATTATATGAAATATTTAAATATTTCACTGAAGAAAAGGTAGGCTACAGACACTGTGTTGCTATTTTTCCCTTGCCAAAAAAAAAGAAAAAAAAAGAAAAAAAAAAAAAAAAAAAAAAAAAAAAAAAAAAAAAAAAAAAAAAAAAAAAAAAAAAAAAAAAAAAAAAAAAAAAAAAAAAAAAAAAAAAAAAAAAAAAAAAAAAAAAAGAAAAATTTCATTCCTTAAAGAAGCCTAAAACTAGATCTGCTTTAGTAAGCTGATACTGCATTTAGAATATCATCTATTAATCCCCATGGCTTTCATTTTCCCTAAAATATTGCACATCAGAATAGTTGATCTGTGGCTCCTAAGTTTGTCCTTTAACAGGTTTTTGTAACTGACTCTTACTGGCCTCCATTCAGATGAGCATATCAACTTGGGGTGTTCTGAGCCAGCATTTGTGGAGCCATTTCCACTTTCTATTACCCTGTTTCCCAGAAACAGTCCTGCTGTCACATCTCTGTTCCACCTGCTTGTCTTCAGAGGTAAAGTATTATTTGTTTGGGGACCATCCCTACACTAGCCTTAAATAGTATCCTTAGGTTTTTTTTCCTAGCTCTTTATTTATTACAGCTGGAGAATCTTTAACTCTTTCTTCTGATTTCTCAAGGTCTAAATTATCCCTGCAGTTCACAATCCACATTCTGGTCTTTCACTTTCAATCTTCCAGGTTGTGGTTTCTTTTTCTGAGCCAATCTGTTCTGACTCTGATCTCAAAGATCCTTTGACAAATTTCAACAGCCTGTTTAGTAGAATTATTTTTCTAGAGAGGTCTGGAGTTCTATTGCTTAAGTAAGAATACAAATTTCAGACCAGTGCTCTTCCCCAATGGTGTGTCTTTGCTGTTCAGACTGAATTGCTATGATATAGTCTTCCCCTTTACAGCTTAACACCACAACTACCAACTGATCTTTGTAGATATTGTTATTTCATTTAAATTGGAATTGGAGCAGTACTGTTATCACTTGATAGTTCATTATTTTCTCTATTACTTTCTGTATAATAACTTTACTATTTGCCCATCGCCAACTTAAAATACAATAAACTCTTAGGAGTTCCATTCTTCTTCAAATAGGATATTTTTAATCTTCCACTCTGAAAAATTACTAGATTCTTCTGTGGATGTAACTTCTGTTCTCCAGTCAATAAATGTGGAATTTAAACTCTCCCACACAATCACCATGTAGCTTTATCTCTGTCATGATCCTAAAGCAACCCCAAGTTCAACATTCGTTGTAGAACCCAATCCCTTTCCCACTACAGAATCCTTTCCCAATACATTTTGACATAAGCTGATCCTCTCTTATCCATACTATTAATTAACATTTCTCTACTGCCAGCCATATTCTTCATATATAATGTTACCACATTATCTTTACAATTCCTTCTGCATTCTTTTCAGAGTCTTCACCCTGTAGTACTTGCACTCCAGTTGCAATTAGTATTCTATCATGTTATCCCTCTAATATCCTGTTTCAAGTCATGCATCAATAAGCCTGATTCTTCCATCTTTGTGTTCAGGTAGCTTTGTTGCATCTGTTATTGCCATCTCACTTCAGCTGGTTTTGTAGCTTCCCTACCCAGAGCACTGGAAAGAGCTCCCCAGCCTGTTGTGTACCCTTTTGGAGGTGTCAGCCAGGAGCAAGTGCAGATCATAATCAGGGGAACAGAAAGCCAAAAGTGTGTCTGTTAAGCCTGGGAAAATACAAGCTGACGGAAGATATCCTGCCTCTCTGTAAACACATCCAATACATAAGCACCAGGGGAAGGAAGAACTGTTTATTCTAAAAGCCAATGCTGGCACAAGTACAAATAGACCCAAACTGGCTATGAATACATTTTTACAGGGTATTTTAAGAAAATGTCCAATCCCCAGAGCAGTGAGGTTCTGAAACAGCCACTGAGAAGGCTGTTTGAATGAAAACCTGAGTCTCTTCAAGCTGAAATCAGTCAGTTTATCAACAGTAATCTAACACCACTGTTCAAGAGAACAGAAACTTGACTCATGCCCCACAAGGTTGGTCCCACTCCTATGTTTCTTCCTAAATAATAATACATATAAATAAATCAACATTTTCTCTTCAAAAACTGATTGCCTAAACAACCCGTCAACCTATGATTTCTTCTTAGAAGAAGGTATGCTGTGGTGAGGAGCTTGATCAGCTCAGTCCTGCATCTCATCTCAGAAAAAGCTTTAAATATAAGGTGTTATGATGAAAAAAAAAAATGCAAGCATCATTGACTTATATTGAGAAGTATCTGTATAAAAATGAGCACATGCCTGTTCCACCTTGAAAGTATTCTGAAAAAAGATAACCATATGTTTACACAGACTTTGGCATGTGAACTCTTCAGGGCAAGGAGTCTGCCTGTACATTTTTCTTTTTTTTTAAGCAAAGTACACATCTATACAAGCAACTACAATTTTAGATTATACTGTTGTTGGCCAGTTGAGAGTTACTTCATTAATGTCAGATGTGCAAGAGATTCCTGCCAGGTACTCAGACCTTTTTGAGCAGTGAGACGTCTGAAATACTGTGCACTGGGCCTATTTCTTACATCCACAGCAGGGGTGTAAATATTCACAGTCATTTGAGCATCACTTAAGCAACAGCAATAAAGACCCTGAGCATTTTGTGAGAATTAATGACTGCTGACAGTGTTAATAGCCTGAGGTGGAACTTTGGGCCATTAACCCCAACTGGCCATTAAACTTCAAGAGAGGTCCAAGGCTGAGGTCATTATGACAGTAACAAATTCTGGGGGGAAAGGTATTTTTATATATGCTGATTGAACAGTATTTAATCTGTACTTTTGTAGATCAAAGCTACAGATAGGGTAAAGAAACTACAGATCTCTAAATGCTGGTAACAACCAACAACCCATCTTCATCTCAATGGGAAAGACTGAAAATATCAACATATCAGAAAATTCAGAGCCAGGTTGCAAATGTGTTCAGCATTGTAAAACATTCACAAAGTCGGGGAGGGACTTCTAAAATTTTCATTAAATAAACCATTGAGAATCAATCCAGACTTCTCCTTTAGAGTCACAGACCACTGTATGTATAAACCAGACACAAAGCAGGAGAAGCAATGTGAGGTGCATATAGACACTATAAGGGGTGAAATTCACCCAGATCCAGGATCTAGCTCTCCTTGAAGTCCCAGATGTATCTTGATGGTACTCAATACACACCATGCATTTCTGGCAGTGCACAGCTTTGCCGCACACATGAGAGACAGGATGAAGACCCTGAGTGCAGACAAGGGGCAGCACTCACACCAGCTCAGGAGCTGCCCACCACATGCAAAGCTGTGGGTCAGAAGAGACCTGAGAGGAGCAAGGCACCCAGAGCACTGACCTCAGGTCTCAAGCACCCGGTTAAAAAAGGACACATAGCTAAGGGCATCCAGGTACTCCCTGCACAAATGAATGAGTTAAGAGCAATGAAAATGCCTTGATTTGTAAGTATTGAAGGGTGCTGCTTCATGTGTCAATGGAGCTGCCACAATGGCTAGGTGCCTCTCAGAGAGCATCCCTAATCTGCCACTTAATCTCCAACTCTTAATTTTGTGGTCCTGAACTTTTTAGATGCCCCTATAAGACCATTCAGCTCACTGAACTGACAGAAACCTGGAGGGTAGGGGGTATTTTCTCATTCCTGGTCTGTTCATTTGGGAATCAGTAGGAGAGCATACCTTGCAACCAGGAAATGGGGATGGAGAGACACCAACCATTTAGATCAGCTCACCCTAAGTGATACACCATTGCACACAGCCAGAAAGAAGTATTAAGCTACAGTGATTTGAAAAGCTTATCAAACAGGGCAGAAAAGTCCCATGGAGAAATCTGTCTCCATGAAAGACAATGGCAAAATTCCCACCAGCTTCGCTGGAGACATGAGCTCACAGGCATTCTTCGCCACATCTTGAGCAAGATTTCCTGCTAATTTCTAGGGAAGAACTGAATAGTACTAAAAAGCTTTAGAAAGACAAATAAAAATTTAAAAAAGAGCTAAGTAAACATATTATTCTCAGTTATTTGGAACAATTAAAATGTAGAGACAAGTAGCATTTCAGATCTACACATACCCACTAAAGAGAAAAACTGCTCACAATATATCTAATTCCCCAGCTGTTTTAGCCATAGCAGTATTAGAAACCAGGCATGAAGTAGACTGTTGGCAAGGAGCCAGAGCATTCCTGGACTGCACATATGTTAGATGTGCCTGGCATTTACTACAGCAGTGCAAGAGCACCTCTGCAGTCAAGGGTCAGTGAGTATTTCTGTTATAAACAAAGAAGTCAAGTCTCTAATAGCTTGCTTGTTTCAGAAGTCTAAGAAAAAAAATGCAAAAAAACCAGATGTGTAGAGAAAAGCTTGACAAAGAAGGCTATCAGACAATTTTAGTTCAGAGATCTTTCAACCTCAGTTTTTTCAGAGCCTGGGGAAAAAAAATACCCTGTAATATTGTTTTTAAAGCTTTTAGTTTGCTGGCCATTCTGGAGGTAGTACACATTTTTTTCATCTGCATGTTTGACCCATGAACAGTCATGGCATCCTCATGCTCTCTGCCCTTGGTTCTCATCTTATACAGCAATCACAAAGCACAGCTACACATTTAGAGCAGGAGGTTATGGCTCACGCTTTCTCTAAAGGACTGGGAAAGGTTAATGCACCTGCCAGACACATCCTGATAGACAAAGTTTATTTTGCCTTCACAGGTCAGCAAGCTACCTCCTTATCAACCACATTAAACTGAGATTCTGCAGTGCCCACACAGCCATGGGCAAATGGATATTGATGTCCTGGGCTGCCTCTAATAAAATCAGCATACTCTAAGTGAGCCACCATGGCCTCAGGCCCATTGCCAGCACGTCAGACCCTGTGCCAGAGTCTGCCCTCAGCTGGAGCTCTCTGTGTTAGGTGGCCTCCAGCATGTGCTGTTCCAAAGTCTGTTAGGAGCGGGGCTTGCAAAGCACAACTAATTCTTTGTGATAAAGGAGTGATTATTGGTGTGTGCCACTTGCACCAAAGGTAACAGGTAACTGAGATTATGCCTGTGCCTTTAATTCAGCGAGAGTAATCTGTTATTTCCATCTAAAAACTGAACAGGGAAGAACCTAACAGTGTTCTTTGGCCAGACATGACTGTGGTGGTGACTTTGAAACTGCTGTGACAGCTGCCTGTTTGAAGGAACAAGACAGGATTTTATCATTTATATTCCTTCCTTCCCACAGAGCATTAACCCAAGTTGTTACTAGAGATAGAAACAACACCATCACTCTACTAATGGGCTCTTATAGATCCAGCGTCATGCCACTCAAAAAGCCATGCTTTCTGGGATATTTATAAACAGACCTAAAGTACTGGCACACCCAATGTAGGTGGGAATTCATCTTTTAAAGAGTGAGCCAAATACTAAAGCATTCACTTTTTCAAGAAAAGGACAGGAGCCAAACAGTTGCTGTGCAGCCTCTTCTGCTAGCAAGAGTATCCACCAGTCTCACCTGTGTTAAGGGGCATTGCCCTCAGAAGGGCAGGTTTTTAGAACATGTCACATAGGTGTACTAAGCAAGAACCATTAGCATGCCCTTAAATTCTAGCTGAGACAGTGCAAACTCCTGCTCTCCAAGGACATGTCATGGCCAGAAGAGAAGGAATGGATTCAAAAGTTCCCCATCTGCCCTCAACATGAAGAAAAGCTATAGATAATGGCCTGTGGTTTGCAGTTAGCTGCTCCTAGTTCTGTACGATCAGGGGGATGCCACACATGCCACAAGCTGAGTGCAAGATGAAGCAATTAAAGCAGATACTTAAAAGCAGCCTAAGTACACTTTGCTTGGAGCCATCCATTACAACAAGCAATATATCAGACACCCTTCATTATCAGGAATCTGTCCTGCAGGTACTGGAATTTCTCCCGCTTGCTTTATATTGGGCAAGAAGGTGAATTTTTCCCTATAGTCCCATACAAAGGATCTTACACCAGTTCCCACTGAGACTCATAAGCATACGCCGAGAGACCAGGATCTGAACTTTGAGTAAGATTTATGGATATGTTCAGGCACTCTAGCTAAGTGTAATGGTGAGTGACCTCATGTAGATAACTAACTACTGCTTACAGCAACTCTCCCATTTCTATTAGCTGGTATCATCTTCTGGCTACCTTTTACTTGGACAATATTTTTAATACCATTCATTGCTTATCATATGCATAACATTGTACGAAGCCACCAGTGTGGTCAGAGATATTTATATTATATTTGCTTTACTTGGATCTGCCTTCATTGCCCCTGATGCAGCACTCGCCTTCATTTTATGTTGGAGTCTCTGGACCAAAATCAGATGTCAGAGTCTGAGGCTGTGACTATTTTTGGAGAGTCAGTTTGATTTCCTTCTCTCTGTCCTCTCTGTGGTGTAATAAATTTAAAGATTCAGAATCTAGATCAGAGGAAATACTATTGTTCCAGGACTAAAGCTGGAAAGGTTCAAGACATTGAGTGATCTGTAGTTTGGGGGCTTTTTCAGTAGATTCTTCAAGAAGAACAAGTATTTGCCATGAAAATGCTACTCCTTATCCCCTTCTGTGTGTTTTGTGGCTAGGAGTAAGTTGTCTCTGGGAAGATTTATCTTCATGCACTAAAAAACATCCATTCTCCTTAACAACTGTAAATTTCATAATTACCTTCCATAATTTCAAGATCCTGCTCAGTCCATTTCCTATTGAACACTCCTTGGTTTCCCCTTCCTGTTTTAGCTCTGTGCTGCTGAAAGTAAAGGAAGGTCTCATGCAAACTCCAAGTTGGCACCCTTGGGAGGGCTTTGGATTAAAAGAAATTGAAATGCTTTTACTTTCCTCTCTTCCTTGGTTTTAATAATTATTCTTTCCATGAGAGTTCCCATCCTCAAATCTGGGTTATCTTGGTTCTTTGGATGTGACTCTAGTCCTTAATATCCCTTCCACAATGAAGCATAGGTGGGAGTGTGTGTGTGTTCCTGTCTAATAAAGGAAGACACCCCTGTGAGAGCACCACTGTGGAGCTGGAGTGCACACACACGCAGCTCTTTCGTGTTGGCTCCCCACACACCCCCACTTCAGGAGCACATCCTTCAAGGATCAACTTCAGCAATACAGAATGAAAGTTTCCCTGCTTTGGAGATGAAAGTAGAAGTTCATGTGTGGTGCCCAGGCTGTGCACTGCTGGTTGTTGCTTAGCAATGAGATGTGCAGCACGCAGTGATGGTGCAAAGATACCAGAGCTTTTTTTTGAAACAGAAGAAGGAAAGGGATAAAAAGGTCACACTAATAATCATGAGAGAAATGGGAACATTATCAGATGCAGCAGCTAGAGAGGAGGTCATACTCCCTAGCCTGTCTGTGAAATATTCTTTCCTCGTTTACTTCCAACTTTGAGGGACAAAAGCAGAGGCAAATTCAAAGCATTTTGTTCCCACTCCTGCCTAACTGTTAGCAATCCTATTCAATTTTAGCATTCTGGAATAGGATCTTCTTCGTGGTTTTTTTAATGTAAGCTTGCTCCTGGGTTAAAGTGAAAAAGGCAAAGAATCTGCCACGTTACACTGAAATAATGGTTTTAGAAAGAAAAACATTTACTAGTGTAGATGAAAACACGAATACTATTTTCAGGCTAGAGCAAGACACCCCATTAATAATGTTCTAGCAAGGATCCCAGAGGCAGCTAAATAAAACAGGAAGGCCAGGCTGAGCTAGACAAGCAGCTTATGATCACAGTTATACTCCAGGCCCAGTGGAAAAAAAAATTAAAGAAAGAGAACTGACATCCTTCACAAAGCAGTGTACAGAAGAAATGTGACTTGTGGCCTTTTGTTAATACAGTATCAACTTTAATTGAACCTTCAGGCTTTGATTCAAGTCAATATATCTGGAGCTTCTTCGAACAATAAATCTTGATGTTAACCACAGTAGAGGTCAATTTCTGTCTAATATATGCTTTGCAATGCATTTAAAGTGGAGCTATAGTATGTAGATGGTGAATTATTCATACACACAAACTGTTAATGAATAAGTCAATATACAGATAAGATTTGGGGTCCTTAATATTACCAAGAGGAATTAGCTCTGCAAGAACACAGGTTCCCAAAAATAAGTCTGACACCATGACTCACCTGTGCACTCATTCTATTTGTTTTTACCTCATTTATTTTTACCTCATCTGAGTCCATTTTTAGACAGAAGATTTGCATTCTGAGACTTGCAGCCTGGGAACATACCTCTCCCATGTTGCACGCAACCTGTGGGGAGAGACTGAGACCTACCCATGGCTTGGAGGAAGCTGTGGTTTCCTACCAGAGCTGCCCTGCCTGGGGGGACAGCGAGTTCCTGACAAGGCACCACCTCACCCAACGTCCCCACACCTCTCTTTGGCTGTGTGGCAATGTCAGCAAACTCTGGTGGTTCTTGCATTCCTCCCCCACCCCAGGCAGGCTGGGTGAAGGACTGCAGCTGAAGCTGCAAATTCTTTCCTTCTGCCTGCCAGCTGTGGGAGGGAAGAAGGCAGACCCCAAGGACCACAGGCACTGCAGCCACCAGAGAGGAGGCTCATTTCATATCCTGCAGCTTATCTAGGCCTACTGACTCACAATTCAAAGATGCTCCATAAATCATGGTACCGACGGGCACAGCCACTTGGCTCATCGGGATGAGGGTGGAAGAAAGATTATAGCCTGCCTCAAACAGGAGACAGGGCCATGTGGTGGTGGGCACAGCTGAGTCTCCCATGAATGAGTTGCCATTTTACAATGTAGCCTGGTGTCTCAGCATAGCAAACCATTAGGCTCAAAATTAAAGATCATGTAAGAAAGCATGGCTGCAATTAAACCCATTGAAAGCAAAGAAAGCCACCTCCTATTCCTCTGTGATACACAGTCAGTCCAGTCAATCCCTGCTCATACATATTGCTAGAGAATATTACACAGTAATCTTTGAGTCACCCTCATGCAAAGAAAGGGCACGGAAGCCGTTCTATGAAAGCTGAAGTTGTAATGTTTAACCTATGGTGCAGGAAAAGGAAAAGCAAGGAAACCCAGTAAGATACAATTTTAAGCAACTTGTTTCCTGAGAAGCCCAGTCACAGTTAGTGAGTACAAAAGACAAGGGCAAGCCTGTGGCTCTTGGCTGCAAGAAGAGATGTGTTAGAATACGTGCAACAAGAATGGGGGTTCTGCTTTAAATGAGATATGTCTGTCTTCATTCCTCAGTGAACATCCATCTTTTCCAATAACATTCAAGGAAGTCAGTAAGCACATCAATAAGAGAATGTGGCAGTGTTTGCCAAGTGTCATTCAGATGTGAGAGAGATTTAACCATTTAGCACAGCTCCCCTGTCCCATTCAATCATTGGACTTGCTTGTTACAGCTGACAGATTCTGAACAAATGTCTTGACAGAAGGATCCCCACTGGTACTGCTGCTGAGCCAGTCAGAGGGCCTTATCAGAGGAGAAAGAAATTAGGGATGCAAACTTCATTTCTTAGACAGCAAGAACTTGCTGTGGTGAATAACAGCTGCAAAACTCTACTTGGGCCTTTGCTAGATTTAAACAACGTAAAGTAATTTCACCCAAATACAAATATGTGATTTTTGTAGTGTAATCTGATTTTTCTGTAATGCAATTTAACCCCCTATCTCTGTGAAAAGTGCAGTGATCAAACAGAGGAGGAATCACCACTTTGATTTCTCGGAAAAAGTCTTTTTTTCAAATCCTAGCACTGCTCTTTGGTGTGTTGTGCCACTGAAGTGGCACCAGTGGGTGGCTGACAGCTTCCTGCAAATGTCTGTCTGTAGTCCTTGGGTCATGGAAAGCAGCTTTCCAAGACAGGAGCTTTGCTCTTCGTTTCTTCCCTCTCCAATATGTTTCTGTCAAAAGCTCCCACCACCTCCAGCTTGAAGGATTTATCTGGATACTTGCAATGATCATTTCTGTAGCTTTTTGTTCATGACAGCATCTTATTTCTTTCTGTGTAAAAACCACATTATCACAGTTCTCTAGAAGTGTAAACTATGTAGAAAGAGTTGGAACACTTCAATAAAATAAAAATCTGGGTTTGCTGCCTATTCTACTCCCTTCAGCTGAATTCTAGACACAGATTTTATATTCTGATTTAACCATTGTTCCTGAAAATGCCAAGGAACAAAAACACTTCTGTGTGGCAGCAAACAGACTTCTTGGGATGTCAGCACAGATATTCTATTGGAAGAGGAGGGGCATGCACTGATCTCTCCTCTCTGGTGACCAGGGACAGGACATGAGGGAATGGCCTGAAGTTGTGTCAAGGGAGGTTTAGGTTGGATATTAGGAAAAGGTTTTTCACCCAGAGGGTGGTTGGGCACTGGCACAGGCTCCCCAGGGAAGTGGTCACAGCACCAGCCTGACAGAGTTCAAGAAGTGTTTGGACAACACTCTCAGGCACCATGGCATGATTCTTGGGGATTGTGCTCTGCTGGACCAGGAGGTGGACTCGATGATCCCTGTGGGTCCCTTCCATCTCAGCTTAATCTGTGATTCTGCAGATGTGACTTCTTGATATATGTAGCTACAGTGAAGAGCAATGTAACTTTTCAAGCAATTCAACATATTCAATATCTGAACTTCACATTTCAAAAATTTACTATTCTTAATTTTTAATTAAGAAGAAAGAGGATGAGCATTGTGCAGCTATGAGTTCTGACACAACACAGACCAGCTACCATACCACTTACACCCCAGTAAGTACCAGATACTGCCCTACACAGTATCCCTTAAACTAAATGATTGTCAGTGCCAGCTTCCCACTTCCTAATTTTTCACTATCATCTTCAACAATACTGATAGTTCTATGGAAGAAAAAAACCATTTTTCTTCACATGAGTGATTTTCTCATTCCTTAAAATCAGTTTTATCGATAATTCTTGACAAAGCAGTCATTATCAGCAGTCTAGTGTCTTTTCTCAAGATATTTAAAGCTAGCAAGATTTGCCACAGCTTGTTAATGCTCTCACTAGACAGTCATGATCCAGACTAACCACCAACTTCATGGTTAATATTGTTACTGAAATGTGGAACTTGAACTTTTAGCCATTTGACTTACAGGACTGGAGTATTTGATAAACTCATAACTAACAGGGTAAAATGAGAGGGACAGGAAGTGTTTGCTGTTTCAGGCATGAAGCAGATGTTTAAAAGCTTCATGAATTTATGGAAATACTGGAGCATAGGTCTGCAAAAGGTCAAACAGATAATTGAGTCAAGTTCCCAGCAATCAAGGACAATACGGAATAACTTTGTGGTCCATGGAACAATGTATAGGACTGTAGAAAGCTTCTAATCCTTCTAGGTCTGCTGTTCCTGGAACACCTGTATCACAAAGCCCTACTCACCAGAGACAACAAATTATTTCTCAGCACTCTGTGTCAAACTTAAACTCTGTAATCCAACTAAAGACTAAAAGACCAGAGGTATACAAATGCACCGAAGGTAAATGCAAGGGGAGATCACTGATAAAAATATCCAAAAAGTCCCAAATGGAAGCCCCTAATAATCCTTTGGAGTAGACTGGAGACAATGAGTCGAACAGTGTGCAAAACATAAGCAAGACAAATTGCTTGGTATTACAACGAAATTGGTAAATTTTTTTCTGAATGCTCTTAACCTAATGACAACTCCACGTCAAAATTCCCTCTCAACAGCTTTCAGGAGTAAACTATAAATGGATTTTCCTTTGAAGTTTAGGAACACTGTAATCTTGAGGGATTTGGAAAGTCAATGCTTATTAGAATTATATAGAATTAGGCACCCTACCCTCTGGAAGGCTTTGAAAGATTTACATTAAAAATCCTCAGCTCCCTCTTTAACCAATATGCCCAAGCAAATCAGGTACCATCACAGCCTGACCTCTGCATCTCTCCTTGGGTTGAGTTAGGGTCTGGCAGACGAGGGTAACACTGTCTCTGATGGAGAGATGCTTCATCTTCTGGATGAAGTAGGATGCTGACCCTGTACTTTTAGCACTTGATCTATTTGTGCATGCTTATCCATATGAGAATATGGTTATGCATATAATGTCCACCAGAGCAATAAGAGCAAGGATGATCTTGAGGAGTGCCAAAGCATTTGAACTTAAGTTCAGTAGTTGGAATATAGTCCAATTTATTAGCTATTGAAAATTGTTTGTGTGCAATGGCTTTACTGTGGCCTCCTGGTATGTGAAAAGACCTGATGGTTCCCCAGGCTAGATCCTGTCGGTGAGGGTTGTAGATCCCTGGGAAGCAGCTTTGCCTTTGTCAGTCTGACCTGCTCGGAGTCCGTAGAGGTCTGAAAATTACTAACATCTCCTTCTTCAACTCACTCTGTAAAAATAAATGTGCTAGCTGGGTCTTTCAGGGAAAATTAATTTTCCCCTAAAGCTAGCTGCAGTATTGTGTCAACGGGTTTGCAGAGCAATGCTTCCAGATGCAAGTGATGCTGCAAACCTGTGTTCGTATGCTAGGGACAACTTGGGGTTTTGAAAGGACACTGTAAGCTCCCAAGCTCAGAGTTTGTTTCTCTGAGAAATGAGTAGGAGGTCAGTGTTCTGGCACCCCAGAAGCACACGGCACGTCAGAGCCCGCTGGTGCCCTCCTCCATGTCCCTGGCACTTTATGCGGCAGTTTCTGCTGATCACTGCCCCCGGCTGAGCTGACAGAGCTCAGGCTGTTTGCTCTCAGCTGGATACAGCGACTGAGAAAATGGTGAAGATTTTTCTAGGCATTGCAGACAGGCTCTTACTCTGCTTGTGCATTTTATTTGACTGTGTCATGCAGTCCCTCATAGCATTCCCACCTCTCCCATTGCAGAGAAGATTTAGTTTCCTGGCTGCCTGTGCCGAGCAGCCTGCTGACAGACACAGGTCAGTGGGTGAGATAACTAGCTACCCCCCACTGAGACAGAGGCAAAGAGAAAGACCTGATGAGCTATACATATGTATCTACATGCCAGGCATATTACACCACTCAGTAGGTTTCCTACTCTAGCCTCTGAACCTCTCTTTTCCATTTTGCTGGCATCTGCCTCTGTTGTTTCCATAGATCTCGCCTGGAGGTTTGCTGTATAAATGTTTTCACAAATGAGTTGTTAAAAATTATGTAATTGCTAATCGAACATTACAAAGCTGCTTTGTTACAGGTATGTTTTCTACCTCTTGACTGGAAGACCCTTGGATTCCCGCATTTCTGAAAAAGGACGCACTCTCTCCATTTGCTCCTCTCCACATTCCTCCTTTAGTCTAATTACTCCCAATAACTACAATTTTACTTTCCATAATTTGCTCTTGTCCTGAACTTCCCTTCCTTGGATGCATGGTAATTGTAACAGCATTTCTGCCATCCTCAGAGAGCAGGTACCAGTCCAGTTTCACTGGCCTCACAGATTCAGTTTTTTCCTGCCTCCAGAGCAGTAACACAAACAGTCTCTCTTTCCTACCACAATCCTCATTATCATCTATACTACAGAAATGTTCAGCCTTTGAAGGGATTACTTTCCAAGATGAGAAGCAGGATCCCTTAACTTAAAATATCTTCATTACCAAACACAGCTCAGCCAGTGAGTGAGAGACCCCTAGGAGTTTGTACCCAGCTTCTGAAGAGTTTGCAAAAGCTGACTCAGAAAAGCAAAACTCTACATACTTTAGAAGGGGCTCTACATGCTGTATATGAGAAATGTCTACAGAGGTTCACACATCTAGTCACTCTGCACCTCTAAAGAGTTTAGAACTATAACAGGAGACAAAAGGAAAACCATGACGTGCAAAAGATGCCTTCTCACAGACCTTTTCCATATCTCCAGCGTCAAGGATTAATTTCCAATCCTCGTCCATCCAGGATTTAACAACGAAAATTAACTATTCAGTGCCATCTCACAGATTCCCACCATTTCCATTTAACTCCTTTTAAAATATGACTGCAATGACCAAACCAGAGAGTCTGCAGAGCAATCCTGCAGCCACCATCCTCAGATATCACTCAAGCCACCAACTCAGTCCATACACAGTTAACTCGCCTTTGGGCAAAGCCTACACTGAACACTACTGATTCTTTACTAACAAAATGTTTCTGATGGTGGCAAACTATTTCTGAAGACAGTTACCTGCAAATAACCAACTGCTGAGTGCATTAACAGTGATCAACAAGCAGCTGCTGAACTGTTCTGTTCTTCAGGCTGAAGAGAAGTCTTGAAATTCTGCAGTTATTTGCCATATGATTGCTCTGGATCTTGAAAGATGAGTTCCACATTTAATATAAGAACAGTGCGTTTAATATAAAATTAATGTTATGAATTCTTTGGGGATTTTGTTGTTGTTGCTGTTGTTACATTCACTGTAATAAGTCATGCAGAAATACCTTTGATATCATAAACCAAAAACTGGAAATTGGATATCTAGTGTAGAAGATAAGCAGAACCTGAAATGACCTTGACAGTACAGGTGAATGATGCAAAAACTTCATCATCATCTCCTTCATCCTTAGACCAAACTGCCCACAAAGTGCTTCTGGTTTTGGGGCCCTGCAGATTCTTCAAACTTTCTGGGTATCCAAAACATTTCAGTGGTGAAATGTCCACTGTTGCCCTGATTAAGCAGAAGACTGTATTTCCTAACAGATACATGGCTAGAACTGGTGATTTCTACATGGGCCTCATGTTTTAGTTTGACTGAAAGTAGCTCAACTTGTCAATATCATCTACTTAGCAGTTTACATGTTAAACTCTTAGATATTGTATGTATTTTCAAGACAGATTAAACAGACCTATTCGGAGTATTCAAAAATTATAAGATTCAATGTCAAATGAGAAATTATTTATTAAAGAGTAAAAGATGGACATTATTATGAGATTTCTATATTGCATAGCTAACTAGCTGAAGGAGAGATTATCCTGTTTGTGGAACGGAAAAATTGAATTCTGGGCTGGAGGGAATTTTATGCATGAACAAGGCATGGGGTAAAAAAAAGGTTCACTGCTAAAATTTGCTCAGGCATTCTTTGCAGAAAAGGTCCAGAGTGGAGTGTCATATGTAGGGACTGTGTAACCTTGAAGACTTAAGTAGTAGAGGGAATTTAATAAAAGATATGAAAGGTCATGCCTGTGAAAATATTCTGTTACAGAAAAAGTTTCTGTTAATAGTTGGGATCACCCCTATTAGAAGTAAGAGGACAGAGAAAGACTTGGGTATATAGGTGAGTACCTGGTGACTGTGAAGTGCCAGTATATCATGGCAATAAAAAGACCCCAGAGGAATCTGAGGGTGTACCAGTATTTCCAGCAGGGTCAAGCTCCAGTAAGGAAAGTTCATCCTGGTGGACTTACCAGTGCCAGACTTTTTTCCACAGACACAAGGCTGACCTAGGATAAAACGGGTATATATTTAACCTGAAAAAAATTAATGCAGAAATTAAAAGGCTTGTAACTGTGAGAGGAGTGGATTTCTGGTATCAGAATGAAAGAAGATTTTTGGTATCACCTCTGAATGAAAGAAGAGGAAATAATAAACATCTCTGTTATTTTTAAGATGCAACGATCAGTTCTACAGCAGGATTATTCAGAGTTTTGTAGGGTCAGTGTTAACAGGGGATTAGGCTCAACACCAAATGCTCATCTATATCCTCTACACCTTGGTCTATACATCACCATACCAACCATTACGGTGGCTGCCTCCTGTTGCACATGGAGCATTATGCAGAAGTAATCCTATCCTCCAATTCAGGGCTGAGATAGTTTCATCAGCTCTCATTTTCCACACCACCTTCCACTGGAGATATGAGGACACTGAGAAAAAGAATCATCAGAGCCACAAAAAAAATTAATGTTGGTAGGACTGGATCAGGAGCATGGAACTCACTTGATGCATATCCTCTGATACTAGCTCAGTTTGTCAGAGCGTGATGTCAATAACACCAAAGTCGTGGGTTTGATCTCTGTATGGGCCATTCACTGAAGAGTTGGACTTGATGATTCTTGTGGGTCCCCTCCAGCTCAGAATATTCTGTGATTCTGTAATCTCTATTAGCATTTAGCACAGTAACACATCTATGAAGCGAACCTCCTGGTTGCACCAATGTAGAAGTGTTTGACTGTGTGCAGAGCTATACAAGCATTAACTGGATTCATTTCAGATAAAACTAAGCCAGAGGATGCAATCTAGATGTACACGGATCCTCTCCCATCGTAACTGCTGCTGAGTCCTTGAGACCAGAAGAGCCTGGTACAAACTAATTTGCAGCAAATCTCCAAAATGGGAAGAATGGGGCTGGGCTGCTGGATCTACAGCATCAACTGATTTGCTTTATAGATCTATTCCTTTTGCACCACAGTATTGCTTATGTAGATGAACCTGCTTATTCTTATCAGATAGAAATTACCATGACGCTCAGAACAAAAAACTATATAAAACTGATTTTTTTTGGCCTTTCTTAGCAGTTTTTTACTATGCCTACTACAAATTTCCTGCCAAGTGTTATCAAAGTACTTACTATCCAGTCTATTGAAAATTGTTCTTTTTCATCTTATTTTTTGGGAAGAGTTTAGATAAGAAAGCCTGATGGAGCATGCAAATAGGGATTCCATGAGAACAGACTTTTCTCAAGTGCATTTCAAAACCCTCCCCTGGAAACCTCAATATGGGAATTTCAGATCAGTTTGCAGTCTTACTAGAGTTCATGTTCACAGATCTGTTTATATCTACAAAAGTTCTTATCAGACAGTGTTGTCTGATTTCTGCTGTTTCCTATTTCTGCTTCTACCCACCTCCTTTTGGAACTGAAAAGTCAAGAAAAAAGAAAAAAAAAAGACAATTTTGTTTTATACACTGTTGGCTTTGGAAAATCAGAGATATTCTCCCCAGTATCAGACAGTTTCTGACTGCAGGCTCTGATCTTCCAGTTGATAGGGCCTAAAATTAGGGTGAATTCTATAATGCTCAAAATGGGCCAACATATTTACCCTGGGTCATTTGTTATTTCTGCCTGATGCTGTGGAATCTCCAGGAGATGACCGCACAGTATGCATTGCTGAATTATGCAGATAACATATGAGTTTAGGGCAGGGGCTGCCTTAAGCAAACACAGTCTTGCTATTGTGAATTTAATATTACAACTATTTTAGCACTTTTCTATCTTTCATCTGCTTACTTTAAAAGCAGCAGTATTTGTTTGCACTGACATTGTAATACCCTCATAATCTTAAACCATAATGCCAATAAACCACCACTGACAGTGTAATGATTCACATTACCATATCATTATAGATGTAAAAGTCAGTCCCACATACTTCCTACAACATCAGTATTGATGAGGCAGCCATTAAGATGTCAGTGGTAGAGCAGAGAATCACCATTATAAGCTTAGTCAAAATAATAAAACATTGCTAAAGGTAGCTACAGGGCCATGCTCAGCAGCTGTTTTCAAATATAAACCTCACAGCAGTTTAAAAATAAATTTTAAATTAGTCAAGTGCTTGAATCCACATTAAGAACTGATGTTTATGTCAGCAAAAAGAAAAAGTCCTATTTTAGACTGTCAGAGGTTGGGGATTTCTTTAATGTCTATTGTGAAAAGGCATATTTTTAAAAAAGTCACCTCAGTATATTTTAAATGAATGAAAAATTGAGGGACAAGAATTTTACTCCAACTGTAAATGTCTTGCCCTTTGTTGATAGCAATGGAAAAGCTGTGCTTAAAATGAGAACGCACCCAGGTTGTACATAAGTAACTATAGCTGAATCCAGTGGTGAAATATTTACACATAGGGATTTATATTCTGTACCATACACAACATATTCAGGTCTTTTGTGGCCATTAGTATAATTCAAAGTCATATCAGATTAATCTTTTGCATAAGCTTTTTTAAAGCAATATAAGACCAAGTAGACTGATGATGAAGATTCTGGCAAAAAGAAGAAGTTACTTTAATTTGGAAAGATAGAGGATGGAGATTGACAGGCTGAAATGGGAATAAGGAAGTAGAAAGCACACAGCAACAGAAATACCCTAAAATAAGAGCATTTACTTCAACAGCAGCTTACATCCATGGATATTGCATTCATGAATGTGTTTATATTATGTTATACAAACGTAATCATATTGTTACATTTCTTTATATCTTGTATGTAAAAATCAGAGGTGACTCTTCTTAAGTGAATTTTAACCATCATAAAATTCAGATAACAGAGAAGAAAATTTTGTTTCCTGTCTGTTTCTTAACTAGTCTTCAGGAGTAAATCATGGACCTCTCGTCTTTATGGCTCAGCCTGTATTGAAGCAGGAAGCAGCCTGGTTTCACTTACATTTCTTAGATGGGTAAGTACTTGACAGGGCAAAGAAGTTCTTGAAATTGGCCCTTCATCTGACAGCATGCAATAAGGTCAGGGTGAAGCACCATTAATACATAACACTCAGGGCTCCAGTTTTACAAAAGGTTTTGGTGTCCAATGGGGAGTTTGACAAAGCCAAATTTTTAACTCTCTGTGAAAAATCTTCAGAAACAACGGAAACTCTGTTGGAAATAATTTTTCAAATTATTTTTCTAACACCCCTAGCGAAACTGGAGTGACTAATTTTCAAATGCCTGTACGGATTGGTCAGTTTTCCAGTGAGGTTAGAGGAGACAAGAGAAGTAATTTTGACCCTGTATCTCAGATGATGCAAATTTTGTGCTTTATTGCAACGTGTGGTAACTATTGCTTTCAAGATGATCTAAATTCTATGCAGGGACACACAGTCCTCTCTTTAGATGCATGATTGTTCTGACCTTGACTTGGGATATAAGAATGGAAGATGGTGGTCTTTGATCATATCTGTACACACTTGTGTATGTGACCATCTGTAAGGTCATATATGCTGCTGAATGCATATTTAGGAAGAAAGGCAAAACAGAGATCAGGGTTAATTATTTATCTATAAGAAGCATAAGAGTTGTATTGATCAGACATTTGTATGCACTACTTTATTTTTGTTACCTTGGAAATAATACCTAAATTTCCATTAACATACAGTGCTCAAAGTAACTTCCACATAGGCTATACTTTTTCAACTCCAAGCATCTAAAAACAGTATTGAATGGACAAGTTTCTCAATTCAAGCACTGCCACCATTGGAGGCATTGCAACATTTCCGTTCCTCCTTGGGATGGGCTGACACGGGCTGGGTGCAAAGTGGCTGCTGAAAGTGCTCTATCACTCCCCTCCTCAGCTGGACAGGGGAGAGAAAATAGAATTAAAGGTTCATGGGTCAGGATAAGGAAATGGAGGAATCACTCAGCAATTACCATCACAGGCAAAAGAGACTTGACTTCGGGAAATTAATTTAACTTATTGCCCATCAAATCAGAGTAGAATAATGAGAAATAAAACCAATTCTTAAAACATCTCCCCCACACCAATCCCTTCTTCTTGGGGTCATGTTCTCTCCCAAATTCTCTCCCTTCTCTCCTCAGTGGCATAAGGGGACAGGGAATGAGGGCTGAGGTCAGTTCATCACACGTCTCTGCTGCTCCTTCCTCCCCAGGGGGAAGACTCCTCGCACTCCCTGCTTCAGTGTGGGGTCCCTCCCACAGGAGACCATCTTCCACAAACTTCTCCAAAATGAATCCTTCCTAGGGGCTGCAGTTCTTCATTAATTGCTCCATTGTGGGTCCCTGCTATGAAATGCAGTCCTTCAGGAACAGGCTGCTCCAGCATGGGTCCCCAACTGGATCAGAAATCCTGCCAGAAAACTTGCTTCAGCATGGGCTTCTCTCTCCACACAGCCACAGGTCCTGACAGCCTGCTCCTGTGTGGGCTTCCCATGGGGTCACATCCTCCACTGGGCATCCACCTGCTCCAGTGTGGGGCCTCCCAGGGGCTGCAGGTGGATCACTACTCTCCCATGGGCCTCCATGGGCTGCAGAAGGACAGCCTGACACACCGTGGTCTTCACCATGGGCTGCAGGGGAATGTCTGCTCTGACACCCAGAGCATCTCCTCCCCCTCCTTCTCCACTGACCTTGGTATCTGCGCAGTTGTTTCTCTGAAATATTCTCAGTACTCTCCTTGGGTGCAATTACTCGTGTGCAGGAGCTTTCTCCCCTGCCTAAATCTGTTATCCTAGTGGCACCAGCACCATGGCTGATAGGCCCAGTCTTGGTCACCAGTGGATCCATTTGGAGCCGATTGCCGCTGGCTCTCTCCAACATGGGGGAAGTTTCTGGCAACTTCTTGCAGAAGCCACCCGGTAGCCCACACACACACACATCAAAACCCGGCTGTGCAAACCCAAAACTCCTTCAGTGAGAGATCCCATTCAGACACTGCATTGTGAAAGGCAATTAACCACTGAAGGTCAAACAGATTCAAATACAGGGTCCAACTCTTCCATGCTATCCTTCCAAACAATAAAATGTTTAAACACTTTTCACTCCTGTTTCACAAATTATGAAGCATGAAGTCCAGGTTTCTGCAGATACCAGGCATATAAACTGTATTTATAAATCGTATTATCTGATGGATACCCTTAGGAAAGTCAACCTTTCATTTAAGAATTAATAAAATTTGAGACAATTCAAAAATATGAAGAGTTTTTACAGTTTTGGGAGGTGGAATATGTGTACTTTGGAAAGAGACTCCTTTTTAATGTATCACTAAATTTTATGTATGAATCAAATAAACTACCTGCTATCTCTTAGAAAGTTCTGGCAGGACTTGTTCTCTATATTTCATTAGATGACTGAATGCTCAAGAAATATACCCGCAAAGTTTTAACACTTGGATAACTGTGATCATGTCCTAAAGTAGTAGTAAAAAGCATTTAGTACCTTTCAGGAGACATCGTGAGGAAGCAGTGCTAGATTTTGGAGAAGGTTCTTATAAACTATCTCTCCCCTGCCAGCCCTAGGGCAGCAGCACAGTATCTTCCTGTTTGTGAAGCCTGAGGATGATGAAGGTTTCTGTGGGTCAGCAGTGGGCTTAGTTGACATGAGATAACTGAAATGGATCTTGGAAGAAAAATCAGTGTAGCTGAGTAAGGCTATAGCAACAATAGAGAGCATCAAGTTCATCTGTACTTCTGTTGCTGGCACTCATCCTGTAATGGCAAAGGGCCCCCTTCCCTCCCCAGACGTCTTCATAGCTATTTTTTTGTCTAGGCAGGATTTTAGCAGCTTTTCCACTCTTTAAACACTGTCAGTTAGTGCTAGCCAGACTTCACAGTTAATTGTATTCTAATCTACCCAATTAGTCCCCTATTCCCACAAAGACTTACACATGTGGTTAATTTAAAGTTTCATGCAAGTGTGAAACTCTTCTGTGCCTGAGCCTGCTTGCTTCTAATGAGTGAAAAACCCAATGGTTTTCTTTCTGAAATCCTTCCTCAAGAGCCACTGCTTTCTCTTGGCCTTTCATCATTAATCTCAGCTCTAGTGTTATGCACTATCTCACCCATGCCTGATCATTAAACCTAATAAAGTAAAGTGAAAAACAAATCCAAAATAAAACCCAAAGGGAATCAAATTACCTGATGGCCGTGCTTTGTAAATTATGAGTCTTTCATGAAACAAATTCCCTTTCTTTTGCTTTCTGTTGTTTCCTTTCCTCCTTCACCCCACTGTGACCTTTCTTAGCCAATGTAATTCATTGTGTTGTCTGTTTTTTAAGCATCCTAGGGCAGGGACCTTGTAATCTCTGCAGTCTGCACAGCACCATGCACCTCAGAGGAGTGTGTAAATATTAATCAACACACATTGCATTCAGTGAAATCAAAAGCCCTAATTTTATGAATCAATAACACTGTCTCACAGGGTATGAAACAGTAGTAATCCATGGCCACAAAATTTAATCCTTTTGAAAAGTGGTTTCCAATGGAACTTTCACGAGTAGTATGAAAAATACATGCAAACAAACAAAGATACAGACATCTAGTAAAGCACTGGTTTGCTGTATGAGCAGTGTTTATTGACTTTCACCCACAAAGAAAAATGCTCTCAACTGCTGGCCCTCAACCTGCTCCCAATGATGGTTTTCTGTCTGGAAAATTTTCCTAAAAGACTTTTCCAAACTTTTGGATACTCTTAGTCTATCATTTCTCCCCTTCTCTGCCATTCCCTTAATGGTGTTAAAACATTACAAAAATCCTAACAAAAAAAAAAAAAGTAGAAATTAGAAAACAAGAGATTTTAGTAACTTCTGTGCAACCTCAGTTTATCCTTCCTTCTGCCTGTGTCTCATGCTGCAAGCTCCAATTGCAAGACCTTGCTCTATGATTTTTTACAAACCCCCTCCAACTCCTAGAAGCCAAGAGGAAGGGATTTACAAATCAATCAACCAGTGAGTGCAGACAAGGTGTTGAAGCTGACGGTAAGGATCATACCTGCATCACAGGATGCCTAGCATGACCAGACTAATGAATGAACTACAACCCTTTCAGGCAAAACGTATATTCTTTCTTGCCTTGATTCACTATTATCCTCTGCACTGCATGGACTCAGGGCCTTCTGGAAAAAAAACCCTGCCTCTGACTGTGTCATTGCTAGCCTAAGCTGTTAGCAAATTTTCAAGGGTTTGGTGGATTGTTTCTCTTAGAAGCAGAAGAAATTAAAGAGGGAAACAGATATTTGTCTGTCTAAGTCTCTCTAACGGGAAAAAAACAAGACTTTTGTTCTATTTCTATGAATACATGCATGATCAAACATATATATTCCAGCCCTCTTTCCTCTCTGCAGTATGTTCCCTAAATACCACTGCTAATTTTATACCAGAGTCATGCAGTGTTTTACTGAGTTTCTCTCATAAATCACTTCCCCTGAAATGGTAAACTGTAAAACAGAAAATGCTCTTGAAAGCATGGCTACCATAAATCAGATTGTTGGCTGTATTTGGTTATTTGCTGGAAATATTAGCTGGGAAGACTTTTAGGAAGGAAAGAGATTGTTGCATTTACTGGACTTCCAGACATGTGGGAACTTATGGGAATACGATATGCTTTTATGAAGCTACACAGTAGCTTCACCTGACTAGCCAGAAATCTGGCAGCCCCAGGGTCTACCAAATTAATGACATGTGTGGTACACAGATGGTTCATGTACATACAGTAAGTATGATGTGAACTGAAAGTGTCAGAGTAGCAATGCATAGATTCAGTCCATGAAATCCCTCAGACACACAGCAGCCGCACTTGAGATCCTCTGGCTCAATGTCTGCCAGATTTGAAGGTAGCATTGAGCTCTGGGGTACAACAGTACTCTCTCCTCTATTTATTCCACAAAGGAACACATCAATTTTTCTATTTTTTTCTGAATTAATAAGGCTTCAGTAAGACTTTTCTCACTCCCAGGATAATACAATTAAGCCTCGTGTCATACTGTAACAAGTCTGCCCCAAGAAGATCCATACAGGTCTTCTTAGCCTGTATGGTGCTAAGCTTTGGATTTGTAGCTAAAAAAATGTCCAGAACTCACCAATGTTTAGACTGTTACTGAGGAGTGCTTGCACAGCATCAAGGCCTTCTCTCTTTCCTGCTCTGCCCTCTCATTACCCTGCAGTGGTATGGGCATGGCTGGGGATGGGTGAGAAGTTGGGAAGGGACATGGCTCTGACAGCTGACCCAAACTGGCCAAAGGGATACTCCATGCCATATAATGTTAGAGGAAAAAAGAGGTGGAGGGGCTTTGGCTTCCAAGGCTGATGAGACTGGCTGAGCATCAGTCTGCTGGTGGGAGATAATGAGTGATTATTGCCTTTGCATCACTTGGTTTTGCCTGAGTTTTTTCACTTATTAAATGTCTTTATCTTGATCTATGAGTTTTCTTGCTTTTTCTCTTCCTGTTCTCTCCCCTGCCCTGCCAGGAGAGGAGGGTGGGTGAGCAGCTGTGTGGGTGCTTTGCTGCAGGCCAGGGTCAGCCCACAGCACATTCCAGTGTGTGCACAGGCAGTGTGTCGAGTGGAACACAGCTTGTGTCAAGAGCCCTACCTCTCACATTTCAGGTGGATTTGAATGTGCAATCATCAGCCCAGGCTTGTACTTGCTTTCACAGCTAGATTGTCTCCTTCTTCCCCCAGCAGCCCTTGTGTCTACTGAAGCACACATTTAACTGGTGAGTTTGGCACCTGTGTGTTCATTGTCCTGTAATACTCAGAGCAGGGCCTTGGGCCCTATCTATTTCCAGGCCCTGCTTCCCCAAACCCTCACAAGGATGTTATTGTCCTGCTAATATCCACATGCCCTAGCTTACACTTATTCACTGTCTTCCTCATCCTTCAGGATCTCATGTGCATGTCCTGCTTGTCCAGGTACTTTGTCCCAGGACCTGCTCCTCATGAGGGACCTGGTTCCCACCATCCTACCCCATAGTTCTCCTCCTACCCAGAGCCAAGCACCAACACTGGGAGCAGAGACACCTAGTCCCCTTCCTGTGCTCAGAACACAACTGAAAGCACATGTTAAATGATTTACCTGTAGGCTCGTGACCTGCCAGCCATCATGATTTTATCACTAGTTTAAGAGTGTTAGTTCTTCATGCTGTTGCTCGAAAGTAAACTCCATATTTCTGTAGGATAAGCAACTTTATAGCGCTTTTGAGTGAGAGGGGCATTCTCAGCAGGTAGCTATGTGAGTCTGAGTAGCTCAAGTGCCAGATGACTGCTTTTAGGGCAGGTATTTATTTACTTTTACAGTTCCCGGGTTCTGTAAGCTCACCTGATTTTCTTTGTGATCTGAATCATGAAATGTTTTTATTCAAGATGGTGTCCAGGATCAATCAACGTGTAGTTTACAAGGAGATTCCTACTGAAAATTTTTATTTAGTAGCACTGAACATACCATTTCTTTTTAGAATGAAAATCAGCTTCTCTGAAGGCAGCGGGAGTTTTGTCATTGATTTCAACAGTATAGCTTTCTGTCTTTTCATATAAAAGAATCACTTAGTGCAGAAAGGAAATGAGATGCTGAGGCTTGGTTTGGATCCTGATTGATCTCCAAATCCCATGTGCAGTCACCCAGGCAGCACAGCTCTACTGGAAGTCCAGGAACAAGGATGAATTCCACTCACCTCCAAAAGAGAACAAGGATAAATCAAATGTTTGGAGGATTTAAAGTCTTTAGGGACCAGAAGTGTTCATGCTTCTTATTTCCCTTAGTTGCTATTGTAAGGTTTCCTTCACTGTGAAGCTGATCCAATTGCCATTGAATGTCACTAGCAAAACTGCAAGTGACTTGTAAGCCAGAATACACTGGAAGGTTATTATTGTTATTATTACATGATATAGAAATTATTTTTGAAGAACTTTTTGAAAAGGATGTGTTCCCTCTGGACTGTCACCTAGTCTGGAGAAGTTCCAGCTTTCAGCAAATAACACAGAATGACAGCTTCAGAAGTGTCTTACTAGCTCCCGTTTCAAGGGATGTCATTTTTGCCTTCACTGTGCCTGTTAATGTGCCCTGACTTCAATGGGCTTTGCACATATCCTTTTGGTGATAAAAGCAGTCCTACCACCAATAAAGCACCACAGAGAGAGCCTAGTGACAGCTTGTAGGAGAAGTTCACAGTTACTAATTAAACCCACATTTTCAATGTTGGGGTCTTGCTGCCTCACCAAGTACGTCATAGGACTGTCTGGAGAAAGAAATCACAAAGAAACATATTTAATTGGAATTTGCCAAAAATTCCCCCAGCATATAATTTTTAATAGAATTACTCAAAACCAGCAAATTACTGAAGGTTTGAAGGGCGTGTGTTCTTGAACAATAGTGCTAGTGCATTGCATGCTGGCAGCAAGTGTGTAAGGGCAACTGTTTTTCACTTTCCCTGCCCCATGTCAGTTCAGTGTACATGAAGAAAGAGATTTTTGAAGAACATTTTTGGAGTTACTGCTGCTTGAAGGCTCCAGAGTAGGAAATTAGCATTGCAAATAGAGATCACACTGCTGGAGATCCTTTCCATCATGTCTTCCAGCACGATGTTCCCCCACCCTAGACACTTACTTCTCATGTCTTCTATTTTGCTAATTTGCCTGCCTGAGAGTCACAAAAAATTCAATTACACTCTTTGAAACATGCATATTCACAGATTTCTTCATTTCTTCTTGCTGGACAATGAAGTTCTTTTCCTGAGCTAAGTACTCAGACACCTTTTACCTTCGGATCAGGGTCTGTATCTGTGACAGAGAGATCAGAACTCTTATCACTCAACCTTCTAACACTTGCATTGCACCGAAGGGACAGTCAGCAACCTTTTTGACAGCAGATTAAGAAGTAAGGAGCTTAAGAGATTCTCAGAACATAACTTTCAGTGCCCTGCTAGTATGCTTTGAAACCGGTCTCAGTGTATATTTTCAATTATATATTTTTAAAAATTCAGTACACACAGAGTGCTCTGTTTGCCCTTTCCTTACACAAACACATTTGCCTTCTGCTAATGGGAGTAGCAGAGGCATGAGCAACATCTGGGTTGAAGGCACTAGGAATCATTGGGGTCCTCAGCACTCCCAGCTGTGTTACTCACCGTTTCAGCGCACTGCCAACAAAAACTCAGAGAGTATTTCCACTTCATCATGCACTTTTTCTTCAGAAGGATAATGAACCTTCTTTCAGTCAAAGCTAAATATTTTACTGTGGATGCAAATTTTTCGCTAATGAGTGAATAGCAGACATACATTTTTCATTTGATAAAGACATGCACTTAACGTTGTCATTTAAAAAATGTATATTCATATAGCCATTTAAAAATAACCAGCACCATTGTCATAATTATCTTTTCATATGTTCAGCAGTGCCAGCAATTAACTATGAATGTAAATGTAATCAAGCTCACTACCACACTTTCAACAACTAAGGCAGTTTCTGTAACTCTATTGTGCTGGTAGTGGTCTGTGGTTTGCTCTCAAGGAAGCTCTTAAGGGGAACCTTTCCCCACCTAACAGGTGTGTTGGCTCACTAGCACACCACATTGTCCTGAGTCTGCTGAAACTCACGGGGAAGACTTGCTCAAAAAAAAGGCATCTTAGTCCGACTATGGGAAGAAAAATGAGTATTTGTGTGTGTCCTCTCTCACAGATGTGGGGAGTGGAAGAATGTCTGCAAGTAGTGTGCAAGAATGGATTTCTTTGGGGAAATACTGGGCAAGTTCTCCAGCACCTCTCTTAGCACATGTGCTCTGCATGTTCCTACATCACACAATGTAATTGCAAACTTTTTTCTATGTATCCCCTTCCCCAATCTCCTTGGTTCAGCCTCCACCTGTCAGATGAGAGAAACTTTTGCTAATGGTCTATATGTTTAAGGAAAAAAACCCAAAACCATGTTCACAATAGGAAACAGGGTATGTGATCAGAACACAACTTACCGCAACTTGATTGTTTCACTTTGGACTTGCCCCAGCTCCCAGCTCTCCTTGTGTCTCTCACAGTGCCTCTTGCTTCTCCCAGATTCTCACCTCCTTGGAGGAGACCACAGGTCTTCTCGAAAACCCTAAGACTTCATATCGGCAAAAAGATATCAGAAATATAAATGGTGAATTGCATAGACATAATATGATACCATTTTCTTAGTATGTGCTGGAAAAATGGAAGGATTTTTTTTCAAAATCTATTCAATGTTCTCACAAAATACCCTGTTGAGAGTCCTATTGTCCTTCAGGAAAGGAATAAGATAACCAAGACTGGGGCACACAGGCCTGTGCCTCAAACAAAACATGCTGTGGAAGGACTTGCTTCAGGGTTGAAATGGCAATTTACTCTCTGGAGTCCCTCAGGTACTCCATATTTCTGCTGTGAGAAGAGGATGTCAGCAGCCATGTAAGCACCTTTTCCCTAGAAAAGGACCCTACAGCTTACTCAGTGAAACCAGACCACCAGATGCCTGTCACTTGGTAACAGGCTTTGTAGCAGAATAGGACTGGACACCGTGCTGGATTTTAAGCAGTGGCCTGAGGGTAGAAGCACCCATGTCTCATAGTATTAGGTATTATTTTCCATTGATTTGACAGGGAGACTGCGCTCTGTTCTGGCATACCGAAAAGCAAAGCCTGTATGAGAAGTTTCACCACTGAATCCCTCCCAGAGGGGTCTAAAGACCCAAGGCACTTGCTTAGGCATGGCCAGCCTTCAAGTTCAAGTAATACAAATCACTGCAAGGAGAAAGTTATGCGAACTAGTTAAGCCCTTTATTATGAACATACTGATCTCTGTCTGTGAGGTCAAGATCATCACTGACTAAATTGTTCTTTTTTTATTGGTCAGCCCATTTTGCTTATCAGGATATTCACTATATCTCCCACAGCTCACAGGGGTCATCAACAAGGTCGCTGGCAGGTGATAAGAAGACTTCTCAGCTGGAGACAGATGCCAGAGTTCCTCATAAGTGTCTTCCTGTATTCATTCATTCAAATTCATGTAACAATTTTTTTCATGAGGGATTTTTATTTCTGCCTGATGAAAACTTCACTGTGTCAGCACCAGCTGGACCAAAGACTTCAATACAGGTTTTACTTCCTTGTGAACAGCAGGGAGAATGCTTTTATGCACCCCTTCACCTCCTATTTTCAATCAGCTCTGGAAGCAGAGCTGGACACAACAAACACAACTTCTCCACTGCCATCTCTCCATATTGGGAAGAGGAGGAAGGTATCACATAATGAAAGGTTATTCGGGCAGATTTTCAAACTGAATCCTGTGCTTTTGAGATTAAGGCACTGGCAGTAAAGAACACGTTCTCAATACTGTAATACACAAAAATTGTACAGGAATGACATCTGTCTGTTAAGAAAGGAGAAATAAAAAAGAACAAGTAGCCTACAAATTCTGACTCCACAACAGAGTTTCTTGCTTGATAAAAAAATGCCTGGAGAAATAACAAGGAGAACAGTATCTTCACTTCTTTAAACTTAGTTCTGGTGCAGTGACAAGGCACAATATCATTAATATTATTTTTCTTTAATGGTTTTGGATCATTAGTTGTCATCATAGTAGATTGCACTAACTAGTTATGCAATTAAATGTATATAACTGGAAGCATGATCAGTAAATTTAACTTACTGATTCCCTAATGGGTTCATCTCTATCTTCAGCTTGGTGAAATCAGTAGTAACAGTCAGGACTCAGTTTAAAGACCATCCAAGTTAGCTCAGGGTTGTTTATTTGGACTCCAAGACTTTTGAGTCGGTTTCATACAGCATGTCCATTGACAGATATAAAAACACTTTACTAAAATATGAAAACTCATTTTTCAGAGATGTCTTGGTGGATGCATATGTGTACACGTGCCATGATGTACACAATAATTCTATTTTGTATATATCAGCCATTCATTTTACTTTCTTAAAGAGATGTAAATATAAAAAATAGTTTCAATGGCCGAATTCATGTGTGTGCATAAAATGAATTGCTGGCAGTGTAATAGAAATTATGATAAGGTGTGTTTCCACATGTAATGGAGTAGAGTATAAATTTTATGATTGTGCTGTCTGGCAAATAAATAATACAAATTGTCCAAAGGGCCCTTGCAGATATCAGGCAATACTTTTCTGGTTTTGCAGCTTCCAGACTGCTATTGGGCTTGTGCTACTGTTGTAAAAACATAAAACACTCTAGGAGTTGCTTTACTTTTTTCACTATTCTGCTTTTTGTACTAAACAGACGTTAGTACCAGAGTTTGTGCAGAAACATTCAACTCTAGAGGATGAACCAAATGCATTATATTTTGTCACTTTTTTCAGTGATGAAGCTCTTAGAACTGTTCTCTGACCAGAAATACAGCATTAGAAATTCAGCAGTTTTTTAAATAAAGTTTTCCACAGATGATCACTACTGAAGAAATGTAATCCTGCTTGATATTCAGTATATATTTTCTCATGACAGTTTTATGGTACAATTAAATTTCATACTTTCTTTTTCTACCACTCTGAATATGCATTAGAAAGCCAAGCATCATAATTCTAAACCAATTGGGTTGATTTGCTTGTTGAAATTCAGTTATTGCTTCTTTATGTGCATTTCAAAGAAAGGCCATGGGCTCTACCAGTATATTTAGAGTCAACACATGGTCACTGAAAGTCTAGGGCACATCAAAATTGTTATGCACTTTATGTGAAAAATGAAATAATGTAATTCTAAAATGGTTTATTGGAGTAACAAACTGTAGAGAAACAATAGAGCTAATGGAGGACTAGGGAGAGAGGCAGATTATGGAACACATCGTGTATTACTTGAAAATTATACTGCTATTTAGATGGACATAATAACTTAATAAGACTCATTTGAATGCAAAAGAATGAACATTGAGTTGATATTAACTTTTAATGCTTGTCATTTTACGTTAATTTATATTTTTAAATTATAGTCATTTTTTTTTTGTAATCAGACTGGCTAATTATACCTCAAACATGTAAATTTGACATGATGGCAAAACCAAATTAAAAAAAAATTCAGCAAAGTACTTGGTTATAAAGACCTATAATTCACTTAAACTGGATTCTGGCTGAGTTCCTCCAACCACACAAATCATTATGCTTTGCAGTAGCAGAATCTTTCAGTTTCTCTGAGATGATTTCTTTAGTTGATTTTACAAGGCGACAATGCTAACGCACTCTATTTGTGCAATCTTTTCCTGATCACCAATTTGACAATTTTTGAAGAAATCCTTCATCTAACCTTGATATTTGCAAATGCAGTTTTCGAAGATTCCCTCATGCTAAAAGCATCATTAACAAAAACATGTATTTCTAGCACCAAAATGGTCTCAAATTGGGATCATGAGCCCTCTTCTTAAACAGTACACAGTAAGTTATTTTTTTCAATACTAAATGTTGGGGTGCACTATGTGCTGGAAGAGAGATAGGCCCTGAAGGCCAGAGAGAGAGCCTCTTTCTTGGACCTGGAGGTGACCCTGGGAGTGCATCAAGGTCACCGGGGATGGGCTGAGAGAGGATTGTGGGTTTCTGGACAGTGTTGGGCCCATGAGATGTGATAATTGTAGGTAGTGACCTTCTAGGGTGTTGTTTACCTGTCACCATAACAGGCAATGTCTGTGCACTACCCCAGGTGATTGGGGGACACTGAGGTGAACATCTTTCCTGTTTATATGATGTGATGTCCTGTTAGGTACTGGTATTTAAGGGGATTTCTGATGCACAATAGTGGCTTTGCACCTTTTCCACCAGGTGTGCGGAGTCCATGCCCTTGCGTGATTTCTGCACTAAACATCTACTAACCTTCTAAAATCAAAATGTAAAACTAGTGCCTTACATTTTATATATCTGATTCCCCTCAGGGCAATTATTTTCCAACACATATAAAACAAAGTTACTGTGTCTAAGCATGCCAAATAGACAGAGCTTATATGGGAAATGAGCACTTTTTTCCCTTAACTTGCACTTTGGAGTTAGAGTTTATTTCATTTCTTTTATTGTGTTTCCAGAATTGAAATAATAAATTCCTTCTGTCAACTCTGTTCAAATAGCTTTTTAAGCGCTCATAACTCAGATGTCTTTAAAAAAACTAAATATTTAATCTTGAATGACCTTGAGCTTCATCAAATTGGGAGATACTGTGTGCAGAGCTTCCTGTACGGTGTTGAGCTGATAACCTTGTTGCACCAGCCCTCTACTCATTTGAAGTTCTTTCTTTAACAAGTATTTGTGTAATGGAATTCAATCATTTCACGAAATATTTTTTCCTTGCATACGACTGAGCAGATGAGATGATTAACATAAATAGCAATTTGAAAATCCTTACTCCTTCAGCAGGCCATTCTTTCTCCTCCTTCTGCCTTCCTTTAGGGTCAGCACTTTATTCATGTTGTCTTTCACAACACAGATTGCAGTGAAATCAGTAAGCTAAATTTTAACAAGGAAAATATTGACTCCAGCAAAACTCCAGTTGATTCAAGAGGGAAATTTCTCCTAAATAGTAATTTAAAGTTGAACTATCACTTTGGGGGTAAAAAAATGTACAGTTACTGCAAATATCTAGGTTAGGTGAAGTGAACCTCTGCTTCACTTACCTCCATGGAAATGTCAAAGCAAAAGTCTGTCCCTGAGTTTATGAAGTACTTTACAATGCCATCATAATTCCTCCTCACTCATCCGTGCCTCTAATCCATGCAAAGTCCTGAACACACAAAACTGTGGGTAGTGTCTCCTACAATGTTGAGAAAGCAGAAGTCCTCTGTTCTGCCTGCCTATGAGGGCTTTTGAGGAGCAGCAGGATGTTACAGTACTACCCTTGCTAAGGCCCTGCAGAGCTGAGGCAAATGTGCTACAAGGTCAGTGGCTCCATGAGTTCACTGACTGCAGCCAAAGGCTACAGGGGCAGCAGTTCAGTGGGGGGTTTGTGGTGGGTTTCTACCACTGCCCACTGGGACAGCAGCAAAGCCAAGGGCAGCCTAAAAGCAATTCTCCTTCCCATCAGGAGCAAAACTGTCAGTCTGTGGCAAGAGCTTGGTCTGCCTTATTTTCTCTAAGCTTTCTATGTGTGTAGGTGGCCAAACTCACAATCACACCCACAGCTAATTAATAATCCTTCTCATTCAATGGAGATTGTTCAAGCACCTGTATAAATGGCTCTGCTCTATCATCTCTTACCTGCTCTCCAATTGGACCCATAAAATGCATGTCATAGCAGTTACAGAGCACCAAGGTTTACACAGCCTCAATGCAAAGCAGTGAAAATTGAAGAACTTTGAAATTTTCAGACCATCCTTATGATAAGAACCTATCTTTTCAGTGGCTCAGAGCTGATTTTCTTTTATTAAAGCATCTTCCATAATAGCTAGTGCATGCTTACCATGCTAGTTACTTTTTTGCAATTATGTTATGCAGAAATAATTGGATTTCTGGGTTTAATTGGGCTCTAAATTAGCCATAGCTTTCATAAAATCTATTACAGAGATTTCTAATAGCAGCTTTTCCTGCTATTTAAGCACAGAGCATTTCAATGAGAGTGATTCACCAGAATAAAAAGTCTTGGCTGCTGTGAACTCTAGCACAAGTTCAGATTAATTATGGCAATTCAGGCACCATCCTTTTGTAATTAAACATTTGCTCAAAACATTACCCAGAGTGTATAACTGTGTCAAACAACTGGCTGTCCTTTATAAAGATATGATTTTGTTTTCCAGCTCTGTGGAAGATTAAGAAGCTTTGTGGCAGGTTGGCTCCTGATTATCAAGTTCAGAGGCAGAATCAGCACTTGCTTGCTTTCACCAGTCTTTTCACCAGCTTACCTGGGAGGAAGCTGCATGAGGTGTCCCTGTGATGTTCCTTCCCACCCATGGAGTCCTGTGCTCCATTTGCTGACCACTCCTGCACATGTGCTTGCATGGAAACATCCCACTATTGGCAAAACCAGAGAAGTAAAAATGCAATCAGCTATTTTGGAGAACATCCTGGGACAATTCCTTTGGCTTTGCTGCAGATGATTGAGGGGTGATGATGAGGTGATTCAGGGTTAAGAGAAACAGACCTGGCCCTTGTGCTTTTCCCTGGTTTCTGTCAGTGGCACTTCAGTGCAGCAGTATCTGTGATCCTCACAATCTTCACCATAACCTGTAGGCTAGGCTGCATTTTAGGCATCACTTTGATAAGGAAAGTGCTACCAGACAACATAACTCCTGGACCATAATGGTGCCTTCCGTACTTATGTCCTAGCCTGGTGGGGGACAGAGGATAAAACAGCAATCATTTCACTGTCAGCTGATTCCTGCTTACTGCCTGGCCCCGTGTGCCGTGTTTGCTGCACTAGTTGAGAGAGGCTAAGGTTTTGCTCAGTCCTTCCTCCTTTAGTCCCAGGTGAAAAATGAAGCTTCTCCCAGATCCACAACTCAAGGCTGTGTCAATTGTGTAATACTGAACTTGAGGATGGAGTGTGACCTAGCATGTCAAAACTCTGAAAGGATTTGAAAAGGCAGACTGATTGGGCTTTGGTTTTTTTGAGAACAAGTTAGCAAGCCTCTACCTGGTATTTTTTGCTCTGGGAAATGGACAATCTAAGAATATTTAAAATATATTGTAGTAAATTTGGCTTATTCTCTAATGCACTCACTCTCCTGACGAAGCCCACTTCTTTCCCAAGGATACTGCCAAAGGAGACAAGCCCCATATTTTTAAAACTATCCCAGAAAAACCAGAACACTCTTCCAGTGAGTCATATAAGTCTGAAAAATGTTTGCCCACATAGCAAAGGTTGGAATTCAGCCCCAGATTAAAACATGAGAATCTGAATGCCTGCAAATACATATTTACATGTGAACTACGTGGCCAAGCTTCCATTTTTTCTCTGCAGTTTTAGTCAATATGCTCATATGAGAAAAGTAGGATTAAGCCCACTGTACTACAGACACTCTAGGGCTCAGCTCTGTACCTGAATGCAGGTGCTCAGACCTACCTGAGGAGCCCTGGGGATCCCAGCCTTTTGGGTGTTGATCCTGGAGGGTGCATATCTCCCAGGGTTCAAGTGTCACAACTGCAACCCCACATCCATGACTGGGGCACTTGAACTTGCACAAGAATCCTGCATTTACACAGCTGAACTGATATCAAGAAGTCAAAACATTGAAAGAACTTTGGAAACTCAGGGACTTCATAGAACATCATACGGTATCACCATCAACTTCATTTATTATGTTACTATGAAATCCAAACAATATCAGACCTGAAAGACATGACACAAATCCAAATTTGCCAAAATTAAATATGAAGGTTGAAGCAATTCAGTTAAACCTTTTACTCTTGAATTTTTTTCCTTTTCCTTCAAATGCAGGAGACTTTGCATTTTCTGGCAAAGAAGTCCCCTAGTGACAGGGAGTGCCCCTCACAGATATACTTTAGGCAAATGGTGAGTTATAAAATTTCAGTGTCTTGCTGCAGATTCTTTTTGGCTTTTTTCTGTCCATAATAGCTTGAAAGATTCTTTGAGATCTACTTCAAGGCTGAGAACATTTTTTGTAAACTATCTGAGAAAATTCAAGGCTCTTTTGTGTGAATAATGAAAAAAGGTATCAAGGCATGTGTCAGCCCTCAATCCTTTTCCAGACAACAGCAGTTTCACAATTGACTTCAACAGAAGCAAGCTTAAACCTTCTAATTCATGATTCCAGTTTGCCACAGAAAAAAAAACCTTACTAAATTGTAAAAGTAATTTGGTGAATTGAGTCAATTCACCTAGTTAAATGATTTAAAAAGTGTAATCAGAAGAGATGTCTTATTAAAAAGCAGTATTAAAGTATATGAACTTCTTTTGGTGCCTGTTTCATACAACTAAAGGTTTATCAATATTCATCAATAGTAAATTCACCTACAGTGACTGTGAATAATGTGATGTTTAATATTCCCTAAATTTTTTAGATAACCTTCATGAAAAGTCATTAATTACAGTATTTATCTGCTACTCAAAAAAGAACATGATATAAAATGACAACTCAATTTTCCTTTTGACATTTCAAATACAACTAGGTCACATTAATCAATCAAAAATGTGCTTATCATACACTGCGGTCAATTATATCCCAACTATCAGTGACAGTTTTCTGGCTTGCAATCTGGACACATATACTGTCATGACAACTACATCCTTTTTAGCCCTTTTGTATTTTACAAGCAGTGCTATTGCTTGAAGCACATCATAAATGTACAAAAAGGGCATCAGATACTTCATAATCCCAATTCCATTTCTGTGTTATTGGTACATTTCCAAAGAATAAACTTTCAGTGCACTGAAATCCAAGAAAAATAGGATAAACTTCCCTTCTCTGAAGAGAAAGTTACACATTAAATAAAACTGACAGCACTACAAATAGAGTATTTGCATTTGCTGATTGCAAGGTAACGATTACAGCTCACCACTTTAATGAAGTCATAAACTAGTTGAGTTTACTTCTTTAGTTTATTGCATCATGATAACCTTTTATTTTGGAGTTGTAGCCATGTAAACTACGATTATTAATGATATCTCTGTCAAAGACATTATTAATACTGTTTGCCAGGACATTATTTATATTCTGGTCTATCTGTAAAGATCAGACTGTATCTCCCAAATGAACTTTGACACAGTTTTAAATAGAACTTCTCACCTTCAGACAAATCATATAAATCTTAACCTTCCTGTTTTTATTGAAATTATTAGAGAATGAATGATACACTCATAGATCTTAGGATACAGTATTTCTCCATTGGAAAATGCCGATTGGTGAATGGTGGAATTCATTAATTCAACAATACCTGACTCTAATTTTCCTTGAAAATACTTTCTGATAAGGAACAACAGAACACACTCAATTTTTTGAAGGAGAATTTTTTTTAAATTATCTTCTTTTCAAATATTTAAAATTACTTAATAATCCAGCATAAAGGAAAATTATGGAAGAAACAATTCAAAAATAAATTATCCAGAATTTTTATTTTAATAAAATTAATTTTGATGTATTTGCTCAGAATAGGAATTTGTTTTAAATTGCAGAGTTTCCCATGAAACAGAATAGGCAGGTTTTATGAGGCCACAGACTCAGTCAGGCTAAGGACACAAGCACTGACTGATGAACCTTCTTCCCACAGAAGCCCACGGGCTTCTGAATAATCATCCTCCATGATTTCCTGAAAATGAGAAAATAAGACTTTTCATATACACTTTTTTTTTTCATCTTTCTTGCATAAAGTTTGCTCCAACTGGCTCGTAGATGGAGGGCTGAGAAGGGAGAAGATGTGTGAGTTCTCAGCCCTTCCAAGTGCATGATGAGACACATCATACATCTTCCTTTGTAAGTGCCAGCAGCAGAATATGGAAATGAGAGGAAATTTGAATATCAAAAGTCATTCTCCAGTTTACCCACTCTTAAAGCCTGTCACAACACATTCCCAGTAGTAATTAGCTACCCTGTTCCAATTCAGAAACAAGGGTATCACAGAGGTGGTTGAATGACCCTAACTGTTGCAAATAATTTATTCAGGATAAAAACAAAGAGAAAGGAATTTTAAAACTGCTGCACATGTCTAACTGTTCAGTAATAGCTGTTTGCTTGGTTTTATTGTTTTTACATCTTATTTTGCTGCTGCTATACTCACTGGGACATTTAAAGGGTAATATAGTAATAATTTATGAAATAAGATAGTCTGATATGCAACAGTATTCCTAGTGGTGCATTTCGTTTCATATTAGCAATACAAAAACTGTAAAAAGCTGATGGTGGCAGTGGGTTCCCACTGAGACATACCCTATTACAGTGGTATCCATGTCAGCATGTCAGCTTTTTGCTTTTTAATCACAGCTTTGACATTCAGTGACTACAGTGTTTTTCTTTCAAAAATCATATAGGTTTTCACCCAGGAGCTACAATCATTTAGATGACATTCCTTCTCCTACATGAAAGCAAATTAATGAAAGGAGTGCTGGTAACTTCCATTGAGGAAGACAGATGTACCAATACTATTTGTGTGTGCCGGCTGTAAAGAAAAAGCCCTTCCTTAACCCATAGCTTGAGCCCGAGTAGGTGCTACAATGGGACATCAGAGAGTGGGGAGCATTCCTATGGCAATCTGAAGGTACATTTCTTTTGCCCTCACAAACATTAGTTATGCTACCAGTGCACAAATACACATGAAATTTGTCAATGAAACCTGACCTTTTGATATTTAGGTAATGTAGTATACCCAAAACAAAGAAAGGCAAGACCCAGAAATTCTGACCTACACTTACAAAGCTAAAATTAAAATGTTGATGAGAGAGGTATGCTGATATATTGGTCAGCTCAAATAATTGGACTTAGTGAAAAATGGTCTTTCAATCCCTGGAAAAAATCTTAATACTTCAATAGTTTTCTCATCAATTGTAAGAGAACTTTCTCTGAGACCTTTGCCATTGCCTGAAGTGTGGTCAGACTGCCAGCCAGACCTCTTGCTCCAGAGGGGGCAGAAAGCTTCCTGTACAAAGCCTTGTTTGGATTTTAGTGATGCTTTGAAAGAGAGATACTGCATGCCCACAGGAGAAAAGAGTAGGAGAGGGGCTTTAACAGATAGGCAATGTGCAGTGGCATAGGCTCTGCCTAAGGATCACCTTATTTTCCCCAACGATGTCTTTAAAATTTAATCATCCTGGTTCTACAAAATCATTGAATCTATTATTCAATCTTTAGCTTATTTTCTTTAAAATCTTTTCATTTCCAGACTTTTATTATACTACCATCTCCCATCAGAGAGATCATCTTTGTTAGAGTAAACTGAAAGTCACTGGTTATGACAAAAAGGAATTCCCATTAACAAGTCATCATCTAATCATTTTAGGATCTTCATATTCTATTATCAGCTTTCTTATCAAATACCACTTCTTAATGACAGGGATTTGACTAATACTGTGTGAACTCTGTTAATATAATTTGAAAGTTACAGCCAAGTGTGTATTTATGGAATAAGGCGTCATCTTTTTCATGCTTGCACATAATTTTAGCTTGTGATTGGATCAGCTGTGAATGTTGAAAGTTAATTTTCATCAACTGGGGAAGGAGGAATAGAGTTATCAGCATTTTCTGCTGCATTAAAACATACTGGCATTGAATTCAAGGGGCCTCAAAGAGAATCAGATTTCCCTTCTCTACATCCACAAAATTTCCTTTGTGGGTGACAGAGGCAATCTATCCATTTAGTACTTTCTTTGAGGGCTGTGGTACAGCTTGTATATGAGATATGTAACTTTTACTGTATTTCAGCTGGTTTCAACAAAAGCCAAGCATTAGGGAGAATCCAGGCCCCTTCAGTCCCAGTCTTAAACCCTATGCAGCGAACTCGATGCCTGATTAATTTCTGCCACCTCCTGCACTCTGAAAGGCCAGCTTTCTTTCCCTATGTTCCATCTGTTGCCGGTCCAGATCTTACCTTAACCTGAGTTGTGTGAGTCAGCTGTCCTGGCTCCCCAGAGTGTGGAAATTATACACTCGTGTAACACATCACCTCATAATTATAAGTCTACATGAAACCATGTTAAAATGGAGAGGAAATGTATCTCTTCTCTTTATTTTTGTTCTGTATGTCTTGTTCCTCATATCTCTAATTCAGGGATAAGCCATATGATGCAATACATTTGAATTTAACATAGTTCACCTTCCATCAAGCTGAAGACACAATTCTTAGGTAATAGCTTGGGGAAATGTTCTCCAAGCCAGAAAAACAAATTCAGCAATTTTTTTTATGGTCTTGAAAAGACAAATACAGATTTTAATCCCTTTCTCATTGGTGATCTTCATACCACCCTTCCACACAACTAAAAAAATTTTGTTTATTTTTTGAAAATAAAATCTTCTATGGGAAAAAGACACTTTGGATTTATTTAAGACATATATACTCTACTAATGAGTAGATATCAACTAACAGAAATAGAATTTTGCTTTATCTTTTCATAGGTAGACTGACTCCAAGATTCTGAATGAAGAAAACCATTAATGAATTTATAAGGCTTTTCTTTCTGATTGAATTAAAAACTTAGAGATCCCTATCTGAAATCATTTATATAGCATCACAGAACTTCAGAGAAAAATTTCCTGTCAATAGACTGTTCACAAGACAGCCTCCCAGTGGCAAAATGCTGGGCAGTAAGGTCAGGCACTGTCCTTTCAGTTTGTGTTTATACAGCATCTACCACTGGCTCAGGTGAACACCTGGTGTTCTCAGCTCTAATACCACATAAAGAGCAATATATTTTTTATTAAGTACATTGTCACAGAGTGAAATAGGTATCATAAAATGACAGCAAATAGAGCAAAACTGTCCATATGACCAAGTTACCTATTTGTGCTTCAGTATTCTTGGTGTCTTTGTTACAGGAATCCAGGTAAGGGGATAATGTAGGCACAGTAATGCTAGTGAAAGTATTTACTTTGATTTCCATGAGCCTTGCATCATGCTTTTACTTCCTAATTTGCAAAATCTGATAATTCACAGTACAGCCCACAGAGTTATTAATTTGAATTAGTGACGTTCTCCACCTGATTGATTTTAAACCAATTTATATAGGCTTGTCTGTTTAAGCTGTTAATGCTGTTGAAGATTACTATGGTATTACTGCAGCCTGCAATATTTCGAAGATTATGGTGCTGTATCTCACCAAATCCTCAAAAAGGATTTGACTTTCCACACCACTTCTGGTCATCTAAGAGCTATCACTTGTGAAACAAGCCCCTGAAAGCCTGGGCCAACTGTGGTAAGTGTCAGAAAACAACATTTACTCTGCTGAAAGAGCTAGAGCAGAAATTCAACTATTTAGCATAAAAACAGAGAACACAATTTTGTTTTGTCCAACTTCAGGTACCTGGATAAACATTTTGGTTAATTAAGCTGTGAAATTCTTTGCTGGGTTTAGAGATTCATTGTTTAAATTCAGCCTGTACTTTCCTTTGTGATTCATTCATTTTAGTGAAGAATTACCCATTTAAAACAAGTACTGGTTTTGCAAACATGAAAGGAATACCTTAATAAATGTAAGTCACTTCTCTGCTTTAACTGCACTGGGAAGATAGATTACTGTTGTAAATTAACCCACATACAGATTTTATGCTCTCTTGCTCCTTAAAACAAAACCAGTGCATGGCTAAGTAAACCATCTCTGAAAATATGTGGCTCCAATTGCTCAGCCAGGGCAGAAAACATTATTTATAATCTCCAGCCTTGGTTTGAAAAGTTTAGCTGATGACAACAGCCTGCAGAAGAAAGGGAAACAGAGCACCATCTGCTGTACAGCCCTGCAAATGTTTCAGAACAAAAGCTGCAAGAAAACTGTCTTACCTTAAGCTTTCCAAATAGTTAGGATTTATGGAAGGTCACTGTCATCCAAAAATGCATGACCATGAGCTTTAGATGGACAGAGTCAAAAATTAGAGAGACACATGAAGACCCAGGGTTCAGAGTAAGTTGTCAAAAGCTACAGGGAGAAAACAGAGCATGGACTGTTGTTTCTTTGTAGCATGTAGCATGGCTGTGATTTTTAAAAGTACGGAATTTGACAGCCTATATATGTATATCTATATGCTACTATATTGACATGTCATTTGGCAGACCCTGCAGCTCAGGCTAAAACACTGTTGTGATAAACCACTCAGAAGTTGTGCTGGTATGCCTACACCTCAGGAAAAGGAAAATTAAGAAGCTCAGGGGCCACATCTCTGTGCAAATCCTCCTCATGGTCAGTAGCCATCTGAAGATGAGCTTTTTGAAGGGCCTTTATTTGCGAAAGATCTTTGGGGGAATCTCAAAAAGCAGATCAGGTTTAGGCAAGCCTGTCACAGACTGCAGAGGATCCAAGAGTTAGGAAAAGTGATGCCAGTGACTCCTGAAGCACCCAGCAGGCCTGAGGGTAACCTGTCTTCAACACATCCGACATGAACCATTGATCAGTACACGAGTGATGGAAACTGATTGATTTCTGTCCTATGAGTAGAAAAGAAGCTTCACATTTCAGACTTCAAAGTGCCCAAATCAACATCAAGACCATCACCCCTAGAAGATGAGGAAAAGCTACCTCTTTTAAAGACTATAGACTTCATAGCCACCAACTGAAAGAGCACATAAGGTGTGTAATGGCCCCTTCCCAGTCCTTAAGAGAATGAGGGACTCTCCATAAGCCTGACATCCCAAGATACACACCATGTCTCTTTATCAGTTGCTCAGAAGAGTCACTGCGGCTCTTCTAAATTGCCCACTAAATAATGGGCAATACAAATGAGCAATAATCACAGAATCACAGAATATGCTGAGTTGGAAGGGACCCACAAATATAATCAAGTCTAACTCCTGGCCCTGCACAGGACCATCCCCAAGAGTCACACCATGTGCTTGAGAGTGTTGTCCAAACGCTTCTTGAACTCTGTCAGGCTGGTGCTGTGACCACTTCCCTGGGGAGCCTGTGCCAGTGCCCAACCACCCTCTAGGGGAAGAACCTTTTCCTGATATCCAACCTAACCCTCCCCTGACACAACTTCAGGCCGTTCCCCTTGGTCCTGCCACTGGTCACCACAGAGCAGAGATCAGTGCCTGCCCCTCCTCTTCCCCTCACGAGAAAGTTGTAACTGCAAGGAGGTCTGCCCTCAATCTCCTCTTCTCCAGGCTCAACAGACCAAGTGCCCTCAGCTGCTCCTCATACAGCTTCCCCTCAAGGCCCTTCACCATGTGTGGTGAGGCCACACCATGAATCCTATGTTTAATTTTGGGTTGCTCATTACAAGAAGGATATTGAGGTGCTGGCACATATCCAAAGTTTTGTGCAACAAAGTGATAGTTGCACAAAACCTGCACAAAAAATCTCCAAACCAACACCAACCTAACAGAGTGATAAATAGAGGGGGGTTACGTATTTGTTATAGCATCACAAGAGGAGCAAGAATGAAAAAAAAGGACCATCTAAGCAGCTTTTCAGGTGGACAGATACCAATGAAATGCAAACGTGGAAGCAGAGTGATCAAACATCTTTGTGACCTGGTAGAAAAGGTTGGCAGTGTTCTGCTCACTTCAGCCCTATCATTCACTTAGCATGGTTTCAGTCATCCTAGAAAAAAGACTGATTCAACCCTTCCCTATTTTTAAGAGCAGTAGAAAACTTTTGATTGTTTTCCACGAGCTCTAAATCATGTCCATGATGTATAAGGATATTTTATTGCATTGACCAGCCAGAAGAAACACAAGCCATTTCTGACTCCTTCTTTTAGAGGAAAAAGCTGTACTTTGCCACTGTCACTGCCCTTCTACAGGCCTCTGTAAATAAGAAATCAGAGTTCCTCACACAACTCACTCCATATCAATCATTACCAAGTCAGACAGCTCTATTAATAGCCTGCAGAGATTTACAATCCACTCTTTGGTCCAGTTTACAAAAGCACCTGGACAAGACCCCAGAATGAAAGGGTAGTCACGGTCTGGTCTGTAGGGAATCCTTAATTGGATGGAGCTGCCATCGTCATCCTAATTTGGACAGAACTGCTTTTGTCATTGCCATTTCATTTGGATTTTGTGTGCTGCTGCTATGTCAAGATACCATTTATATGATGGTTGCTTTATCTCAGAATTGATGCCCAGCAGCTGAAATTGTATAAAGCAGTAAAGAGCTGTCTTTTGCCATGAGCTGGTGAATTAGGCTGATGGCAACGCATGAGGAGAGGTTGAAACAAATGAGGAGCAGAGGGGAGCAGGCAGGTGGGTTTGCAGCCTCCATCACAGCCTCCCATACTCTGTGCCAACAGGCTGAGAAACAGTGGAAACATTCCCATCAGGGTGACCCTAAAGGATGGGATGGTGAGTCTGGATATCACTGACAGACCACACTGGGGAACACACAGGTGAAGGTGTGGGGCGGGTGGAGAGAACTGAGGATGCTGGCAGGCAGAGCAGCCTACTGTGGAAGTGGCCTGGTCAGCAGCATCCACCAGTCAGGCGAACATGGGAATACAGAGTTAAATCCAGAGAGGAGATTAACTACAGTAACAGTCAAGGGGAGATTAACAACTGGATTTTACTTCAACAGTTAAGCTGTCAGTGACTAGCGAAAACAACTAAACCAAAAGAAAACCAGCAAAAGCAGGCAGATTTCACCCTAAAACTGAGACCCCAACATATGAAGGAAGCAGAACATTTCAGCACCTTTCTGTCTCTCCCCCTTCACTAGGCACATTCACAGGGTTCATTAAGTCCAAGAGAGAATACAGGAAAAGCCATCCTCCTTCCTTGGAGAAATGCAGTACTGTGATCATTCAGACCAGTCTGGGATGAAAACATCTGTCTGAAAACTCTTTTTTTTTTCCTTCTGCTGAAGTAACAAAATCAAAATAGTATCCTTCCGTTTATTCTGTAGCTATAGAGGCTAAAGAGGTTTAGAAACATCATATTTCTCATAGCTATTGAATTGCAGATGTTTTTTCATTTCTCTTAGTTTGTATCACTTCACTGGAGTGAGTGACCAGTTGAAAGTCTACAGCATTATACCAACTGTTTTCAGGAAAAAAACCATCATGAAAACCTTCTTTAACAAAAAGAGGGCTTTGGGTATGAAAATATGGCCACGTTCTTTCTGTTTTACTCCAGACCACAGGAATGTTTTGAATTCACACACACACAAAAAGAAACTGTTATGTTAAATTAATATGTGCTTTCTTAGAAAATTCAATTTTGCACCAAGTAACTTCTCTCAAAAATATATATATGAAGAAGTTCAAAGAACACAGTCTGTAGTAGTACTCTTAATATAAAAAATTTAGAAAGCTGACTAAAAACCTTGAGATAAAGACACATCTAATGCTATTACAGTTGCATTGTTGTGCTCCCTTTCTCCTGAGATTCTGCTGAATCTAGGGCTCCTAGATGACTGCAAGCAGTAATGGTGTCCTAAAACTAAGACCAAATGTAAAAGAAATGCAAAGCAGTTTGTGAACTCTTCCTGTCCACGGAACCAATTACATAATTACAGACTGCCAAACCATTCTGTGTTTTAATTGCTGTTTGAGATTTCACTGCATCCTGAAAAATAAAATTCTGTTTGCTTTTCAATTAGTGCCCAGGAGATATTTAAGAACAAAACTGCATGAAAACAATGACAATACTAGAGGTTTTATTGAGAAGAGTGTCACTTAATTTCCTTAATTTCATGCATTTCCCAAAAGAACAGAACACATAATTCTTTGCCTATCCCTTGTTCTCTACAATTCCCAAGTGTACCCCACTGATTTTCAGTCCATAGAGTGCAGGGTGAAGAAAAACAATAACTTTATAGAGAAAATGTTTATTTAAAACCCTTGATTCAAAGCCCTAGGGTATCAAAAGATTAGTTACTTTTAAGGACTGTACTAAAGGTGACTTTCGGCTACCTCATTATGGAAAAATGCAAAGCAAATAAACCCTGCTATTCAAAGCAGCAAGATAGCAACTCAGAAGCTGTTACAAAGCCAGCTGGTTTGACACCCAACAGACCAGCAGAAAGAGACCAAAACAGGCACTGATAATGACTGTCTCAGTGACAAAACATAAATGCTACATCTTCCAGAGGAAAAAAAATCCTTGGTGCTTTATTGTAATCTCCAGATGGAAAAGGAACGCAGAGAATAAAACTCTACTGCCCTGTGAGGTCCCACAAGGATGCCCTCAAGCATATGATGGACCAGATAAACAGGACCATGAGGAGGAAATCCGGTGGGCATTACTGCCTCTTCCCCAGGTTGCTAGGAGCCAGAGAGCCTCCGTACCCACAGCCGTGATTTGCGGGGCTTTCATGCCAACCCCTGAATCCAAGGCTGGTGCTGACACGCTGCCTCACTCCAGCATGACTGTGGCCCATATTGGGCACTGTTGTCAGAGCCAGGCGGGCTGGGGGGTGCTGAAGGTTCACCCCACACGTAATGGGCAGAGGAGTGGGGCACAAGGGGTGTTGGGTGTGCAGAGCCGCACAGAGAGCCATGGTCATGGGGCAGAAGCTCTGAATGCAGTGGAGCCTGCTCCAGGGAAAACAAAATGCTTGACAGTATCAAAGGAAATCAATATTTATTCCACTCATAAACCACTCCCACAGTCTCCTTATAAAACTCAGGACTAGAAATAGTGAGGAAGGGCTACTGTCACTAGACCTTGTTTTTCATTAACACAGTATGGTAGGATGATCCTGGCTGGACAGCAGGTACCCACCAAAAGCCACTCCATCACTTCCCTCCTCAGCTGGACATGGGAGAGAAAATAGCACAAAAGGCTTGTAGGTCAGCATACGGACAGGGAGAGATCACTGACCAGCTACGGTCACGGGAAAAACAGACTCAACCCAGGAAAAATTAATTTATTACCAATGAAATTAGAGTAGGGCAGAGAGAAATAAAATCAAACCTTAAAAACACCCTCCCCCAACCCCTCCCTTCTTCCCAGGCTCAAGGTCACCCCTGGTTTCTCCCCGTCCTCTGTCCCTGCACAGGGGGATGAGGAACAGGAGCTGCAGTCAGTTCCTTGCATGCCTGGCCATCAAGACAGTTTTTAACCCACTGAAGACTGCAGCTGTCCAAGCCATGGGAAGCCAGTTTCTTCAGGAGAACGCCATGGGAGGCAGCATCAAAGACTTTACTGAAGTCCAGGTAAATGACATCCACAGCCTTTCCCCCATCCACTAAGTGGATGACCTCGTCACAAAAGGAGCTCAGGTTGCCCAAGCAGGACCTTCCTTTCCTTAAGCCCTGTTGGCTGGGCCTGATTCCCTGGTTGTCCAGTACATGTTGCATGACAGCACTCAAGAAGCTCTGCTCTGCTCCATGACCTTCCCTGGCACCGAGGTCAGGCTGAAGGCTTGTACCTCCCTGGAGATACCTCAGCAGTTACCTTTGGCCAGAAATTTAGTTACTTGGCCTTCTGTGTCTATTCAGCCCTGTATCACAGTAGGAGGAAGGTAGTGAATATTGTTTCCACAACGGTGAAAATGAATGCAGATCTAAAACGTGAGTATTTGGCAGAAACTTGCTCAAGCTGCCATCTAGCCAGTACTTATGGGCATACACAGAGCACAAATGAAAAGACAGTAACTTGTGGAAACTTCCTAATTAGCTTTGCTGGCATAGACGGATTACTTCCCAGAAATGAAAGGCAGGAGGGCCTTCTATCAGCCTCTGAAGTTCAGTATTTTTTATTTTAATTATGCATTACCTACACTAAGGCCTTCTTTTGTGATCAAAAGGACTTTGGGAAACAAACCAGCAGCCAGAATTAGAAATGCTGACTGAGGAGCAGATGTAGAGGATACCATACCTCACACATCAGCCAAAACTCTCAGATCAGCAATAGTCTACAGATGTAATGTGTAGATGCTGCAACAGTCAGTTGACCTGAAGCTAATTTGCTTTAGAATCACTGAATATCTCAAGCTGTAAAAGACCCGTAAGGATAATTGTGCTCAACTCTGTCGTCCTCACAGGACTAACTAAAGCAAATGGCTAAGAGCATTGTCCAGATGTTCCTTGAGCTCTGGCAGGCTTGGGGCTGTGACCACTTCCCCGGGGAGCCTGTTCCAGTGACATATCAGTGAAGAACCTTTTTCTAACACCCAATCTGAACTTCACTGATTGTTGTTAGATCACCTTAGAGGTTACTAACAAGAGTAACTAACAAGAGTAACACAGAGCAGATTTTTCAGATATTCTAGCTAGGGAAAAAAAAGAACAAAGGAGAATTACACTTGTATTTGCATCAGAAACCCTGACACAGGATGTTTTCCTGCCAGGAAACGGAACATGTATTACTTACCATCTACTGATTTCTCTTTAACCACAGACCAACACTTAGCAACACTTAAATAATTTCAAAATGTGTTTCAGGGAAAAAAAATCTTTCCTGGACACATTCACAAATACTTGTAATGGCAAGGAATAAATCTTAAATGGATCCAGCTTTGGCTGGGATTCACCTTAGCTCACATTAGGAATCTGCATTGTAGCACTTGCTTCTAAACTAACTTCCTAGTCTCTATCAGCAGTGGAAAAACAACTGCTATTGGAGTAAAATTTCTTGGACTCACATTATATGTCCACCTTAGGATGAGATGAATCAAGTTACAGAATTTCCTTTAAACGGTGGTCTAGAACCATTAATTCAGGGAAGTTTGATGTTACGAATCCAACACATTATTCCAGTAAAGGAGATCTACGTTTCCTGATGCACGAGTCCCTCATTAGGCAGTGTGAGAGACTGAAATGTTAAAGGTTAATGACTCAAACAATTGCAAAAGCAGCAGGATGCTGTGCTCTAATCCACCTTAGGGGTGGGTCCTAGCAGGTAGCACCAAAGAACATTTGAAAAGTAGTACCTGGTATATTGTATAAACAGCAGTCAAAAATCCTTCTCTTCCATCAGAAAGTTATGAGGTTCAGTATTATTACAGTGAGCATAAAGAACTGAGTTGCACCTAAGTTTTACATGAATGCAACAGAAATAACTATGAGCTACTTCAGAACTGTTATCCAATATAGCTATGCATAAGACCATTAGCAATAATTACATAATTTTGTATCAGTACAAGTTTGCAACTCAAAGGAGTGCCGTATCAAAGGACACCAGAGACAAAAGCTAGGGCACTCTGAGGGAAATAAACTGAATGTACTATTAGTAGCAGAAATGTTTGTATGGAAAAACATCTCCATTCCTTCAAAGTTCACATTCTGTTTATTTCCTAGTAATTTTCTAAGGTGATATAACTAGACTGTTAACTTTAAGGAGAAAATAAACTGCAAGACACAAACTCTGTTCTGAACCAGGTACCAGAGCCTGGCCAGCAAGGTTTCTCCTTGTTGCTGTCTGAAGACAATGGGCATTATGTACACTCCCTGAAGAGTTTGCTTTTCAACAATTTTAACAACAAAAACAGGCACAAATGACATACAGGAGGTTCCCTCTGAACAGCCAAAAACACCGTTTTTACTGTGAGAGTGACCAAGCTCTGGCAAAGGTTGCCCATGTGGGTTGTAAAGTCTCTGGCCTTGGAGATATTCAGAAGCCAACTGGACACAGTCCTGGGCAAACAGCTCTATGTAGCCCTGCCTAGGCAGTGGGGCTGCAGGTCCCTTCCTACCTCAATCCTTCTGTGATTCTAAGATGTTTTTAGAAGTTCTAGGAGCTACTCTCCTAGTTCTGCTGCTTATGCTCTGAAAGGTACTTCTTATTCAGTTTACCAGCTACTTCACATCCATGAAAAGAGGATGCAATATCCATCATTCAAGTCTCAGAAGTCACTTTTTCTCTTTCATTTCTATGTTGAATGTGGGTATTAAAAATCTAGAAGGTGGGGGAAGGAATGTTCTTCCCTGTGTCTTTGTACTACACATGTACAGGCAACTTTGTGCACAGAACAAAAAGAGAAAGAGAGATGGGGTAGGGGTATTGATTTTTTGTTTGACTCAATACTGTATCACAGGCTCTCTGAACCTTCTAGCATGACCCCAAAGTGAATAAATGACTGGTGTATCTCCTTTTTTTTTGGCAAGACATCACTCCAACATTCCAATCTTCAAGATACCAGCTCTAAAATGATATTATGGTATTTGTGCTTACCAGTGAACTGATTTGAAAAGCAACACTTCTTCCCACCACCTCCCTTCCCAATTAAGGGGAATACAATGCTGTAATTTTGGGAGTAAATTAAGAAAAAAAGAAATTAAAACTGTGTTCATTACTAATGAAAATGTTGTTGATAATGTGAAGGCATTCAAGTAAGTCTTCTGCATTCAGAAATAAAATATGTTTGCATCACATGAGACTGTTGAAATACTTTCTTGTCCATTAGAAAACCATAAGAAAGTTAAGCAAACATTGACCAAGGATAAACATTTCAAAATCAGTAGATCTAGACAATTTACAGTAGGAAACCATGAAAGAATTTCTGGAAGAATGCTGCTGTTAATAGGTTCAATAAATCTTAGAATTCCCAGAAAACTCCACAAAACAACTTAACTAATTTTAATATTATTTAAAATACGGAGTAACTTTTAGTTAAGACTACTATGAGACTATTGTCACACCAAAAAAATATTTTAAAAGTTGCAATACAATTATCTGGAAAGAAACTAAAAGGAAATACTACAATCAGAAGCAATCAATGTACTTTCCAGGAAAATAAAGCTTGTCAAAATAATGTTATATTTATTCCTGAATATATTTTTTTGTTCCGTGAAGTTGAAATTACACTATGCAGAGAAAAAACAGAAACACAAAAAAACTGCAAGGTTAACTGGCCATTCTCAACAAATAAGATTTGATAGAAAATCATTATCAAAGAGCTGTTTCCAGTGATGTTATGAAGGACAACATTATTAAAAGCTTTCACTGGTAATTTGGAAGTAAGTATGAAATCATGGCTGGTGAAGTCTGCAGATGACAATACCAGGTAAGATGATAAACAGTGATAACAGCAGCAATTCCACAGCTGTATCTGCATTACTGTGATGAAATGGCATTAGGCTGAGCTCATTTTAACAAAGACAAATGCCTTTACAGCAAGGAATGAAGATCTAAGCCCAGGAATAGAAAGTATGCTAACATGAGCACTCAATGTACAAATTCAGAAATTACTAGGAAAATTTTACCTATGTATTAAAATTACCAAATCCTTAACTATACTGAAATCCTGTATATCATATTTTATGCTGTGCCCAGATTTTAAGGAGGCTTCTGGAAAACTGATGAAGGTATTAAAAAGAGCCACAAAACCTAAGGGATGTGTTTGAGTAAAAGTTCATGAACTCGATTTGTTTGACTTATCCAAAATGAAACTGAGCAGCGATTTGATTACTACATTTAAGTATCACCACAAGGAGAAACTGCAAGATATTAAGGACATCTTTACCCTAGTGGGGAGAGGCATAAAAAGAATCCACAGCTGAAACCTAATACCAGAAAAAATGCAAATGAGACACGAGGCACACACATCACTGTGAGAACAACAAACCATTGCAACAAACAGGCAAAGGGGAGCATTTTCTTTCTTCTTGCACTCAGACCAGGAACGGACATCTCTCTGAAAGGCATAGGCTCGCTGAACAAAAGTTATGCTTTGGTCAAATAAATTATTGGGTTCATTACAGCTGTAACAGGGAGAAATTTGATGGCTTGTGATATACGACTGATGAGACTAGATGAACTAACATCCTCTCCCTAAGACCAAACTTTATTATTTGATTTATCAGTGATTTATGCTGCCATCCATTGCTGGGGTATCTGAGCACTTTCATATTAAATCAATAGCAAAATCCTTAATGGACTTCAAGGAGCTTCTGAAACGTCTACTTTCAGAAGTAAAACTAATTAGAGGAGGATTTCTGAAGAGGTCAGAAAGTCTGTATTTATCCTTCTTGTTAAAGGCAGCATATTACTGTATTTCCTTTGTGCTTATATAGTATTTTGAAGCAGTGAGCCAGTGATTTCAGTCAGGCACAGTACTGCTAAATGGTTCTGTTTAAGAAACTCAGTTCAGTTCGTCTCCTCTAATGCCTGCCATGGTGCCAGTGGGTATCATGACAAAACTCTCTCCAATTTCCAGTGCTGTTTATGGCAATGGACTTGCTTTACTGACACACAAAAAAAATTGCATCCTCAGAGAGTCATAATTTAGATGAAAATGAAGAGTGCTAGTACGCACAAAGCACCACAATCTACTCCTTAAAAATTACACTGCTTCACAGACACAATACCACTCTATGCAGAGAACAAGCTCTTTCATATATAGTTATATATATATATAAAGTTTAAAGTATTTTGTCATAGGATGTGGTATCCTCAAAATATATGTATTTTGCAAAAGGGTATTAATTGAAATTTGGACTCTAAAATTTATAAAAATACTTAAGTATTTTTTGTACAAATATGTGAAACTTCCCAAGGTATTCTTGGACAAATGTACACTAATAAAGTGACTTCTAATTAATTTAGAGACTGCTTGAGGTCTAGCACATAAAAAACACAGCATATTTGCTAGCCACTCCATTCTTCTTACAATAGCAAACCGTTAATACTTTATTTTTCAAGTTAAATCAATTTTCATTAATTACACCCTATCCTTCTGGGCAAAGAATAATCAAAATAGGCAAAATAGGATTACTGCAGAAATAAGATATTGATCTAGTTTTTAAGCAGTATCCAACCATCACTAATTTTTGCTCAGTTTATTCATTGTTTTTATGGACCAGTGAAGAAGGTACTTCTCAAAATCCTGTGTGTTTCAATGGGCTATTTGCAGCTGTTCATTTTTCAGCCAGAACAATTTTACATACTGTGCACTCTATTGCATTCTGCAATCCCTCTAAAACTTTGTTTGGGCCTTTTGAAGTCATAAATCAATTTTCTCTCTTTGTACCTTCACAGAAAGAAGAGCTGATTGAAGATTGCTTCTTCCTTAGAGGCTGTCCAGCACCTACAGGAACAGGGCAGAGACCAAGCCCTTCTCTGCACACCAGGTGCCCTGGCAGCCAGGTGCTCACCCTGCTCTCCAAAGCCCCGCTGAGCCTGTCTGCCTCAGGCAAGCAGAATGGCTCAGATCACCTCCTTTTAATTGTAATGGCTTCAACAGCCAGCTTTCTTCCTGAAAGCATGCCTCTAGTAAAAACCCTTTATCTCTACAGAAAAATAAAGATGGTTAAAATTTTGAAATAATCTATACAAAGCTGAAAGGGAAACTGAATTTATTCCCCAAGTTACAATCAAGAAACACACAGCACTGCTTATGAACTACACTGGGTCAAGAACACACTTAGATGCCCAGACATGTGCTCGTGCAGTAGCTCTGTGGAGAAAGCACCATGCCTACTCCAGGGAACCCTTCTGGCTTGAACTAGTACAGTTATCTTACTACATCAAACAGTCCTGAAAGCACAGACCTGGTGGCAGAAGACATACAACAGCCAGCGAGATCCAGAAAGATCAGAAAGGTAGAGTGACACCAACTCCTGGAGAAGACAGGCAGCAAGTAGACTGGAGGGGTAGTGAAGAAAGGAGACAAGCCAGGAACAGCAAGCAGAAAGGATGAGAAGCAGTAAACCCCCAAAACATCAATTTTACCCACAAGACTGGTGGATAATATCAAATCAAAAGACAAACGTATATAACACACTTTCGGTAGCAAAATTGGGTTTTTTTATTTCTTGGGCATAGATCTGCAATCCAAATTCACCTTGAATAATACTATCCATGGCATAAAAATGTAAAACAAAAGAATAAAGTAACACATAGCAAAATATTTTAAAATTTAAAAAATAGCAATACCAGTGACTAGTCAGAACTGCACTGAATACTTGACAGAAGTTATATCCAATAGGCAACCAGAGTTTCCTAGACACCAGTGAGACACAGTAGGTCAGCATTACAAGGCTAAAACATCAGCTTTAATTAAATTTGATGTCCTAGTCTTAAACCATGAGTTAAAACTGATTATATTGCCTTAATTTTCTTGGAAGTCTAAAAAAACATACCCTAAATACTCATTAATTCAACCACAAAGATTTGCAGTTTAGGATAACTTCTACATCTACACTTCTGTATTCCAAAGCTATTCTTATAAATATTACAGACTGATTTAATGTGAATTACTCTAGTAAAATGTGTACAGAAATGACTGGCAGAACATTAACATTCATAAGACATAGAAGAAAAAATGGACCTGTTGTACCCAGATTATAACTCTGAAAATGAGGGCATGATATTAAATGACCCAAAGGAAAAACAGGAGGGAAAGTGAAGGTAGTAGAAAATGCTAATAAATTGCTCATCTCAGTTTAATAATTCAATACAAGCTGCATAAAATAGAAAGGCCACTTAGGAAGGCACAAAAAGCATTTTTAGCTATCTGTGTTCAATGCAAGTAATGAGAAAATTAAAGACAGCACAATCTAGCATTTCTCCAAAGTGGTGAAAAGTGGTGAGAAAGCCACAGGAAAGCCCCAAGTTTGCACTCTGTGGCCTTAGAGAGGTCTGAAGTGCAGAAACAATCCCTAGCAAACAAACTTCACAGTCTCTTTTCTCCCCTTGCAAAATTCTGTTTGGTTTCAAGTGAACATTTATTAAAGCAAATCCCCAAATTTTTGCTTTTCTCTAAGGAGGCAAATCAATAAATTATCTGTGGAAAAGAGCACAAGGAAAGGAAAGGGAATTTGAGTGAGAATATTAGTTCAGCAGGTACTTTGAAAAGTAGTCATAGCACTTAAAGACTATAGGCTTAGATTATATGCTTAAAGGCTTCTAACAGACTTACGTTGGGAATATAACATGCCTGTATTTTACAAGTTTGGCACTCTTAAAACAGCAACAAACTATATCAGACTTGAGACATCCTGCTTTTGCAGACCTGTTCTGGTAAAACAGTGCAAGGAAATTTCTAATTTCTAATCTATGAGTAAGGCCCATGACCCATGTTCCCAAATGAGGGTGTTAACGTGCTAATCTCTGGTTTTGACACAGATGCTGAAATTGGGGTTTGGTTGTTGGTTTTCAAGGGTCATGCAGAATTCTAAAGACAGCAGGCCAGGAACTAACAAGAAAATGCAAATAACTGCATCATTTCCCTTCCCCTTTTAGCATGACCATTAAGAAACAAGTAAAACTAGTACAACAATACAGCAGCAAGGGGGCAGTTATTTCTAGTTTCAAAGAGTTTAGATAGGGTGATACTAAGGATCTACAGTGACAAGTTACAGTTCTTTCCCTTGGAATTCACAGTAAACAAGGAATCAGTCTTTTAAGAGGTATCTGCCCATCCCTCCACATAAGGGGCTGACACAGGAAAAGTCAAATGATTTGATGAACCAAGGACACTAATCCTTACATCCACCAAATCAGAAACTAGATTCAAGGATAGAGAATTATTTCAAAATTGTTAACTGTATCTCAGAAATCTGTAGCTCTCTAGCTTCTGTTGTGAAAAATTGTGCATTCCTTGTTATCTCACTATTTTATTCCTATGGATTAGCTGGAAACTAAAACAAGGAAATTAAATAAAAAATGGGACACCTTAGAGCAGCCTTCCAGTACCTGAAGGGGGCCTACAAGAGAGCTGGAGGGGGACTTTTTACAAAGGCATTAGTGACAGCTTAAGGGAACAGCTTCAAACTGGAAGAAGGCAAGTTTAGATTAGATATCAGAGAAAAAATTCTTTACTGTGAAGATGGTGAGATACTTGAACAGGTTGTCCAGAGCAGCTGTGGATGCCTCATCCCTGAAAATGTTCAAGGCCAGGTTGGATGGGGCTTTGAACAACCTGGTCTAGTGGGAGGCGTCCCTGCCCATGAGAAGGGTTTGGAACTGGAAGAGATTTAAGGTCCCTTCCAACCCAAACCATTCTATGGTCTGCAAGTGGAAATAGACTGGGTCCCTGGTTTGTGCAACTAATGTGGCACCTGCACATAGGATAAGCATTTAAAATCCAAATTTGAAAGAACTGATAGTCATTGCTTTGATTAAAGAAACTTGCAATCATATAGATCAAGTAGGCAGGCAGCAGCCATGCACCTGTCATAAGAGAACAGATATTTAGGGAAGAAATTACCAGATGATCACGCAAGGAACATAATGACTTTAGCAATGGCTGCAAAATTCCTCCTCCCTGAACATCATCAAATAGCAGTCTGAAGGAAAAGAAAAAATAAAACCCAACCACAGCAGGAATACAGGTCCTCCTTTAATTACAGGTTTCCGCAGAGACCTGTAATAATACCTCCTGCAATTTTTATAAGCATTCAAATGAAAGAGCTTAGTGTAGTGATTCTTTTAAAAGCAGTGCAGGGAAAAGGCAGAGGGGAACACAAAGAAGCCCTGCAGAAATTTGCCAGCAAATATACAGAAGATGCACATTCATAAGTTTAAATGAGGACTCTCTCAAGAACTGACTGCAGCTGTGCATGAAGCAACCAGAAAACTGAAGAGACACAACTGAACTTTAACACAAGAATTTCCAATTACTTAATATTCCTTCAAGAAACTTAAAATTTTAATAGGCCCACAAAGGCTTGAAAAGGCACTGGAGGCCAACATATCTAAAATTTCATGACAGCTTTGGAGGACAAGCTGTCCTTATGTAGATCCACTAAATGGTTACAAGAGAGAGATTTTGAGAACTACTTTAAAATGAGATTTCCTACTCACTTCCTGAAGTGGAAAATTCCCTATCAACTCTGCAAACATCTTCTGTTTTGAAACCTGAGTAATAAGTTTTGAGTACTCTACTAGGACTACAATGCAACTGTGAGGCAACCTGCATTTCTATAGGAAATTATCCTTCATTACTTAAGATTTGGCAGTTGAATACAGAAAGCAAGTTGTTAAATGTTTCTCTGTAGTGTTAAACAGATCAAACAACATTTTTTGTTTTCCTAAGGGAGGCGAGGGTGCATACACTCGTGTTTAGTTATTTTTTACTTGCTGGGTTCATGCTTTGCCAATTTTGACAACCTGAGCAAATAACTTGGCTGTTATTTGTGCAAAACTCTGTAGGAATTTCAGTTATTCTTCTCAAATATACAGAAAAATGCATTTGGACAAAACTGAACTTCCAAAGAGAAACAGAAGACATTCAAAGAGATTAGAAATAAAACAGAAAAATCAATTATAAGTTCCTGTGCACAGAAAAATGCTCAGACTGACAGCAACAACCCCATAAGAGAGACACAAGATCTTTTGCAAGATCCATGGTGATGAGAAGTACCTTCCCATTACTTCATACTTCTACTGTCTCAGTAGAAGTATGAAGAATCCACTTTCTGCTAATAAAAGTCATACATTCACATTACAGTTCCCTGCAATTTCTTTTAACACACAAAATCACTGGAGCCGCCTCAAATGCCATCCAAAGTGGTGAAGTGGGCAGGAAAGCCATGATAACTATCATAAACACATTAGATACCGTGAGACAGAATTTTAAAATAATAACTAATCAAAACTGATAATTTACTAAAAAAATCTGGACAAAAACCCTATACATTCATTTAAATTATACATGAGTATTGCACTTAATCAAGTAAAAAAAATAAATCATACTGTCAGTAAATGGATATTGTAAAACCTGTTTCGACAGTTGAAAAGTTTTCAATTTGAACCAGAAAACAGACAATGAAAAATAACTTAAGACTTCTAAGGAGTGGAAACTCTATATATGTCTTTACATTTGGAGACACCTTTATAAACCAGGAGGAAGAAACCAGAAATCTAGTGTTTTCCTACAGACAAGCTAAAGTACCTTACTGCTCAGTTTCATCCCATTTAATCTGCCACAAACACCATCACAGCCATACATGAGTTAATAAGCAGCAGTACTTCATTGCTATTTCCACTCAAAAAAAAGCCCAATAATGCATATACAGCTAACACATTACACCTTCAGCTATACCTCTTACATGGTTCTACTTCTGAACCTTCCAAGCAGACACATACCATATCCTCCTCCCACCACTAGACTGTAGCTATTTCCTTCTCCGTGCTGTGTAGCTAAGTAGTATAACTTGGGAGGAGGAAAAGAAAGGCAGCTGGCTTCTCAGTCATCCTGTTATGTAAAGTGTACAGATGGAAGTGTGGAAAGCCTGTGTGGCTGGAGTATGTCCGGTATGGACAGGTATCTGGTACAAATTAATAAATATATTGACAGTTCAGTCTTCCAAACAGCATTTTACCAGAAGTTTACAACTTGACCAAATTTAGGTCAAAACCAGCACAAGACAACTCCATACTCTTTTAAAATATGTTTAAAATAAGAACAACGAAAAGCATTTTTTCCCCCTCTAAACCTCTTTTCTTAACCTTTCTAAACGTAAACCAAAAGCTTACCAAAATCAATTCAACTGGCATTAAAGGTCACCTCAGTCTAAATTTCAGCAAAACTACAAATAACTGGACGGACATTTCCATAAGGCTTATACAGCCTTATTAACCAGCAGTGGCACAAGAACCATGCATAAGGATGTTTTAGCCCCATTAAGGGATAGCTTGCTTTCCATACTGTCTACAAAGAGTGACAGAAGTTCATCCAAACAAGATAACATCTTCACAGAGATCTCTTTACCATGAGGCTGTGAGACAAAGACAGAATAATGGTACAGTGACATAGAGACAAGATCAAGCATGAGGAAGACAGATTGATCTTCAGTTAACCTGAATGTACATTTCCCGATGTTTACATTTTTCTACCAAACTTTACATTTTATAATACCTTTATAATAAATAAATAAATCATTAAAAATGGGATTCCTAAAGGTCTGTAATTTGTTAGGTCCTATTTATTTGGTTACTTACTATGTTTGTAGAAAAAGCAACGTTTCTAAAACTAGACAGCAATAAGGATTGCCAAGCTAGATAAAAGTTCCTACACCTCTAAGCATTGAACCTCACAAATCAGGTATTGAAATGTTTGGGACCATAACTGGTTTCTATCACATTACCTGGATTCCCAGTCTTTTGAGTGTCTCCAAATGTTTCCCTTATAAGCCAGATTTTATTTTTTGTTTGTAAAGGTATGTTGTTTTTCTAAATTTAAAACACAGGGATTAGAGAACTAAAAATGTATTTGAAACAGACAAATACTCTGGAGAATTACTTAATGGAAGCTACTTGCTTTTTTTTAAAGTTTTTTAAAGTGTTCATGAGTGTTATCTGGAGGTAACCTGAGGTGAGCAGTTTTCATTTATATAATAAAAATTAATCAAAACCTATGGCATTAGACCGTATTCTGCTATTTGTAATATGCTAAGTAAACGTTTCTAGACATAAGCACAAAGTACGAATTTTTGTTCTACAATAAGCATCAATATTACTTCTTTTTATTCTGCTCCCCCACAAAACTTGAAATTTAAGTGGAAAGGCTGCTGCTAATGTCCACATTCCCCTTTTTTTTCTTAAACAGCCCATTAGGTTTTAAGAGTATCTTGACATGTCTACAACATACTAAAAATAAATTCAAAACTGGAAGTTTCTGCTAAGACAAACACAAAAAACAGGTCGGAAGATTTTTTTAAAATACACACAGTACAAGTAAAAAGGAAAGCTGAAGACAAATTGATATAAAAATCAGTATTTATATAAAAAAATAATGCACTGCATATTGTAAAATCAGTCAGTTACAAGTATTCACCTTCACACAGATTTCTACATTTTCAGGCTTCAAAAGGTTACACAGCAAAGAAAAGAGACCTACATGAGAGGCAGACTGCTTCCTAGACTCCATCCCAAAAATTTATACCCTGAACCCGCAGGGAAATTAGAAGCAGGATACAAACTCTGCTGACAGTGGAGTGTGTTTTTGTACTGCTAAAGCATTTGTCCAGCTCACACAGATCTGGAAGTCAGAGCCAGTCTATCTCTGACAAGGAAACAGCCACAAAAATCAAGCTTCTAAAATGGGGTTGGGACGAAGGTGCAAGTCAGTGAGTGGATCCTCCATGTTCAACACACAGGAACTTTCCTGGAATCCAAAAGCTCACTTTACGAAGACTTCATCTCACTTAGGTTATCTAAGTTCAAATATACTTCACAAATACATTTCATACCATGCAAGTTTAAATATTATATTGTAACACTAGAATTCAGCCCTTTTCTTCATGTTTTCCTCTGGAGAAAAAGTTTGTATTACTTAAACAGAAGTTTTTCATTTTTCACTAAGATAATTGGAGAAAACCTAATCCTTACCTGTTGCAAATCACTATCACCCTATTGACAGTAATGCATTAATGTAGTTGAGGGTCTGCCCCAAAACTATTTTAAAGCCATTTATTAAAAAAATATAACAGGATATATTCTCTAAGAAACCCATCTACTACACAGTCTGATGAGGCATCAGAAGTCTTACTACAGCTCTTCACTTTTTGGTACTACATACTCTATAACAATAATCAAGTAATAATTCCTAGTATGGAAATACAACAGCAACAGCTTTCCACCACTGGGCTTTTTTTCTACTTCCAAAATGTCCTATAAAGCTGCAAAACCATGACATTTTTAAAAAGTATTGTAAGACAAGCAATTTCAGACTGGATTTTCACTTAAAAACCCCTCAGTTCTGCTCTACCTTTTGGTGCTAATGGCTCTACAATGTTGAAACAAATTACTTTTAACATAAAGTCTCCGTATTTACTAACAGAGAAAACTAGTATCACATACTAGTTATTAATTTCTCAGAAAATCGTATTTATAGTGTGCAGTTTACATCTGAGATAAACGAAACAAGATTGTCAAAACAGTACTTCAACATGTAAGAGATGAACATACAAAGGCACATACAGATTGTCAATGATTACAACACATTTCTTTGACAAGAGAGTATTTTCTGCACTTGTAAACAACTTTGTTTACATAAAGGCTCACACCTTTAAAGTGAGGTTAGTGCTGCTGACTCAGTTATTGCTACATTCACAGTTTAAGAGAATTTTAGACAATGTATGAGGTACACTCCTAAACAGAGCCATCTTCATTTCTTCCTCGTTCATTTATCATTAGATAACTGAATTATGCAGACTAAAACTACTGGCCGTAAAAGCCAGTAGCACCCAAATCATCAGATACGAGATAAAAATTAGCACTGATTAAACTTCAAAAGACCAAAAAGTCACCTCTGCAGAAAAAAGTTCCTGTTCTTCATTACATGAATATTTTCTTCATTTTATGTATGCTAGTAAACTTTTTTCTGGGCACACTAAGAGCCCATTCAAGCTGTAATAGAATTCTTGCACCTTTTGACCAGTTATGTTAATTCAATCTCCTTCAGGTAAGAGTCAAAAATCACCTTCCCTTTGATCTTCTGGCATACAAGTCTCTTATGCTTTTTGTTAGCTGCTTTATGAATACTTTGTATACTCTTCCACAGTACGTGTGCGTGGTTTTCTGTAATTCCCGTTCTAGGGGCTGCAACAGCGAATGAACCAGGTCATCTCCAAATGAATACTGTAAAGAGGTTAAGAAAATTTAAGGTTAATATGGAAGATTGTCATTACTCAGAGGTATTAGAGTTTTATAAAAATTATTTTCAGCATCATGTTTTCTGTCTATAGGCTTATTAAATGTTTTCAAGAACTGACAAGTGCTTCTGAATGCAGTAATTTAAAAACACCTCTAAATTACAGAAATATTAGCAGATATGAGAGTTCACGCTTTCAATAAACCTAACAAGAAAAACTTTTTTTTTAATGTTAAGCAAATGAATGTATTCAGACAGGCAAGGAGGAAATTTAAAATCACCTTACCCAATTAAAAATTCACAAATCTAAAATGATTTCTGGATTTTTGGGTTTTTGCTGTATGGTAACTTTCTCAAATGGCATATAACCTTTAAGTAATACAATTCTTATCAAATTATAATGAAATAGCAGGATGAAAAGTGGTGCTGAAGTTTCATTAAACTGAATGATGGTCAAACACACTCTGTGTTTAACATGGGCATGAAATAAAGTTGTCATTAACTCAACAGTGCAATGTTTTTTATATAGAAATGGTAAGCTGAAACAGTGTTTTGAAGTAACATAATTTTGTTCATCTTATTACTATTGAATCAGTAGTGGTTTACGTACTTTCTCTGACATGTTCATATACAAAACAGAATCATAAATAAAAAGAAATAATTTTTTCTATTTTTGACAATGCTCAAAGGAAACAAAGAAATCATATTTTTATGGAAACAATCATTTTCCCTGCAATGTATTCTCAGACCCCCAAAAGTACTTCTCTTCATTTTTATATCTATATGACAATGTGTAATAAAGCAACATTAAAATATACCATTGATTTTTGTAGGTTATACACACACAATAGCCTGCTGCATTAAAATGTGCATCAGTGCTAAGTTTTACAGCTCATCAGTGAGTATACTGATGTAATGATAAATAGTTTATTAGATGACTTATTCGCAGAATGAAAAGAAGTCACTGTGCTTAGTATTTAAAGGAACAGCAACGTATTAATACACTGAATTTCTGGAAAAGGTCAAAACAGGATACATAAAAAAATTTTTTACAATCCGAATCTAGATACAATTAAGTATTAAAATGTTGTGGTAAATACATACAAACTTCGGGAAGAGGGGATTTTTCCTGCACTTTAAAATCTCCAGAAGAAGAAAGCTTCTGGTGATGGCTTGTTCAGCCGGGAGAAAAAGATTGTCCCTCTCTACTCTGCACTGGTGTGGCCTCAGCTTCCATAGTGTGTGCAGTTTTGGGAGCCACAATCTAAGAAGGATCTAAAGCTATGAGAGAGTGTCCAAAGGAGGGCAGCAAAGATGGTGAAGGGCCTTGAAGAGAAGCTGTGTGAGGAGCAGCTGAGGTCACTTGGCTTGTTCAGCCTGGAGAAGAGGAGACTGAGGGGAGACCTCATTGCAGCTACAACTTCCTCATGACGGGGAGAGGAGGGGCAGGCACTGATCTCTGCTCTGTGGTGACCAGTGGCAGGACCCAGGGGAACGGCCTGAAGCTGTGCTAGGGGAGGCTTAGGTCGGATATTAGAAAAAGGTGCTTCACCCCGAGGGTGGTTGGGCGCTGGAACAGGCTCCCCAGGGAAGTGGTCACAGCACCAAGCCTGGCACAGTGTTCTGACAATGCCCTCAGGCACATGGTGTGACTCTTGGGGATGGTCTTTTGCAGGGCCAGGTATTTGGATTTCAATGATCCTTGTCGGCCCTTCCTATTCAGATATTCTACAATCTCCAAATGCTTATGGAAACAGTTTGCTGGGTGATTTATTAAATAAATGAGAATAAAGCCTTTTAAATAAACACCGACAACTATAGGCATTGTTTTAGAATCCTAACCTAGACATAGCCTACACTCTGTTTCAAAAGATGCTCCTCAAAACAGGAATATACTGGAACTCCATCCAAACAATAAAGGAGAAACTGGTGAAACACCTGACATTACTTAAAAGAGAAAAAAATTACCCTGTTGCAGTCAAGATGAGTATCAACATTCCTACAAAATACATGTACAACTATAGATAAACACACATAAAAGAATAACTACAATGCAAAAAACACTTACATTTTTTATCGCTTCATAGACAGCCCTAAAAGTCGGTTGTTTATCATCATGGTAAACACCTCTGTTTCCATGAAGAATAAATATACCTTCTTCTTCAGCTGCCCTACAATTGCTTCCATAGATGCAGTGGTCAGGCCGGTAATTCCATTGGCAAGGAAAGACATAAAGACTTTCTGTGTGGAAAAATGAGAGCTCTTGGTTAAGTATCAAAATTGTTTCAGAAAATAAACCAATCTTCTCTTTATTTACTCATTTATTTAGGACTGCTTTACAAATTTCTGTACGGTTTTTTTGAAGTCTAACAGTTAATTACAGTCTAGCAAGCTCCAGCACTGCCTCTCAATTGCTTTCAAAGAATTAAAAGAATAATCCCATGACTGCTTTTGCCCAAAAGCCTGCTAATAGAATATTTTCCTGGATTTTTGAACACCATGGAAAAGATAACTTCACGGTGTCAGACTTAAAATCAATGTGGATTTACCTGGATTGTGAAAAAACATAATGTTCAATAGATCCTGATCACCCCATGTTATGTTCAACTTGTATTTTTTCAGTAAAGGCATAAGAATTTCTCCCCATTGTAACCGGACTGGTGTCATGTCATTCTATTAAACAAAACAAAGCAAAACAACACACATTCAGGATAGTTATAGGGAAGGAAATGCCTTACAGAATCACAGTAACTTGCACTTCAAAGTTACAAATCTCAAATGTATACATGACTTCTTCCTTTTAAACCAACAAGCCTATCTAAGGAAAACAGTTACAGACACTTCAAATATGCTTTATTTCTCAATTATTAACTTAGCGGGAAAATTTCCCTCTAACATCTTAAACCAAGAATTCTAAGAAATAGCAAGGAGTTTTTTTATACAGCAGTAGGATCTAACACCAAAACTGCATTTAAGTCATGCAGCAAGTAGATGGGGAGTATTTAAATATCCACACTTCACTCAATTTCTCTCTTTATCACAGAGTAATAATATACACAGGTTCTAATGCTAACTGGAAAAATTCAAACCAGTTCAATATAAAATTAATTCTTAAATAGTTCCAAACACATACAGATAATAAATACTGCCTACAAAGCAGTGTACGAAAATACAGAAATCCTTCAAAGGTTTTCAGAAGCATTTTCATCAAGTTGAACTTTTTATTTTAGTTACTGAACTTGAATTTCCACATCAATGGGACAACTTTTCACTAGCAAAAGTCAGTAAGAACCAAAACAACTGCTGTTACTAAATTCCCAAATTCTTGATTTAGCAGAATTACTTCAAAAGAAAAGGAGTTCTTCTAAGGTTCTTGTTGAGGAGCAGCTACTTGGAGGAAATTGGCCTACACTGAATACCATGTTAACAAAGGGATTACAATCTGCCGTTTAAATGGTTACATATTCTACAGCTAATCTCTTACCTTTACACTTTATTTAAACTCAACTAGAACAGAAAAGGAGTAAGGCTGCTCACTTTGTACCCTGTACTTCACAGTTTTGAGAGTGAGGATGGAATAACAATAAGTCCCACAGAGAGATAATTCCTGAACAAGTACAAGCATTGTACCCTTGCTTCTTTTTAACCAAGTTGCCAAAAAGGAAATAATACTAGAACTCCAGTATAGTTTGGGATTTGCATACAGGAATATCATGTTAAGAGACAGATTACCAGGAGCAAAATACTCAGTTTGAGATTTACAGTATCAAAGAATTCCTTCTCTGAGCTTTACCCTGACAAAGTACAAAGTGCACAAATCAGCAGTTCAGTTTTTACTCTTTCCTCAAATCATTTCAGCCATCAAATATGAAGAGCTTTCAGAACTGAAGACTAAACCAAGAAATACTACAAGATCTCAGACAAGAATTAATGCAAAAAAAGATCTATAGCTTATATTATGTAAGAAGCCAAACAGAATATTACAGTCCCTTCTCTCCTAAAAAAATTATGACTATGATTGCCTGCAAGTATTCGATGAGCACAGGCATAAGAAATGCACAAGAAAATTGTTCTCTAGTAAGAATTATCATTAAGCTCAATACAATGTGATTAAATGAAATAAAACACAGGCTTTAACATTAAGCTAAAACCTTCCAAAAAAAAGCAAATAAATCAGACTGAATCACAGTCAGTAAAGATTACTCCCTCACCTGAACTTTGCAATTCACAGAATATTGACCTAAGGTTTAAATTTAGACAAAATGCTAATAATTAAAAACAGAATTAAATTACCTCACTCATACCAGGATAATCATGGTCAGATATAGAGTAGCAAATAAAGTTTTAGAGCAACCCATAGAAACAGAAGTTTAAATTGTTAAAAGTCATCATTTAACAGAATTTTCTTTTCACTTGTAGAGTTTTAATAGCAGAGAAACCCAGAGGATATCCCAAGAAGATGCAAAGCAGGTAACAACATGAATCATACAGCCAGGTGTCTAGATGCAATACTGTTTGACAAATAGTGCTGTCAGATTTAAGAACTGGAAATTGTAATATCTCCATAACCTTTGCATAAATAGAAAAGAGCTATATATTAATAAAATAGCGGTGATATATAATGACACCAGTGTAGCAGCAAGAGAAACTACTTGAATAATTACTTATTTTCCTTCTTTAAAATATTCTATTGTAACTTGCAGTGAGGCAAAACAGCCTGAGAATTAGGAAGGTGATAGAACTGCTTTTCAGAAATTACTCAAGTAAAAAAAACTCAAAGAAAACAACTCTGCAATAATTTTAGAATTTCCAGAATATAAGCCTTCTCTCCAGTATTCCACAACACGCAAAGAATGTTAGAGATTTGAGAAAAAAACTCCTAATGACAGTAGGCATTTCTGTGATGCCATCAAACTGATACAGGCAGGCTCTTAAGAACTCTCAAAACTCTAGTTTACTTGAGCAGAAGAAAATGTGTAAGAACAAAATATATGCAGGGACATCGAAGTATTTTCTGACTCTTTGGGTTGGTTTTTTGTTTGTTTAGCTTGGTCATGACTCATTTCTGTACCAGAAAACTTCTGTCTGGCCAAGGCTGAAGTCAGACTTACAAAAGCTGTCACATTTAGCCTTGTATTACCTTTTTCTAAATTCAAGTAAGAAAATATTAAAGCTGAGGAAAAGTTCTCAAATCATACAGCAATATCTAAACAAATTGCAGCTGTGTCCCACAAACAGCTGACAACTTAAATTTCCTTAATGAAAAGGGAGAGCCAGCCCTCTTCCTTCTGGTTACATGATTCTACCTTCTGTTCTTGCACCAGCAGTGTAGTGCTAACACTTACTGCATGTTTTTGTAAGCTGATGTACTCCACTAACCCAGCAGAATGATTTCTTTTTTCTACTGTTAGCAAATTGAATTGAATCACATAAAGGACCAAACACCAAAGGCTATGACCAAGTAAATAAGAAAAGCAGGGAAAAGCAGCTGGTAAGAGACAGCAACCTTCCTTTTAGAAGCAATTTGGTTTTGTGCAGGCTCACCATATTTCTTGAAACTACAGCCCTAAGCAACACTAAATGGTAAAAAAAAAGTTATAATGGTTTAGGTCACAGAAGCTCTCTGAACTGTGCGGTTCTTTTTCTAAAGCATACCCATGAACCTCTACTTTGCACACTATCCGAAGCTAATTTGTTTGGAGCTTGTTTGATTTTCTAAGAGCTTGTTCTCTTCCTTGACTGCCAGCATCTCAGGCATCACAACTAACCTTCTTAATAAATGTGATAGAAGTCATTCCTCTCTAATCACATTGCCTCATTGGTCTTTTTGTTAAAAAGCACTGTACCTGTAGCAATTGCTATATCTCTTCCAGTTTAAAAAGAATCTACGTCTATATGTATACGAATAAAAAAAAAGTCGCCTACTATTACCTCTTCCATACCCTAAACAGTCTTGAATGCTTTACATTGCCATTTTCTCACTGCTGCTTAGCAGAGACAACATGTAGGCACTAACCATCAGAAGCTGCATAATGAATTCTAGTCTCATGTCCAGTTATGCAGTGCAATGACCACACTATATTCAGTAACACATCTATGCGTGCATAGCATCTATAAATGCTAATGTAACTGTATTCCAGCATACACGTGTGCATTTAGTGCATGTATTTGTGCTGTACATATACACAGAGACTCACAAGACAAATAAGATAGGACCACGAGTAACATCGATTTGGCACCACCAACAGCCACAGAGCGAGGATGCTTGTCTGAAATGGCCTGACCTGACAGTCCTGAGAAGATTGAGACTCGAATAAGTGGATAAAAGATGACTTAATCCTGGAGCAGTACATGGAACTATAGGTTATTGCTACCCAGATGAACATTACAACCATTGGATAAAGTCTCTGCTTCTAATTTTTTTTATCCATCTTCTGGATAATCCTGACACAAATCAATGTGACAAAAGAAGAAAGATGCTTAAAGGCCTCAAGTGGCTCCGCTTGTAATTTGGGCTACAACAAAGAACCCACAGTTTTAAATCCATAGCACTGGAAAAACACCCTGATCCAAAACTTTCACTTCAGATAAATGCTCTAGCACGACAGTATCTTGCAAAAAGATCTACAGACTTCTTTAAAAAATACAAAAATTCCCAGAACTTACATACTCCTTGAAGAATTTGTTGAGCCTCCTGAAAGAATATAAACAAATTCACACCTTCCCATAAAACAATGAAGCATTTTCTAGTTCTGCTGTATTTCACTCGAATACTTAATGGGACACAACATGGAACTATTACCTGTAAGGTCCAAAAGCATCTGCAGTGTCACTGGCAAGGGGTATTAGGATAGTTCCTACCTCTGAATTTGGTTTACCTCTTTTCCAAAGGTGGGAGAATAGTAGCTCCTTTGCTATCAGTCACAAGCAAAGTCATACACTCTCAGGCCCACTGTGTAAAGACTCAGCTACACTAAATCCTTTTCCGAGTTTTGCTTTGGTGTCTGCAATTTTTCCTATTAACCAATTCTCTTTATAATAAGACATTCAAGGAACCTGAAGATGAAAACAAAGTCTCTGCAAGTTTCCATGAACAGTTTTTGTAATAAAGCTTGTGCATCTCAGGGCACTGTGATGCTCTACAAGCTTGTTGGGACCACACTCTGAGTACTAAGGGAGAATAAACTAAATGGTTCCCCCACTCAGTGCTCTCTTAGTCCAGATCTCACAGAATCAGAGAAAAAAATATCCTAGCCCTCAAGAACCAAGGGAAAGTGCAGTGTTTCATTTTGAATTTCAAAATAATCATGAATTATTTAACCTAATTAAATCTTATATTTTAAGTGTGTGTGTATATATATATATATATATATACACCTAAATTTAAAGAAAACACCAGTTTTAGGTGTTACGGAGAAAGGACTTCATGTTGTCCTCTAGAAAACTACAGTTCATTTTATTGACAATTTTAGTATCCTACATAATCCGCATACTTTTGAAAATTTTAACTCCAATTTTACCAAAAATGCATAAAGTTTCCAATGAATTGATAACCTAAGTTGTACTGAGAATTCTGGCACAGTATGAATGAAAGACCAACTTTATCTTAGTGTTTACCATACTCAAAATAAATCACTATACAGAAATGCACTGTCAGAGGTTAAGATAGATGCAGTGTTCAATCCCATGTGTTTCTCATTATACTTTTCAGTATTTTCATTTCTCCGTATGCTATAATCAGTAAACCAAACAATTTAAGTAGACAATGCAAGATTTCATGATGATATATATAACAGTGATAGAGAAGTTTTGTTGGAGGAACTACAGCCACATACTACACCTACTATAACTTTCTACTTTAACTACAACTGAGAAAATCCATTCTCCATTTCTCTTAAATTCTCTGAATTTCCTTTAAGAAAAATACATAGCAAGAATGCTAGGATGAAGGCTGTTTTAAACTGGAAATGGGGGAGAATTAATGTCTACTGCAAATATTGCTCCTCTTATGGAGTTTTTGGCTGCATGATTATTTTTCCCTAATCAAACTTCTCTTAAACAGAGATGTACTTTCCCCCAAGCATAACCACATAGCACTGCTATTGTACTTGTATTTCAAGTACATAAGAAAAAACTTCAAGTCTGAGAAGCAATGACCATTTCTACTGCTGTGTGCATTGTTTCCATGCACACAGGAAAAAACTAGGACTTCAAAGCAAATTAAAAGATACTTAGGGTGATAATCACCTGGCTACAATGTAGAAGAGCAAAATTTGGAAACCTTCATTTTCAACAACTTACTAAATGTTTTAGCACCACCTCCTGGTCATACAACTACACACATTTTACAAATTTACAATAGTTTTCTGGGATGCCTGTAGTGAAGAAATAATATAGGCATACCTATTGGCAAATATAATTTACAGCAAATTGTAACAAGTCACAGGATCTCTCAGAACTAAGAAAAATTAAAACAATCAAGCACACTTGAAATTCAAGAATTCCAACTCCTACAGTGAATGCCATTTAAAAAACAGATACTATTTTAAACACAGTATACTTTGAGAGCATTATTACAATTACAGAAAAAACATTTTGAAAAATACACGAGTATGAAACAGGAATAGAATTAAAAGATGGAAATGCACAGAAAATGCAATAAAGGCAACACACATACCTTGAAATATTTTCTTCTGATACGTGTCATATTCATTAGCATGACTCCAGAATTAATTCCAGTTACTCCATAATAGGGATGTCTAGCAAAACGATTATACCACCCAATGCGAGGCTCTTCATGTTCCGGAGCCATTGCAGCAATTTGTGTGGAGTTGAACTTTCCCAGAAAAGACCAAATATCATCAACTGGCCTCAAAAACAGGATGTCAGTATCAACATACAGCAGCGAATCCACATTTTTGAGGATTAACTGTGAGGGAAAGAAATTTAAAACCAAATTTTTAAGTTTTATTTAACTTCATAAAACACAATAAAGTTTAACAAATTTTTGTCATATGCAAATAAATTCACTTTAGGCTGACAGTTTGCAGTCAATAAATTTGTAATCATTCCTTTTTCTCTCATTTTAAAGAATTTTTGTTGAGGGAACTAAGTTTTATATAGAACAGCAATGCAAAGGCACTCATTCTACATTTTATATGTCAGGGCTTAGGAAATAAGCGGAGGCCAGGTGTAATGTTACTCTAACAGGAGCTCCCATTTTGATCCTGTTCTCTTGCTTCCCCATGCAGCTAATCAAACAAGTGTTAAGAGCCCCAAAAGAGACAGTATTTGGGACACAGCTGCCACGGCTCTAATTCACCAAGCCTGAAGCATGTTTTCTGAAGTGTCTTAGATGAGCATATGCACAAAACACTGGCAACAATAGCCCCTTTCTTGTTTCCTTTTCTCTAACGCTTCTCAGACCCACGTATGCAGGAGACTTTCCAACTGAATGAGGAGATGAAGTGTGAGAAATCCATCTTACCTCTGAGAAGATGACATGACCTATACCTCTTTCTGAGGATACTGTACCATAATGCATCAAGTGAGAAAAGACCTGTTATTCCACAGGGTACTAGTGCTACAGAAGAATGTTAAATTCAGAGGGTTTTTTAAGATGTCGTAAAAGTAACTTTCAGGAGTAGTAGTAGCTCTTAATTTAAAACCAAACAGAAGTCAGAGTAACAAGGACAGTTTGATGCTTCATAAACAGACTTCTAGATTGTCTTATTACAAAGTAACTTACTGGCAAAAATAGCCTTTGTGAAGCACATGGTTTAAACAATTTCTTCCATTCTGCTGCACTCTCAGACGGAAATGTTATTGGATATAACGTGTAGTTAACTTTTCCTTCATATGGGAATTCATCAAGCTATGTGAAAATAAGAAATCACAAAAATTACTTCAATTCTATTCTATTACAAAAAATAAATCAATTTCACCATTCAAATTGATACCTGCACACAAGTGCAGTGCCTCTTTTCCATAACAGGAATACAAGAATTTGTCAGCTAATCAAAAGACTTGAACAAAAAGTGGCACCTGCAGGCCACTATGAAGGAAACACATCATGTCAGATCACATGCAAAAGGAAGAGGAAGTAAAATAAATTAGTATTTACAAAAAGTAAGTACATTAATTAAAACTCTTCCTCTCTTAACTAGTTACCACAGAACAAATACCAATGAAACCTTTCCAAATTTAAAGCAATCTTACTCCATTTTTGCCACAGATACTGTTTGCATAAGTGTATATAAATTAGCATGTGTAACATACTAATGTCACAGTTAATATGACACTTTAGGCAGAAAAATAGTAAAACCCTCCTTAGTTATGGCCTAGTCAGCTTCTAAAACTGCTACTTCAGTCATAATGTAATTTTCATTAACTGAAATTTACTAAAATTAGAATAACCGTATCTACCATATTCAAAAATTGGTGTTTCACTTTCTCTAAACAATGTAAGACTGACTTATGCTGTAAGCACAGGGACAAAAAAAGGACAGATCTCTAATTTTTTCTTCTAAAGCCAACTCTAAATAAGCTCATACAAGGTAACTTGGTTTGCATTCAGAACATCAGGCTTGTATTTCACAGATTCAAGATGACAAATCAGGAAGTTTTGGTCTGTCTCTAGAAGAAACTCTAGTATCAGCAGCTGGCATTCTTCCACAGGAAGAAATTTCAAAGATCCCCATCCAACACTACGAATGCCTTATTACCTTATTTTTAGGCTCCTGCATTTCTACCACTCTACCAAACAACTATCCAAGAAGTAGATTTACTGTATATTACTCAAATTGTGCTACAAATTGATTGAATACATTTTTTTAATACTTACTATGTCTTTGAAACTCTCATGCAATTGGTCCTCAGCAAAAATATGAAAATGGAGAGGTTTGATGCTGAAAATAATGGCTGATCTCAACATAGTAACAGTCTCCTCCAGTCTTTCACCACAGGCCACCACTGCTAGATGCATTTTCTCAGAAGGATGTGTTTTCATATAATCATATCTGATACAAAAATATTTTTTCATTTGACATTATTTCTAGCACAGGCTTAAAGAAAAACTCTACTATTTACTGCAGCAAGTAACTTAACAAAATACCCTTTATCATACTTAAACCAGCAAAGTATAACTCAACAGAACATGCAAACTACAGCATTACACCTCATATGTATGCTTACATTTAACCTGAGCCATTCTCATAATGACTCCCACCCTCTCAGCCTACAAGGAAATAAAAAGGGTCTAGAAATTCTATACACAAACATTTATTCTTTACAATCTTACTATTCATTACTACCAAGGAAATTCATCAAAATAGCTATGCTAAAAGAAAAACTACATGAAGTTGTATCAAAATGTCATAGGCTGACAGCACATCAAGTCTATACATAAATTAAGTTTTTCCCCTTTCCCTGGACTAAAAACAGACATAGGAAAAAATGACAAATGCAGCAGAGTTGAACTCAACAACAGAAGTGAGATAACCCCTACTTTCAAGGAGTTCTGTTAAGAACATTTTTGACTGATGTAGGTTTTGTCCATTTTCTGCTCCAGTAAGTCTTTTTTTGTCAAGTACACGCTTCAGCGCTTCACCCAAGCACTCACAAAACAAAAAGTTTTCTCCTATCCTTCCGTCTTGCAGCAGTACAACCTGGACTGGAAGAGGGAGGAAACTAATAGCTCAGATGGCCCTGTGGGATGCCCTGGTGCTCCCAGTGCTTCTGGAAAATCCCTCAGGCACACTGACCACACACACTGTTCATGTCCTTGAGGCTAAATCATTGCAAGTTGTGAGGACTGGGAAATCCTTTATTCCTGAAGACACCTGTGCAACAGTTATGCCGAGAAGTGCCTGGAATGTATCATACAGGGTACATTTAAAAGTTATTTCATCATTTTAATATAATAGATTAAAATTGTCGTCAGGTAAATACCATTAGCTTGGTGGCAAACACAGTGGGTATACTCAAAATCTCCTGGATTTCATATATTTAGCCACAAAAGCTTTCAAAGCTTTTAAATACACATCAACACAGAGCCCATCTGCAAAACAATATTATGCACTTGAGCTGTTTGGACAGACTACAGGAGGAGGGGGGCTAATAGAACCAAAGCATCTGAAGGTTTACATTACCAGTTTAATGCCAAATAATGCAGTCAAACCCAATTCTGAAGTTAGAAAAGACTTTACCAAACTAATAACAGTAGAGAAGTGCTTGACAAATCACCCATTCTTAGAAACTTGTCGAAGAGAGAGACACTTCAAAACAGAAATTACCAGATGTGATTCTTAGCACATAATCTCCACCCAATTTATGCAACTATGTAAACGCATAAAAGTTTTCCATTAAGTTGGCAATACATAATATGCAAATATGCCTCTTTTCTTTAAGGCACAGAAGAGCTACACATATTATTTTCAGTTCCACGATGCAAAATATAAGCAAAGTTATCACTGTAAAACTGCTGAATTTTAATGTCATAAATAATTGCAGCATTTAAAAAACATTCTGAGTTTTGAAAGAATTTAATACTCTGGAACTAAAAAAATCCTTTTTTTTTTTAATCTTAAATCCAGGGATTTAAGATTAATAAAATTTTAATTAGATTACGCAGCCAGTCTTAAGTCCAGGTTCGGGGCATTATTAAAAATCACATGGACAAAAGACCTCATAGGTCAGATTTAGATCCAAAAGAGGGCACCTAAATGAAGATGCTAACCTACGAGATTGTGTCCAAAGTCTCATTAAAGCCAACAGAGATCTAGTGAGCAGGCTTTGGGGTATAGAGAGCAATTAATTTTATTTCAAAGTAAACACCTAAGGCTTGAATCGATTTTTAACATAGGCACAGTGCCATTTAATAAGTTCTAGAATATCCCACCTGATCTCCGGATGCCAGTCCAAAAAGACTGGGTATTTCAAAGATCATTTTGTGTCTACTAATCCTAAAAAGATGTCTAGGATACCCAAGTGCTTCATGATTAACACCAACCATTTACTTCCCAGCAACTAAATGGCTAGTCACCTGGATCATCCTCTATGCCCTTTCAATTTTAGCGACTCTTTAAGACCTACCTGACATAGACACCAATATGCAGACATCTATATTCAGATTATTTAATCTGCAGACTGAAACCTTTTATAAATCTTGAAGCAAAATCTGAAAATTAGTTCAGGTTAACACACACATTCACAAAAAAAAAAAAGAATCTTGAAATATAATCAAGACATGCCCATTCAGACCTTTATACATGAAGTTAATTTAAACATTACACCCTGTAGGAACTGGCAATGTAAAAAACACAATGCGAGCTGAATATGATGAGGGTAGTTGAAACCCAGAAATAAGTACACTGCTACAGTGTGAACAAGCTGCAAGCAGCAGATTAGCCTCATCACTAATTCACTGAAAAGGGAATTACAATAATTAAGCCCTGAAGTCATGAGAGCCTACAGTGATATTACAAGGTCATGTGATAAATAAGGGCAAAACCTACACAAACTGCATAGCTGAAAGCTATGAACCACATGTAACACACAGCTTTCCATGAATAAAGTATGACAATTATGCCAAAGAAACTCTAAAATGCACTGAGATTCAAAGACTGTATTCTATTATTTCTACATCTAGTGACATCTGCAAATAAAAGAATATTTCAAGCCACACAACAAAAAACTGACTGATCATGTTATAATTCTTTTACAGTCACTTTGTTCACACAATCTCTGCTCTGTAAGTTTCAGACTTATTGAGTTCAATTTTTTTAAATCTGTGCTTAAAAATTATTCCTTTAAAGGCAAAAAAAAATATTTAGAAAGAGCTAACAAAAACTCAATTTCAGCTCATACCATTATGGGAAACAGCTGGACTCAGATCCATAAATTCACAACATAAAGCTTCATCCCTGAAGCAGATGGAGCAAGAAGCTGTTGGAAAGAACAGGCCACCATTCCCTCTGTGGACTATCCACTACAAAGGGAATGAGGCATATTAGATCTCAGAAATGTATTAAGGCAGAAGTTATGAGACTTCAGAATCGTGGTCCTTACTCCAGACCCCAGGAAAAGACATCCTTTAGGGATTATAAACTGCATTTGACTTCCCTGCATATAGACCACTGAGAACCACAGCCTAGTTTTTAGCAAGCAGGCCTCAGTGCTGCTCCTCTCCCTTTCATATACACCTCTCTCCACTCCCAGAGAGAAGTCCTATCCCCATCTTCATCCAGGAACACTGTTTACTGATAGCCCTCAGCTGCCAGCATCTTTCATCGCTTTTTCCTCTTCCTGATGCGAGAGGCAGCACAAAGTATAAATTGTTCAGCAGAGCTTATCAGCATGAGCTCTGCAGTCTCACCTTCAATGTGAATATGTTCTACCCACAGAGCCAATTATCTTTTTCACTACTTGTCTCATTCCCTTCTTCAATATTATGTCTACATGGCTTTAATTTTTCCACTAATTTCTTCCCAAATTACCTGCCCTCAACTGCTCCCTTCTTTTCGCACCTCTGTGACCCTTCTCCCCACCTTTCTCCAATGAAGTTAGGCATGCAGCTACCACACCAGAAGCCAGGGAAAGGAAAAGCATGTTCATTTAGATAACTGGTCTGGTATCTGTTATGACCAAGTGATATAAGATCTTTTGGCAATACATTTTTTTTAGCAGTTCAGTTGCTGAGTTGACAATGAGCAAAATAAAATTTATTCTACAAGAACAGTACCTTGTCTGAAGCTGAGCAGTTTTGGTATCAGAGTACCATAGCTCTGGCATGGACCTTTGTTGAAACTCAAATACAGGTTCTGAAAGGGTTAAGATGCTTTCAAAAGTGAGGAGAACTTTCAAAAAAATTGTTGAGAGGCAATGTGAAAAACACAAACATACAAATGTAGATTTTTATATGCACATTTCTAATTACTAATAGCTTGATCTTTTGGTGTGGGAGAACCTGGTGGAAAAGCTGGGAAAAAAGCAACAATAGAGTGAAATACAAACTGTATTTTAGTAAGGATTTTGGATAGACTAACAAAGAAAATTTGACAGACCTAATTTCTAAAGAAAAAAAAAATCTCCAGTAACATGGGACTCCTAGCTCCTGCAGGGAAAGAAAAACCTCTGGTAACTAAAATCAAACAGAATGAAGGTACCTGTAACCCAGTACAAGATACTGAGCAGAATGGCATGACAGGATTTGAGTCTCTAGGGAGAAATAAGAGAACTTCATTTTTGTGAAGACACTAATTACACATGAGGGGTAGGGACAGTAAGAATAAACAAAACACTTGAGACAGAGCTCCACATATACTCCCATGAGTTTAGGAAACACATTTAAAACAATCCACTTTTGACAATGTGAGTAAAACACATTTATTTTAAAACATGCTGCTCAGCAGCAGCGTAAGGCCAGGTACAAGCCTTGCCCTGAAGTATTTCTGTGTCAAGTGTAGACCTTCATTCTGTACTGATTAATTCTGCTGTTAATAACCTCTGAGAGAGGAACACAGGTGGATATCCTCAGTGAATCTGCTACGACAAGGTTTTCCAGAGCCTGTCTGTCAAGACACTGCCTTATATTTAAAGATGTTTACCATGACGCATTGTATATTAAATTAGCATTTCTAGGCCAATTACAATTATGAAGCTGTAATTTGGTAGTACACTACAGAGGTATGTTTTGACAGGTTTACTTTTCTAGAACCTTCACAGCATCCCAGCTGCACTTCCTGGGAAAAAATAAAAACAACCCAAATTTTACTGGCACTAAAATACCCACCAACTCCACAGAACACTCAGCTCTGTCCTTTAGACTTGACACAAGGAACTGCAGTAGAGGTCACCTGTATTTGTTTAAGGTAGGGTTCTCCTCACATAATACATGGAGTGAGAGGGTACCAAAACCTCAGGAACATCCTGTACAGTGTTCCATCTAATTTGGTGTAATAGAAGTGGCTTTTGTAATTAGCATGGAAAATGCTAATTATATTCATTAAACTATGCAAGGAAAATATTTTCATATAATCAAACTGTATTATTTCAAATCTGGCACTACAATGTACCTCAGAAAATCAAATTGTAGCTATGTAAGTACAATAAAGATGGCTTGCTTACTGCATCCTTTTTCCTTTTAATGCTCTGTTTGATCTAATCAATCAACCACTAAGAAGCCTAACCCAGCAGCCTTTAGCCACCAGAAAAAATAAAGCAAATAGGCAGAGTAAGAAGGCAGCAAAGCTACACTGATTAAAATGCAGCTGTTAAATCACTCCTACACTTATTAGAAGTAGGACCAAGGTAACTACAGACATTATCTGGATTTGAAAGTGATGAAAATTTTAATTTTTATTTAGCTTAATGTTCTACTACAGCACTGAATGAAAAACATGTCATAATCAGAGTTTATTTTGTAAAAGTATGCTAATGATATCACTGCATATGATGTCCAAATGTAATTTACTCAATGCCAATTCAATTAGTAGACCAAGTTTGAAGTTACAACATATTAGTAATTTTAAATTGGCTATAAAAATATGAAGCCCCATTCTCCAACGAGCCAGATAGTTTAGAGAAACTCCTTTTTTCAGGACTATCACAATTCATCTCAACATAACCATACCACATGAAGCTCAATATACCCCAAAACTTAGTGAAACTTTCTACTTTAGCAAGCAACACAAGTTAAAACCCACTTAGTTGCAACATCCAACAGCTGAAATCATCCTGGTCAGATAGCCATAACAATGATCCCTAGGAATTTCTTCTCAGTCAGTCCCGGTACGAAATAAGCAGTCATACCAGCTAGACAACACTGAGCACCTTGAAAGGTGTACTAGAAAAGAAAAGCATCATCTAGACCATGCAAAACCTGAGCCTCATGTTATCTTTATCAGCATTTTTTAGTTTTGATAAAATCTATACCACTGTATGTAAAAGCAATCTCATGCTTCCTCTGTCAACGTGAAAGCTAACAAATACTCTGTGCCAGAAGCACAACACATGACATTCTCAATAAAGTTGATAATCAGAATGGTGGTAAAAAAAACGTGGGTGTAGAATAGCTACAAAATCCTTCCCACACACAGCATAAGCAATTGATCTTACACTGATTAACTTAAAGATCCTTATTATTCATTATTAGAATCAGCACCTGTTCAGAGCGCATCAATTTCAAATGATCTTCAACTACTGCATGACTCATACTGAAGTCTAGATACACACCTCTCTCCTAAAAACTTTCCAGATTCCTCTATACATCTCCAACACTTCTTTCCTACATACTTGAATCTTAAAAATCCATACAACATTGGTTTTCACTTTTACACTTAGAGCTACTTAGAGGAAATAACATAGCAATCTGCATTTCAAAAATGTCTATGCCAAGTTCTCTCATGGGTAAACAAATCCCTGTGGTTCCAGGAGAAAAAAGGTAACAGAAATTTCAAGTTAGAAACAGAGAGATAACAAGCGCTTAGTTTTTTCAACAAACACACTTAAAAATCCAAAAGCTCCCAATGTTTTAAAAACTTCAGTGCAAAATGGAAAAGAGACATTCTAACCCTGAGATAAATTTTAGGACTGTACTATTGGCAAAGATATTCCAGCTGTATGATCTGCTCTTCTAAACAAACTCATTTGGTTAGTTTATTGAAACAGCAAGAATAGAACATCAGAAATTCCATTCACAAGCTGATTTATGATCTGGTTAAACAGTGCTGTTCTCATGGATTAAATCAGGCCAAATTCAAGATTTGTATTAGTGCATTTCAATAACCAGACTCTGCCACCTCTATTAAAAGCAAATTCATTGGGAATTCTATTATTTTGTTGGCACCGTTTAAGCACTGGAGTTAGCTATCATCAGATTTCAATCAGATATACAACTCCTAGGTTTTCCTTATATCCCTCTCCCTATCCTAGTCTCTTCATAGTCCAGCTTTATTCTGTACCTCACTACAACAATCACACCTCTGACGAACACAAAGGTTTAGTCAAACCAGCATGAAATTACTTGGAATAAGACATTATTATAGTAGAACAATCACTCCTTCCCATTTAGAAGATACCCAACTTAGAATCACATGTTGCCTCTTTATGGAAAAAGCTTTCAAGAGACTATCTTCATGAAGAAGTGGCCCTATAGATACTATCTCAGAAAACAAGAATGATAGACTTCACTTGCAGAGGTCAATAACCTTGCATGCAATTAAATTCATTCCTCTTCCTCCAAATATCTTACTGCAAACCCGAGAACAACTAGTAAGTATCGTATTTGAAGCAGCCTTCAGCTTCTCAGTGCACCTAGTACAATGCACACACTTTGAGAGTTAAACAAAATTTTAAGTCATATCCAAAGCTGAAACTGAACTGCAATTATCTTGTTATTCCAGCCCAAATGAGACTTAGGCCAGATGTTGGGCCACTGGAATTGCTTGTGCTATCCAAGGAGAGCACACTTTCTCTTCCTCCCAGCCATCCTCCCCTCCTCTTCTCTTGCACAAACTCACTGCACCTCTCCGACACCAAATTAACTGATTAAACAGAATAAGACTAAGTAAAGTTTGGGAGAAGCATAGTGGCCCACTCTAAGTTAGAGCATCTCACTGAGAAATTCAACAAGCACTGAAGTCAGCACAACATATGGCAATTAATTTAGGAGTAATATATTGACAGAATAATCCAACTTAATGTGAAATGCTTAATCTGAACACCATACACCCTTTACTCATTTGAGCAGCTTTTTTTCTTCCAATTTCAGAGTGTATAAATACTAAATTCTGCAAACATTAGGGGTTCACTATGACTTCTGTTTCATCATGGAAGTGGACACATCCAGTAAAGTCATAATCAATGCATACTTCAAAAGAATTGTCTTCACAGCCACATATGGCTTTCTTAATAGATTAACACAAGTTACACCTTAAGGTATGTGCAAATAAACTGCATGGAATTTGTCCATTTCTGGTTTCAAAGTTCCTCTTGACTCAAGCCTGACAGAATATCCAGAAATGAAGTTTTCTGCTATTTTCGTGCATTACTTGGTATTGTGGAGAGTTCACGGACTTCATCATGCTTAGTGCGGTCAGATGACAGCAAGAGCCCCTCCTCTCTCAGTACTACAAGTGTTAGACTGGCCCAGATGTCCAAAGATTAAATGAAGTTTACAATCACATCCTGTGTCTCCACTTAGCATAAGCCAAGCCCCTACGCCCTCTTCACAACAGCATTGGATTTACCCCACTGCGCTAAACTTCATAAAGGTAAACTTTCCAAAAGCTAACCTATAAGGAAAAAAAGTTATTTCTGCCCATTCAGATAGCTAAACCTACCTAACAAAGTCAAGTGAATCCTTATGGATTGACACACTACGCATTGCTGCCAATTGCAGTGAGAAAAACTCAGCAGCCCCAAATTGCAGGTGAAGTTCATTAACAAAATAAAAATCAATCTAGGCCACCTCTTTAAGAAACTTCTTGACAACTGATGAGCTTAAAAAACACTGACAACACACAAGCAGAGAGGATTAAGGGATCTAAAGCCTTTCCCACAATCATAATTTTCAAAAAAAGCATTAAGACTTGTGAAGCTAAACTTTTTTCCCCTTTGCTTTCCCAGAAATATTCAAGCTTCATACTAACAGGAAAAGATAACCATATGAAAGAATGATCAGCAACATTTTAAATATTAGAAAAATTTACTTAAAACTTCAGTTATATACTGAAGAGAACTATGCAGGTTAGAGAACCTGACAAGTAGATTACTTCTTTTCAAGCTACCTGTGTAATCTGACAGCCTAAAGCATTTGAGCCACCACAAATGTCAAAACATTTAAACTTGTTGTTAAAGATGCAATATTAAGAAGACAGCCTATGCTTTAACATACTATATGTTAAAGAACATTCAAAACAGTTTCTTCAGTGCTTTTGAATGAAGTGCCCTCCTTAAATTCTGTAAAACACGTGACTTGAACAAAAAAAATCCGCATGTAACTACTGAGCATATCTGTCAGTTTTTATTGAAAGTTATATCATGGATATTACTGTGCAGCAAGTTTTTTTTTAGGAAAATAATTTATCATTAACTTTTTTTTTCCCAACTATATTCAGACAGACTTTTAACAGATGTTAGCAAGTTTCTATTTAATGAAGCAATATAGTTGAAAAAATCTACTCTTGAGATACACAATAACACTTGAGTCTACAATTCCAGAATATAATATAACAGGAAAAAGCCCAGCTAAAGGCAACCATAATATAAGGTGAAATGCATGTGAAGTAATCAAGATACTTTGTTTTTTCACCTTGCTAAAGAGCCAAAAAACATCAGCTACATCTGTCTGCAATCAAATAATAAAGTACTATTTAATAACATCCTACCTAAAAGCAGCTTCCCAAAAGCAGTTCATTCCACAAACATCAGAGGGCAGCATCCAATAGGAATTCCAGAAAGATACAGACAAATTCTTACACCTGACAGAATAAGACAAAAATAACCTATATAAATGTTACTGATTTTATGGCAAAGTTAAATGGATTGTCTTCTAGCTCAAGCATAACTTGAACTTGGCAGAAAACTGGCTATGTAATGCAACTTGGATACAAAAGGTATTAGATGCCAATCATAATTTTCTAAAGGTAGAATGGTCCCATCCTCTAGCCTTTCTTCTTCATATATTTCCAAAATGAGAAAAACAGAGGGGCTGGGATTTTTGAGGATCTTTCTGTGTTCTAGGCTTAAATTACACCCATAGGTAATGACTGAATGGCAACACTTATTACTAGACAGAACTTCACCTTTTCAATACCTTTGTCCACTCAAAGCAGAGGGACAACTGTAACTTTTCATTTTTGAGGTTACATTGTCCATTTAACACAATTCCTATTCATCCATTACTCCAGTCAGTGCAAAAGTGCAAATCTGATTTTTAATGAAAAACAAGACTCAGCAGCACCAAGGAATTCCACTGTTTTATAACAAATGGTTAATGCAATACAGAAACAATCACAATGTTTCAGAAGTTTTCTTTCTTCATACTAATAGCAAGACTAATAATTTATTGACTTCTGCTACACTAACAGCTAAAAAAGCAGGGTTTACTAGTTCACCACTACATTTTATGCAACAGCAATACAGGAAATATTTTAAAATAGAAAAAAAACGTGTATTTTCAAAGGGTCTGGTGAGAAAATCAACATCAAGATTTACGATCTGAAATGAGTAAGCAGAATATTGTAAAGCAAGAGATATTCTTGAGTGACCTCCCTACCATAGTGATATAAAGCCAGTAGTGTTTACTGTCCTTTGAAAGGTGGTATCTGTGAATGAAAGACATGTGTAAGAAGAAAATCGACACAAAAGCTGCTAATGGAAAGGTATTTAAGGACTATAGCTCAGAACTCTACTGAAAACTGGCTTTGCAAGTTCGAAATTAATCAGTACCATCTTGGTAGTGTAATCTGAAATCTGTAAAGGCCAATGTTTTGCAAATACCAGACAATAACAGCTTGATGTAGCATCAAAAAATGTCAAGCTGTGCAATTTCTGCTTTCTGTAACACTCGAGAAAAATGACCTGATAAACACATAGTGTTTCACAAAGCGTCATTTAAGTGCTGTGGGGGGTGGTGCAGTTCTTTGGTAGATCCCAGGAAATCCTTGTATTCCGTAGATAAATGTGTCTGCAAGAATTTTCAAGTAACTTTATTTCACGACATAAGAATGCTCTCCACAAATAAATACCCAGGTACAAAAAATGAAAATAGAGATTGCAACTCTATTTCACGGGTATCTGCACTACTCTTTACCAAAGTAAATGGTATAAAACCATGAGTTCTCTCTGCCAGATTCCTTCTTACATTACTCTTTGTGGCTTTTGAAGTTTTATAAAAACTTCGAGGCACATAAGGTCTTGCACTTATCTGAAGAACAACCTTTATGATCTCTACTATGTAGTTTTTTGAAGTAACTGTTTCTCATTACTTTTAGGATAAATTAATAGACAAACTCTCAAAAGATCACTATGCTATTATTACAGAGGATTCCTCTTCCAGCTGTCAACAAGAGTTTTCTTAGCTGCATTGAGTATTACCCTACCCAAACTACCAGGGCAAGAGGCAAATTTGAAGTTATGCCTAAGTCATTTCTCTGACATATTAAGCCTTTCCAACATTTCATTTAGCACAAGATTATCCGCCTTGGGTTTGATTCATAAATTTCATGTTTAAAACAAAAGTGTTACTAGGATACATAGGTATGCAATTAACCCAATGTTAGCTCAAGACATTCTCCTGTCAACAGAAGTCCCTCTCAACTGAACAGATGCTACCATATTCCCCAAAGTTTTTCATATAAAGGATTAAGAGACTGGAATAATTGGACAACATTTTCTTCTTATCATTCACAATCAGATCATTTAAAACGCCACTCGTGAAGGTATTTTTTTACTTGAAATAAAATTTGAGGAAAGCTTGGACTACAAACAATTGCTTTACAAAGCTAGGGAGATGCATCATATCTGTTCACCGAACAGGCACAGTCATTGTTACCTCAGAGAGGTTACCAGTCAGACAGGAATAGTCACCTTGAGTACTGGGGAGGGATATTTTGCTCACATCAATTATTGTTACGTGATTAAAGGCCAGTCCCCACAAATAGAAAGCAGAAAATAATGTCAGGTGAAACAAACACAGCAATCTAACCCAGGCACACCAAACTCCCTAACACAGCCCCAGTTCACAAGGGCAGAGAGCCCATGAACCACGCAGATACACCAGACTAGGTAACAGGAGAGACTCTCCAGGCCAGTTTACCTACTGCCCAACGGGCCTGCAAGGGTGTAGGACTCATTGTGGGATCAAGGTGGACTGGGGGGAATGAGAATGCAAAAAACAGACTGAAGGTAAGAGGGTCCAGTCACATGCAAAGATTTCTGTTTTCCTGGGTGACGGCAGTGGCTCCATTCCATGTGCACATACAGGGGTCAAAGTGCCCGCAAACAAGAAGATGGCCACAGATCCATGGGGCCCATGAGCCTGCAGTGTCAGGGACTGGAGAAACGTGTGTCACACAGCACGTAGGTGTGTGCATGTTGGTGCATGTAACCACCAGCAACTGGACTAGACCACAAGGAGAGCAAGAGGCTTAGGAGCCATGTGTCAGACAGGCCGTAAGATTGGGCCAGATATGCAGAGAACACAGAGCCTGAGCTACTGAAAGAACCCGTCTCTTACATAGCCACAAGAGATTAGGGTCTGAGGGGTGGCAACTGGAAGCACCAGAAAGTCTGAGCTGGCCACCTGGGGTCTGAGGAGTGGCTAGTGTTTAAGGCTATAGGTCAGGACCAGCTATTTGGAAGACTCCTTTTCATGAGGCAATCCTGTGGCCAGCTGCCACAAGGCTACGGCCAGTAACTGGAAAGATCCAGCACGTTCACCTGTACATGTGTGTGCACATCCAAGAGGGTGTGAGTACCAGAAACTGAACTGGGGCTGCAGGCCTCAAGGGTTTGCACACTCAGGTCAGCAACAGCGGAGACCAGAGGAGCAGGAGCCTGGTCCTGGATGGACCAAGTGTCTAAGGCCAGTTACTGGAGGGATCCACAATATTGATATATTTTTCACTAAAACCTTTCACCCTGATCAGTCACAGAAGGGAACAGGATCAGGACACTTGCTTGTGGTTGTGCAAGCGCTGTTTCCTGTGTGCTGATCTCTGTGGCCAGACACGTGTGTATGCACTAAGAGCCTATGTTCCAACTGAAATAAATGCTCAGCTTTGCTACTGGCTGGACCCAGGAACATGGAAATGCAGCAGCACTGCCTCCATCACACTACTGGGTTGGACAACTCCTAACACCTACCACCGTCAAAAATATAAAAATGAAGAAATATGAAGTTTCAAAAATCACTGGTGTCTTAGACAAGCATTCTCAGTGATCTGTTTGCCAATTCAAAGCATCTCTCCCTTAAGCAACCAGCCACTTCTTAACTACATTTATCAGGTAATTTAGCTTCAACATCACTGGGGAGTAGAAATTTTAGTATTGCAGACATAGAAAAGGTGCCTATATCATGACCTGAAAAGAAAATTTTTCAGAATGAAAGGACAATTTCAAATTAGTGTGCAAAATACACAACAGCGCATAAGATGCAGCCATGAAGACTGACGCCCTGTGCTCAGGCAAGTCAAGTTTTAACCATAAGAAATCTCACAACAATCAGCGGTAACCTCCTTTTCTAAATGGAAATCACAGTTTTCAGGAATATTTTTCAATCCATGTGGCATCTTTTGTACTACTGTAACTTCGCAGCAAACTTAGCAGAATGTCTAAATGGTGAGCAGCCCTGAAGACTACATTCCTGTCATAATTCCTCTCATTAACAACCTAAGTTTTATCAACTGCATGAATCAATCAACAGACAGATTCATGTCTCTCCTACAGCACAGCCCACAAGAGCAGCAAAACAGGAAGGACGAATTTCCTTCCTGCTCATAATCACACAGGAGTAAAAAATTGGGATGATAAGATGCTCAATTCAACTCCCAAATGCACTAAGAATTTCTAATTCTTCTCAATAGCTTTTTCTAAACATTTGCAGCAATACACAAATTTGTTATGACATATTATGTCATAGAGGAAATAGCTTTATTAGATAGGAGATAGTAGATGCAATGTTAGATGTCTGATATATAAACTTTTTAACTGGAAAAATCTTGATAACGTTTCATTGCTTCACAACATTTCTATGCAAAATAACATTTGCTAGTCAACTGCCTGTCCAATTCAGCAGAGTTTTTAAATGAAGTTTCAACTTCAAATCATTCAACATTTCATCCTTTTAAGTTTAACTCATATTTTGAAATTCTTTGACAGGTTCTGGACCAGTTTCTTAAAATAAGAATAGCTGAGAAGCAAACTGGTGAAACTGCTGGTTAAGCTCTGATACCAATGAAAATAGCTGTGTACAGACCAAGGAAAGAACCAGCTACCTGTCACAGCCCTCCTCTGCTAAGCTTGTGCATGTACTTTCTACCCTCTTCCATGCACTATAATCTCCCTCTGCCAGAACAGTACGAGAGGCAGAGATCCATACAACCAGAAACCAGTGTCACACATAACAGTATGGCTGGCAGCACAAAAATGCTAAACTACAGTGTAAGGGAAATACGAAAATCAAAAATTCATTGACCTCACTAAATTCAGAGAACTGACAACAGACTGATTCCTTCTGTATATCTCAAAATTGCCATTAGAATAGCACTTTTTTGGACCTGAATAGAAAGATGAACAATTACCTGCCAAACTGAAGTGGCAATATTGACAAAATTAAGGAAGATTCACTTCTGAAACAGTCTGCTAATTAACTAATCTGAAAGTATGTGGAAAAAGACCAACTTGAAATGATACTCCACAGCCAGCAGATTACAGCACTATTTAATGACATATGTGTAGCACATATACATTTATGCACTGTTTGGGAGTTTTTCTTGTTTATGTTTCATTTTTTTCTGAGTCACCTTCTCCACCCATAAATAATCCTAGCAAAGGAAAATAGGCTGACTATATATACTAACTTTTGATTGATTTTGTATTTTCTGGAAGTAGAGATGACAATGTCTTCCTTTTTTCAAGTTCAGATCCATTGTTCATTTAGCTGTTATATATGATAGTAACAACTATTCATTACTACTTTTCTCACTGGAATGAATAATCAGTAGGACAATTTATCACCAGTGTTAATCTTTCTTCACAGCTAAAACCCAACCTTCAGATTTACAGAATCACAGAATATGCTGAGTTGGAAGGGACTCACAAGGTTCATCAAGTCCAACTCTTAGCACGGCACAGGACCATCCCCAAGAGTCACACCATCAGCCTTAGGGTGTTGTCCAAACGTTTCTTGAACTCCTGGTGCTGTGACCACTTCCCTGGGGAGCCTGTGCCAGCACCCAACCACCCTCTGGGGGAAGAACCTTCTCCTAACATCCAACCTAAACCTCCCCTGACTCAGGCCATTCCCTCGGGTCCTGTCACTGGCCACCACAGAGTAGGGATCAGTGCCTGCCCCTCCTCTTTTTCTCACCAGGAAGTTGCAGACTTGCAATGAGGTCTCCCCGCAGTCTCCTCTTCTCCAGGCTGAACAGACCAAGTGACTTCAGCTGCCCCTCATTCAGCTTCCCCTCAAGGCCCTTCACCATCTTTGCTGCCCTCCTTTGGACACACTCTAACAGTTTAGTATCTTTCTTATATTGTGGCTCCCAAAACTGTCCCCAGAACTCGAGCTGAGGCCACCCCAGTGCAGAGCAGAGCAGAGCAGGACAATCCCCTCCCTTGCCTGGCTGGCGATGCTGTGCCTGATGCACCCCAGGACAGGGGGGGCCCTCCTGGCTGCCAGGGCACTGCTGGCTCATGTTCAACTTGCCATTGACCAGGACCCCCAGGTCCCTTGGTGCTGCAACCGCTTCCCTGGGGAGCCTATTCCAGTGCCCAAACATCCTTTCCAGCATCTCATTCCCCAGTCTGTACCTACATCCAGGGCTACCCTAGCCCAGGTGCAGAATCTGGCACTTTCCCTTGTTGAACTTCATATGGTTGGTGACTGCCCAGCCCTCTTATTTGTCAGGGTCTCTCTGCAGGGCCTCCCTGCCTTCGAGGGAGTCAACCGCTCCTCCCAGTTTTGTATCATCTACAAACTTGCTTAGTCCAGTCCTGCATCCAAGTCATTTATGAACATGTTTAGCTATTCTTTAAGTTTTCTTCAGCTGTTTATATCAAATCTCGAGACACAAGCCTTTAGTCTCCAGTTCTCTTGTTCCTCAGGCTAGAGTAGCCTTTGAAACAAACAACTCCTTACCAAACTGATTACCCAATAAGTTCCCCTGAATTATTATGTTTATTGGAGGCTCTTGCCTCAACCTGTAATTCTAGTTTCAATACAGTACTTCCTTTTAAATTATTTTCTTCTTGAACATGTCATCACCATTGCTAAATTCTTCCAGGTGTAGTATTCCAAAACCTTATTCGAGGTTTGCAGTTTTCATGTTTGCATGTTTCCAAAAACTAAAAGCAAATTCAACATCTCCCACCCCTATCCCAGAGCATGATCAAGCTTTTTCTGCCCTTATGGCATATACCAAACTAGACTATTCAGGCAAAGAAAACACTTCTTGGCTAAAGAAATAAGAAAAACACTGCTGAGTGCATGAGTGCCTTCAGATGATAGGGAGATTTGCTTTGCTGAAATGTATTTTAAAGCTATCAATGAAAACAGCTGAAGCAACCCATTCATGAAGTTACTATTAAAGCATACAAAATGTTAAACTTCAAGGATTAGAAGGTGATCTAAGTGCAATTTACTCTGTAAGGTTATTAACCCTTCAGGATATTACATGATCACAACACAGTCAGAAGTGGGTATAAAACAGACAGGTGGCCACTGTGTTCAGTCTCCACTGAAGAAGCAGCTGATGTATAAAAACTGAAAAACACCAATACATTCAGCAAGATGTGTGTATCACTTACAAAAGTCAATGTAACGCAGTTTAATACCCAAGAATAATTGAAAAATGCATCTAAAGGAACATTCAGTGGAACATTTCTTAACTGCCACAGGACAGAGTTTTTCCTTAAACAAAAGCCTTTTAGGGACTTTTCTAAGAGTCTGACTCACAAGTAAGTTTTGCACACACATTTGCACAAACAGCATGTTTCACTAACTTAAAACAGGGGACGTTTATCCTGAGCCTTCAGCTTGACAGCAGTTCATAGGTAAAGAATTCCCACACAGGTGACAACAGACACTGCGTTGCAAGGAGATATGCCCCCACAAAACTGTATACAGTGGAATTATTTGTGGCACTTGAGACCTTTAGAAAAAAACTTTCTCAGTTAGTAAAACTTTTCTACTTCACAACACAGGGCAGATTTATATCATCTGATGTCACTGCAGCAAGAAGCCTCTTGCACCTTGCTGAGGTTCTTTTCCACTCATATATTTAATTTAAAAACTAAACTTTTAGTACAAGTATTAAAACAGTATAGCTTTTAAAATAAACTTGGTTCTTCTTTTGCTTACCAGTAGTATGATACATGTTAAAGTCATTTCAGTGTTGAATAGTACAAATCATTTATTTAATCATCTTCTACCCGACAAAAGTTTGCCTTATTTAAACTTCATGTTTTCTTTAGTAAAGCAAATATCATATTTATGATTTTTTTATCCTATTTTTATTTAGAACTAGATGTCAATCACTCACAAGTTTTTAATCATGAACTAGAAGTGAGGAACAATCATCCTCACATTTTTTTCACATTCTAATCTGTATTAACTTGAACTAAAGCAAAAGCATGGGGTAAAAAATTCTTTTAAGTAGTTACACGAGTCAAAAGCTGGGTTTCACATTTCAGCTGACTCCACCCCTAGTAACTCAGAATGCTGCTTCATGGTATTTTATTAAATCAGAGCTTGTCATCCTGCCATCCTCCGTAAGTCCTTTGCACCAGCATCGACACTTCCATAATTACATGATGAGGCAATACAGAGTGCTGAGTTGGCCAAAAACTAGGTAATTTCCAAGCAGGTCACCACGCCAGATCAGAGGAGCACAAGCAGTGCAAGGACTGGGAGGCGCCAGAGCTTGTATAGCACTGGGAAGTAGTGACCATCGCCAAACCAATAAACTCACTTTGCTTTAAACTCCTGTAGAATCTAAGCAGAGTTAGAGCTAGGCTGGCCCAGAAAGGTCTGGTCCTAATTTCTCTTCCATTTTCAGTAACGGATGTCTTGTCACTCCTCTTTTCCTGGCTTTAGGATTCCAGTAGCCACAGGTGAACAGGATTGTGAAACTATAATCTAAAGCAGAACTAGTAATTTCCATTCCATAATCTCATTCACCACTTGGCCACATTAAAATTTCTACTGACAGAAGGCAACAGAACTGTGCAGCTCTGCAGAGTGTGAGATGCTCGAACATACGCCCCTTTAATTATAGAACTGAACTCACTGGTTTCTCTGAGAAGACTAGCTGTATTAAGGTACCCCATAATAAACAGTTTTGCTTCAATGAAGTTATATTTGATAATCATAAAGTTACTTGGTTTCAGACCTGAAGGAGCACCGTGAAATTTTCTCTGCTTGGAAGAAGGAAATGCACCCTCCTCGCTTCACCCGCCCTATCCAACCAAGAGGCAGCCACGGATGGGCTTAGCGCCGCGGGGACGCGCACGGGGGCGGCCTCGGTCGCCGGCAACGCCACTCCTGAAAGTTTTCCTTGTTTGTTTAAGGCTTCCCCAGCCGCCGTTTCCCGACACCCGGCCCGCGGGACGCCGGGAGGGAGCGCACAGACAGCAGCACCCGCCGCCCCCGAAAGCGCCTTCCAGGCCTCGGCGCTGCCGCCCGGCCGGCACCGCGCAGCCGGGGGCGCCCGCGGCCCCCGCGCCCCGNGGGGCGGGGCGGGCAGGGGCGGGACCGGGACCGGGACCGGGGCCGGGCGGGCTGCAGGGCGGGGCCGCAGTGGCGCCCACTGTTTATTTGCCCCAAAAGTGAAAAAAGCCGCACGCCCCCTTTTCCCGCTGCATGCCTCCATCGCTGCCCCGTGCTCAGCGTGGTCTCGTCCCCATTCGGGCCTCCCGAACATGGGTCCCTGGGAGAAGTCGAGAGACGATATGTTCCAAGTAGAGACAGTGACAGTCCCGGTCCGCTCCGCACTGGTGCGGAGCCTCACCTTGAATCCTGGGTGCAGTTTTGGGAACCTCAATATAAGAAGAATATAAAGCTGTTACAGATTGTGTGTCTTTATTAAGGGCAAAAGTGAGGCTAAAGCCTCAAAATGACACTCTTTCCACACTCTCAGTGTTTCTGTTGCACTAACTTCGATTTTCCTGTGTAAAAGCTTCACAGCTGCCTCTGCACAAGCATGCTCTGTACGTATAAATATCTAAAAGGAGGGTGCCTAGAGGATGGAGACAAACTCTTCTCGGTGGTGCCAAGCAATAGGACAAGAGGCAAAAGAAGAAACTGGTGCACAGGAAGTTCCACCTGAATATAAGGAAAAACTTTTTTACTGTGCAGGTGACTGAGCACTGGAACAGATTTCCCAGAGGGGTTGTGGAGTGTCCATCACTGGAGATATTCCAGAACCATATGGACACAATCCCGTGCAATGTGTTCTATGACAACCCTGCTTGAGCAGGGAGGTTGGACCAGATGACCCACTGTGGTCCCTTCCAACCTTTACCTATTTTGTGATATTCCCACTCATTCCCTAGGCAGCTGAAATTACACAGGTGTTCTTTCTCCTTGTGCAGACACAATCTGAGCATGCAAATCACTTTGGACTCCAGCCCCCTTCCCTCCTCTGGCCTTGGCACACAGGTGACTGCGCAGCACCCCGGCCCGAGGAGCAGGTGGGTGCTGCTGGGCCACAGGGATGCTGAGCCAGAGAAGTTGGGAGACTGAGACCAAAGGATTTGTCTGCGGTCACTAGCAAAGATAGGGCTATTTTAGCTCACTAAGTCATGCTTCTGGACAACAAAATGTAGGTCTGGGAAGTGGCAGAAGAAATAATAGCTGTACATCTTTCTAGATGGGGGGAATATTGGTTGGGTTTCAGCTGAATCCAATACAGTAGTGCATCCCCTCTCTCTAGCCCAGACCACTGAGCAAAGGCCTAACAGCTTAACTAACCTATACTGTTGCCAAGGTAAGTATTTTAAAGTCATCATTCAGTGCTGCTCCCGCAGCTTCTGATGCCGGTTTAAAAAAAAAAAAAAAGTCTGGAATAATTCTGCTTACTTCTTTGTCCTTACAGTGCATTTGGCTCACCTTTTCTCTATGGACTGGAAATATCCTTTTTTAACATAAGTGATAATAACCCCATTCAGAACCCTGCATTTTAAGAAAAATGCCAACATGATTGACAATAATGCTTAAAAAAATAGCTGTTATAGCTTTTCCAGCCTAAGGATGTATGTTATACATGAATGCCCATAAAACCTGAGCCGTAGCTTACTGCTGTTCTTGGCTGTGCTTAAAAGAAGGGGGAAAGCAGGATGCCAGCTGGCAACTCTGGTAGTTGGAAGAGAAGTAATGCCAAAATTGTTCATCACCTCTTCCTCAAAATAAAAGAAGAAATGAGAAGAAAAGGTGGCCCTCAGAAAATATGGGATACTCAAGTCTGTTTGCAGTGGAGATACTGGGATGATTACTAAGAGGTACAAGCAGGGAAATTGGGGCTGAGAAAAAAAAAGTAGAATCCAAGAGAAGTAAGGAACTAGGGAGGATGATGAGAAATCAGGCCAAATATGGCAGGGTGATGATGGGAGAGTCATAGATGAAATGGCAGAGGATTTGTAAAAAGAACTTGGAAAGAGATTACTGGCTTGCATTGCAGAAAGAACTAGCTCTGAAAGCACCACTCAAAGTCTTAGCTGGGCTTTCTGCCCCTCTGTTCTGTGTTCCTCAGTGCTTTCTGCCACAGCCTGCCATTCAGCTTCCCTGATTGTGTGTTTCTGCTCAAAATCGGGTTCATTGTTCTCACTGCATACCTACCTGCTGACCTGTGTCATGAATTGCTGCACTCTCCCACTTCACAGCCCCTTACATACACTGTCAAGTCCATATGGCAGGGAATGAGTACCACAGCAGTATGAGAGTCAGAGTAGAGAGATACAATGGAATATTTACTGACAGCAAGCTTAAAAGCAGAGACCGTTCAGTCCCTGCTGAGGTGTAACACTTGTCTTTTATATGGAAGAGTGTTCCAGCCAGGGAAAATGAGGTCTGAAGTGTGTTATAGTGGTGCCAAGAATGAATGTGGCAGATGGGCAGTAATAAAAGTCTCATCCTTCAGAAGAAGGAACTATATTCTTAGAGGAGAAAAGAATAAATAAGGAGTGCTAAAGAGAGGTGACATAGGGAGAAATTTTTTTTATTATTATCAATCATGTCATTACCCAAATATGAACTTAAAGAATTCTCTTCATTCAGTGCTGTTCAATAATATGTGAATAATTAATGAATGAGAATGTATCTGCAGTGCTCTAAGAATATAACTAAGGCAAGGTCAGAGAGAAGGCATCTTTGTTAAGCTCTCTGATGCTATTGGAGAGCAAAAAACAGCTAAACTTACGCACACAAGGCTTCTTTTCACTCTGCAAAATCTGTCCATTTAATCTAACTATCAGTTGGTCTGATAAAAGATAAAATGCTTCTTACTACAAACTTGGCCTTGTGAGCAAGGAAGATAAGCAAAAGTTACTGAAATGCCATACCCAAATTGTATCACTGAGAAAAAAAAACATTATCAGACAGTATCTAATTACCCAGTTCAGTTTATAAATTCTTTAAAGATTAATAATTATGTATCTTTATTACTCACCATGAATACTTAATGAACAATATGTAACATTTTATGCTACAAGGTCTGCTAGTCTTTACTTAACTAAAAACATGAAGAGTTACAATTAGATGCAAGATTCTCTCCTTTTATTAACGAGTCTAAATCTTTAAATCCTTTTCTTGACTAGAATTTAGTTATTTAGCCATGGTAACTTTTGTATCTTTAGGATTCAATTCTATTTACTACGTCCAGAAAATAGCTGAAATCCAGAAAAGAACTATCTTTATAAACTATGGGTGTTAAATAAGTCGTTAAGACAATCAATTTTTTTGAAAGAATCAGCATCTGATACTTCTGCAAGTGTGTTCAAGGGTCATAAGAGCAGTTACTGTGAGCCAGAAAAGGAAACCAACATTCTAACAACTCATTAGATCAAGAGATAAATCAGATCAATTTAAATTTTAAAAAACCCAGTCCTAATCAGATGCATTTGTATCATTCCCCCTGGTTTTGTTCTTTCAAAAAATTAAACCATTAATTAAGTTGGTAAAGCAATAAGATTTTGTGCTGATAGATTTGTGTCAGTGCTGCCCTTTATGTAGACCAGTTAAGGGTTTTTCAAAGGCAAAGACACTTTCTTTGATGTTCACATGCCCTTTCATACAAGCTGCAGTGTCAGCACTTGTCTATGATAGATTGCAAGGTTGGGTAAGCAGGAAGAAAAGCTTTGCTGCCATATGTTGTACATATGGTATCATCAGACTTCTTGGGGCAATGACACTTTTCTCTTGCTGCCAGATATCACTTTTTTCCCTTCCTGTTATCTTTTAAGAAAAATACTTAAATTGGTACAACTGCTTTCCACTCTTATTGCACCTAACCCTTCAAATTTCCTAATGTATAAAAATATTAAAAAAAATTCTCAAAATCAACTTTTATTGATGACCACAATATTATTACCTTCCCCCATTCCTTTCCTATTTAGCTCTCATTGTTTAGCATTGTCGTTTGTTCAACCTACTTCAAGCAGGAGCTCAAAATATTTTACAATTATTGTTGATAACCACAATAACACCCACAGGGAATAGAAATAAGAAAAACATCTAGGACAATAGTGCACAAAATTAAGTAAGCTGCATTGTAAGCAGTTTAGGAAGTGGTGTGATACTTTGCAAATTTCCTAGTTTCTTCTAATTTGAATCAATTATTTCTTCATCAACAGTACATTTCAAAATTTATTTAATAGATGCTTTGTGAACAATTGTAAGTTAATAAATATTAGTCAAAATACTTATATCATTCCTCTTAAGAAAATTCAACTTGCATGGCCTAAATAAATAAATAAGCACCTATATATGTAGACTTGCACAATATTTAGTAGTTTACTACATTAAAAAAGCAAAATGAGTACTCTCTAGGAGCACAAAGAATTTTCTTTTAATCTTTTCTTTCAATATTTGTTGTCAAGTCCTTTCTTTTCTGTAAAGATTTCTACATATAAAGCTCCAGAATATCAGTCCAGAAGGGATTATCGATGTCTGGCATTTTTTTCTTTGCATAATCTAATATTTTCCAAACATTGTACCTGGCATGGGTATAATAAAGAGGTGGCGGGTGACAGCCAACATGACTTTACTAAGGGCAAATCATGCCTGACAAATTTGGTGACCTTCTGCAGTGGGCTCAGAGTGTTGGTGGATGAGGGAAGTGCACAGATGTCATATACCTGCACTTGTGCAAAACATTTGAAACTGTCCTACATGACATCCTTGTCTCTAAATCAGTGGCTGATGAGAAGCTCAACATGACCCAGCAATGTTTGACTGCAGCCCAGCAAGTCAAACGTGCCCTGGGCTGCATGGAGGCAGCGTGGGCAGCAGGGTGAGGGAGGGGATTCTGCCCCTCTACTCCACTCTCACTAGACCCCACCTGTAGTACTACATCTGGCTCTGGGGTCCCCAATATTAGAAGGACATGGACCTGCTGAGAGTCCAGAGGAGGGCCATGAAGATGACCAGAGGGATGGAGCACCTCTCCTATGAAGACAGGCTGAGAGAGCTGGGGTTGTTCAGCCTGGAGAAGAGAAGGCTCTGGGGAGACCTAACTGCAGCCACCCAGTACCTGAAGGGGCCAACAAGAGAGCTGGAGAGGCACTTCTTACAAGGGCAGGTAATTGGCAAGACAAGGGGGAATGGTCTTAATCTGAAAGAAGGTATGTTTAGGTTAGATATAAGAAAGAAAAAACTCACTGTGAGGATGGAGAACACTAGAACAAGCTGCCCAGAGAAGCTGTGGATGCCCCATCCCTAGAAGTGTTCAAAGCCAGGCTGGATGGTACTTTGAGCAACCAGGTCTAGTGGAAGGTGTCCCTGCCCATGGCAGGGGGGTTGGAATTAGATGACCTTTAAGGTCCCTTCCAACCCAAACCATTCTGTGATTCTATGATTTGTGTTTAAAGTAGTTTGGCGAAGAGTCAAAGCAAACTTACTTACTAATACAAATACGTACCATATACAAAAAATATAGAAATAAGGCAAGTAGGGCTGGTTTTTGCTTGTTTGTTTGTTTACATATAACTACACTTAAGTTCAAAAATCCTTATTGTGTCCTGCTGTTGTTTGCTACAGCATCAAGTGTTTTGAGTGCTGACACCCAGATCAGGGTTTTTTAATTTCTATAATATATTTTTTCCTCTAATAGAAAAAATATTTACTAGCACTAACCATGTGCAATAGTAACTTTGCATTATGCCTTGAAAGCTCAATTTTTAAGATAAAATATATCAAATAATCTGAAAGTAGTTACCTAAGGTTTGTTTTTACCTTTTCCATTTCACAGTAACAGTGCAGATTCCACACAGTGAATTTAAACTACTTGTACTAAGTATGCTATCCTCTTCACTTTTTTGAAGATCCTTAAAATGAATGCATTAGCTCAGGAGATCTTCAGACCATAAACAGAAAACCACTGCTTTTATTTTAGGTCGGGCTCTTTTTTCATATTTGATGTAAAAATTTTATGCATTTTATGTATTTATTATTTCCAATCAAAAAAAGGCTGCATGTCTTGGAAAGCAAAACTGCATCTAGCAAACAGCTAAAATGGAAGAAAAAATTTAAATTACAACTGCCAGCTGTCCTTATAAGTGGAAACAGAGATATAGGAGAATTATCAGGTCCTTAAGAGCCATTCAGCAATGCAATCCAGATGATACACTGGAGCCAGGAGCTCCTATTTCGAATGGGAGAGAGAAGATGGTCATTCAGTAAGGAGGTGTTTTGGAAAGTGGTCTGTCAGTCAAACCAGGTAAAGTGTTGACTGACTTTGCCAATTTATTTACCTTTTTATTTTGTTCATCTGTACCCTGGTTTTATTCCCCCTTCAAGTAGAATTTAACATGTAAACCAATGTAGAGACAATGTCAGAGGGAAATAAAATCCTACTGTTTGTCTCTCCACATCTTTTTCTCTAAGGGTTGCTTAATTTTCATAAATACAAATTCAAAACCATGACTGCTTCAAAAGCAGTCAAATGTGGTAGTTTTTTAAAGCATTTAGTACTTGAATAATCAGGAAGAAGAGATAAGACACTAATATTGCCCTCTTTTACCGACTGCTTCTTTTAACACCGAATAGAACAGCCACATCACAGACAAGTGCCTAAGGTACCCAGCACCCTCACAACCTTGGTCATGCCCGAAGCTCACAGAAGTAACTGCTGTGAGCAGTCAGCCTGCCCTGCGCTGCCCGGTGCATGCCCTGGGGAGTGCTGACATTCCACTGCCTTAGCTGTGGTGTCAATTGGATTGTTCTCAGACCATCCCGCTGCATGAGAGGCAGCAGAGCCAGCGAGTAGTTCGGATATTGTGTAGCGCTGAACTTTGAGCCTGAAACACCCAAAATAATTTGAAGTTCTGCTAGCTCAGGATTGTACTTACACATAACTCAGCCTTCCTTTGCCCACCTTTAATCTGCAACTTTACAAATTTAGTTTTTACAATTTTATTTTTTTTTTTTTTAGGACAAGAAAGGGTAAAATAAAATTGGACACTGTCCTAACTATCTCCAGGCACCAGGCCCATATCTGCGGGGAATGCTGTGATCTCCCATGGCTGCCAAAACATTTGTATGGAATTTAAGAAATTTGTTTTGATCTTCAGACCCATAATTGTGTAGCAGTCTTGCTGAACAGTCAATAGTGGAAAGAAATGAATAAAAGGGTGATGGAAGAGCTTTACAACTTTCTCTCCTCTTTTGAATCCCTTCTGTTCTTGCAAAATAGATGAGTAAGTAAGACTAAGTTAGACCCCTTTAATTAGTGACAATAGCCCTATTCTGGTATCTGATGCCAATTTAGTCAGTATTTCTGCTAGTACCTAGTTTGGTACTTACATCAACAGTTTCCCAACACTTGCTGCCTGCACTTGGGGATCTGTGCCCAACAATGACAGGGTAGCATTTAAAGCATTCTGCACCCAAGGAGGTATCAGCCTTACATGCTGCCTCCTTGGAGTGGAGATGAGGTCCCATACTCATGGCCAACACTTCAGTTACCTGCTACACAAATGGGAAACTCCGACGGTCTTTACAAGAGAATCAACTTCTCTCAAGAATGCCTTGCAGGACCCTTGCCTCATGCTGCAAAGCAATGCAAGCAACAAACAATTCAGACAACTGAACATGGGAACTGTAGAATTGAAGACAAATTGAGAGAACCCACACAGACCACTGTTTTATAACCTGCTTCAATAGCAAAGAACAGTTTTTATATACAATGACATGAAGCCTTAGACAAAGCCCCCTTCTCAAGTTTCTTACCTCCTTTGTTACTTTAATTTGCAAGCATGGATGTTTTCATAGTTTCTTGCTTCAGAAGCAATAGTCCCAGGAATATCTTAACTTCCGTCATAACAAAAAGCAGTAATGAATCATTTCTGCCAGCAAATTAGCAGAGGCCTCTTGGCATTTTGAGATCAAATTCCCACTGTCTGCTGTTTATCCCCAAATTGCCCACTTGTATTTCTTGCACTTTCTCCTAGACAGTACAAATAATACATTTAGAGAGAGGTTCTGAACAATTTAATGATTTTATTTATCATTTTATCATAAGACACCCTAAGCATCACCACTGCCAGTCAAAATTGTAGTGCACTTACATTAGTTTTCACCAAAAATACTTTCTTGTCAGATTGTTCACAGGCAAGTATTTATTTATTCCCAGGAAAGGCATTTCAATGTGTGTCACTATTCTAGGCATCAAAAACATCTATTTATGCTCCCCTGAAACCAACAATATGTCATCAATTAATCATATAACTATAGGGGTGCAAATTTTTAAACAATTTCATTAACTGGGTAACATTTATCATAGGAAAAAAATAGTCTTTGCACTGTGATTCCTACTGTTTCTTTCTTTCCAGACACTTCCTCTCAGCTTTCTTGCCAAGCTTTCAGAATTTTAAATTGTTCAATACAGTCTTTGAACTGAGGTCAGGAAGAGGTCAGTTGGAGGCAGTATCCCAATGGGTTACTATACACTTGGCTAAATGCAAAGTATTGCCATCTTTAATATTTAAAGGAGTGCTTAACTGGAATTGAACATAGTTTATCAGACAGAAAATTCATAGCATCTCACAATGCAAATTGTACTTTCTGACTGCTACACAGAGACCTTTTAAGTATATCAATATACTATGTTTTTCCTAGAGTACCTTTAGATTTTTTTAAATTAAATTTGCATATATTAAAAAATTACAACCACACAAAATCTTTCATTCACAGAGATGTTTATTTTTGTCTTCAATGTTTGTAGGGAATACGATTTCACTACAAAAGTGTCTCAGAGAAACTCCATTCAAAGTCTAGGCTTAAGAATGAAGGGAAAATATACTTTCAGCTGTACCAGTCCTGAGCAAAGTTTAAAAAAAATTAAAAAAAAAATCCTCTAGAGATAGGAAGCAGCACCAATTAAACCAGAGGGCCTCTTACTGATATCTGCTCATGCTTTCTTTTCTGCTTTGAGAATTGGTAAAAACTTAGGTAGGAAAAATTACTTTATTAGATTGTGGACATAAGATTTACAGTCCCAATCTCTCACCAAATACCACCCTTTTTTTTATAGTTAGAGTCCAGGGCCTCAGTTTCACTTTCCATTAAGTAGTCAGGACTGCTAACAGCAAGACTGTTGCCCCCATGGTGTAACATTTTCTCTTACTCAAATTGGTAAATAAATATTTATTTAATAGACTTCTTTTAATAAATATTTATTTCCTATCAATATCAAGTTCCTGAAAAGTTACATTGTTCTTAGAAGTATACTACTTGTAGCAGTTATAAAACTTCTGATAACATCAGGTCTCAAAATAATTCAAGTGGCTTACAATCTGTCTCTTGTTGTTTCAGTGAAAGGATTTCAAGCCATTGGTAACACTCGGTACTTCATAGTTGGTTTATCCAGGACATTCAGATTCAATCTGACAAAGTAAATACTTCTAAGAGTCAGAACAGAAAAGGCACTTACTCATTTTGGGGAAGACACCTGGCAGGTAAGATTTTTATTTTCAAAATAACAAGCCCTTTTTCTAATAATAAAACCCTTACAAAACTAGTTGGATAAACATAAACCCTATGAACAAAACCAACTTAGGTACCCCTTCCCAAGAAAGATAATACTGTCCTTAATTGAGAAACTGAGAAATGTGAAAGCATCCAGAAATACTCACAAGTTTTATTCACTTCTGTGATATTCCAGTAGACCATCACAGCTGACTAGAAGAAAAAAATCTCCTCCAAAGAATGGATGTTTTACAAATGGAAAGCCTCAAAAATTTCTGGACTGTTTCTTATAAGGTACTTGTATCAGCAATAAAATGTAAGATTCTAATGTGTATAACCAGGAACATAACCTTGATTAAAATTGATAACCTGTGACTTCATCCAGAGGAGTAAATCTTTTATCAAACTTCCTTGCAATTGAATCATTGCCTCAGTGATGCTCTGTGTAAGGCACTTAGTAAATTTTAAGAGCATCTGACAGTACTGTTGGTAGTTTTGATTTGTTTGTGAGGATGCTCTAACAATGCTTCAAGATTAACAGGTTAAGGTGTGGAATAATCACTGAAAACAGCCATATGAATTATTGGCCACAAAACTCTTCAGAAGCCACATCCATTCTAGTCTGGGTTCATATTACCCTTGCAACAAAAAGCTATCCTTTTCCTTAGCAGTCCAGGAATTAGACCCCTTAAAATTGTGTAGTGGCTAATTGTATGAGAGGAATTAATTTTGTTCCTAACTCTTTCATCAAAACTTCTGCCCTTTCAATAAATAACCTGTATCCAAGAGTGAAATGTTCATGGTATTTACTACTCAATTCACCATTAGGCCAAAAGCCACTGAACCAACAGGTATCAAGAATTATAAAGCAAGACACACCTCTAAGAAGTGTGATGTTGCCTACTTCCAATACAGTACACAGAGAAAGGAACACTAAACAGACAAAAAAGACAAAGAAGCCATTACATGGCTCTTCTAGGGATTATTCTGAAAATACTTTTTTTTTTTTGTTCTTCCTTCCCCCCTCTTTATTCTCTGTCTTTTTGTTGGACTGAGGGTTTTTGAAGGTGTTTGACATTTTAGAAACAGAAGCTGCCTACTCAGAATTTCTGTAGGAAAGCTGAGAAAGCGCTCAGTATCTCTGCATGATCCTCAGATCTCCTTCTCCAGCAGGGACTAAGAGCATTTTACTTGGCAACATTCTGCCTCCATCAGCTGGAAAGAATTTTGCTTATTTTGCCACGTATGGAAGCCTCCCAGCATAGAATAAGACCATTTGCAGAAATGCAGATAATTGGCAGCCCAGAATGCCAGGTACCTCAGACAGAGTGCTTGAATGGTACAGGATCAGTGTAAGTAAGTTTGCTCAGCAAGAACCTGTTCAGGTAGTCAATTATATAGAAGCAAAATTGATATTGACCTCTAAGCTCCACATACCATTATTCTGTAAGACCATGTTGATCTTACCAAAATATAATTGAAGAACTGGGAACAGCAGTCAAATTTCTCACTTATAAAAGCAGGCATAATAAATTACTTCAAACTCACTGCATCCTCAAGATGTTCTTAAGAGAAACAAAAAAAAAAGGGAGAAGAAGGAATCAGGAATTAGAATGTGTTTCCTTCAGAGGTGGGAGTAATGATAATACATATAACCTGAAGATTTCCCTTGCCTAGATTAATTCAAAGCTGAAGGCTGTTACAGTAAGATGATCAGTCAGATGTCAGATTTTCCTGCTCAGAGATCTGTGCCATCAGGAACTGGGCTTGACATTGAAGCATTTTTATTTATTCTGTGCAAAGAAGAATCAGCTTGAAATAGATTATTCACAGATGGCAGTTATATATTAGATGCCTATAAACAGCAAATTAGATCTGTGTGTTCCCAAAGTGGGTATTCAGAAAGTAGAATTGGCCTGACCCCTCACTTGTCTTAACAGATGCAAAGTGATTGAACAACTCCATCCTTCTTTAGTGACAAATCACTGGAACTATCTTTGAACCAAACAGAATTTGCAGTTTGTAGAATCTAGTGATCTTGGGAAGAGGGTAAAGAGCCCCATTGCATTAGCCTGGGTTACGTTTATTTCCTTTTTCTGCATCCTTTTGCTTCTTTACACAGAAGAGGAAAATTACATGCATGTGGGTAGCAGGTTATCAAAAAATACATTAATAGTATTTTCCTCAGCTATCTTCTCAGTAACTCCATTGTAAATTAGAGGTCCATTGGTCTACAGCTACATGTCTTAAAAGCTTGAGGAAACACATTCACTTTGCTTTGACCAAGATCAATATTTATACACAGATGTGCTGGTTTTGGCTAGGATAATTAATTTTCTTCACAGTAGCTGGTGAGGAGCTGTGTTTTGGATTTGTGCTGGAAACAGTGCTGATAACACAGGGATGTTTCAGCTGTCGCTGAGCAGAGGTTACAAAGAGTCAAGGCCTCTTCTGCTCCTCACCCCACCCTGCCAGTGAGGAGGCTGGGGGTGCACAAGGAGTTGTGAAGGGACACAGCCAGGACAGCTGACCCTAACTGACCAAAGGAACATCTCAGACCATATGGTGTCATGCTCAGCATATAGAGCTGGGGAAGAAGAAGAAGGAAGAGGGGGATGTTTGGAGTGGTGCTGTTTTTCTGCCCCAGTCACCACTACCTGTGATGGAGCTCTGCTTTCCTGGGGATGGCTGAACACCTGCCTGCCCATGGGAAGTAGTGAATGTTTTGCTTTGCTTGCACGTGCAACTTTTGTTTTACCTGTTAAATTGTCTTTATCCCAACCCATGACTCTTACTCTTCGAATTCTCTCCCCCACTGCACAGAGGGAGAATGTACAAGGGCAGTGTGGTACTTACTTGCCAGCTGGGGTTAAACCATGACAGAAAACAGTGTAATTAAAGACTACACTTTTCCAGGTGGCCTAGATCCTGAAAACATAGTCCTGCTCAAATATTCCTCCCTCTGCCAAGATATGCCATACTTTCTACAAAATAATTAACATTTTGGAACTACTTTTTAGAATATTGTTACTGAACAGTATTTTTTCTGGTGGTAATTTTCTTTTTAAACATATGGGACAAGAAGCGATTGGATAAGGTTACAATTTTGTCTTTTACAAAACTCCAAATTGGACAGCAATCTCTTGTGATCATTCTTAATAATAACCATTAGGAGCTATAGAATATGCTCCTTCATCTTCCATGTTTAACTTCTTAAAAGCCCATTAAACTGTCTGCTCCTAAAATCTGCCATCAGCAGACAGAGCAAGTTCATTCTGACGACTTTTATCTGTCTCCCATAATAAAAGGGGCAAGATTAGGATTGAATACATCAGGGTGATTCAGTGGTGGTTTGTTTTTATTAATTTTCATCAACACAGTTAAATAGAGGTTGTAACCAGCTCCTGTATTACTATGACTCTACAATCTGAAACTACTTTTTTTTCACTGCATTTTCTTTCACTGTTTGAATCCAATGGTACAGTTTAGGTAGGGGGGACACACCTGGACTCCTAGGCTTCATTCACAGACATATCACAGTCTTTTGGCATAATGTCTTAGGAAAGTCATGTAAACATCACTTGCTGTTGGATAATAGCATTTTCCAGCAAGCATGCAGTTTTCCATTGCTGTTGTACCATTTACTCCATTCTAGACTGGAAGTTACAATAATTTCTATAGAACACTAATTTGTAATTAACTTGTGAAGTACTTTTCCAAATTTAATATAGTGGTTAAATCCTGTTAGTTCTTGTTAAAACATGGGTTCTTTAGATATTGAACTAAGTTCAATATATGATTGTTGTCTTAGACAAGTCTTCTAAGTCTCTTTTAACAGTTTCTCCTCTTTTTAAAACTTTGACAGCACAAAAGAAAATCATCTGAGCTTCTACAGTTTGACTGATTTTACTGTACAGTTTTTGCTAGTTTGAAGTTACAACCTTCCAAACTGAGACTGCTCTGACATAAGCTGGGGCATAATTTCAGGTTAGGAAAACCTCTGAAAAGCTCAAACTGTATTTCCAGCACACCCAAATCTTAACATTGAGATAGAAGTACACATTTGCAAAATGCCATATTTGACTGACTGGTCCACCAGCCAAAACCAGCATTAACTTTTTATCTTACCAATCTTATTCCTGAGTAGGCATAGGCTAAATTTACAAGTATAGCACTTGCTGTTGCCTTTGGAGAAATTAAATGTAAATGCCTTTCTACTTCCCTACAGTTTCTGACTTTGAATGAAGTAGACCCAGACTCCCTAGTAGGGAGAAGAGCCAAATAAAGGCATGTCAGAGAAAGAAAACCCCAAACAGATACAGTCAAAGAACCCTGGACAAAAAGTACACAATAGACAGTTCCATGCCAAATCAATCCTGTATAACAAAGTAAAATCAATCAGCAAAACGTAGGAAACTGTCAGGCTTTTGAGACAGGAGAGAAAAAAAGTAAAGAATCTAAGTTGCAAGATGTGAAGTTTAGAAGACCTGCCTAAACACTATAGTGAACCAATAGAAACAAATTCTAGAAAGTACTCTGTCTTGCACGGCTACTTGAAAATGTGCTATTCATAATATCAAAAGAAAGTAAAGTGCACAAATTATAAAATCAAACCATTTCTGAGATTTTACAATCTATGCCCCAAAACACCAAATATCTAGACAAACACATAATAGGTTACTATTTCAGTCATATTCTTAATACCAAGACTCATCATATCAAGAATTTAAAATTTTTAAATGTAATTTATTTATTACTATCTCCTCTGTTGGAATCAAGATTTTATATGGCATAATTTAACCTGCTACCGAGAATAATTTTTGTTTATCTCCAATATGTAGATTTAAATTAATGCAAAAAAAGAAATCAGTGTCAACTGTATATTTGTTCTTTTTCTTATACCACCTATAATTAATGGCAAAGTTAGGAAGATAAGAAACTGAATTACTGTACCCTTTATCAATGAACTATTTATACTTAATTTCCCCCCATTTCTCCCCCCTTTTCCTTTCTGAAACCAGACAATCAATCAGCACATAAAGGAGCTCATTTACATGGAACACTATCACACTTGTTTTTGTTGGGCCACCATTTCATTGACATCCCAGGATGTATGGCTGTTGAAGACTGGTGCACATACAGATTTAACAAATAACAGTTCTTATGCAGAGAGCAATCACAGAGAAACTTAGCTAATCAGAACACATTACAACATTAAATTTTCACTTTTTATAAATGGAGTAAAGATGCTTTTAAATATATTTACAGTTAGAAAAAAGGACTTAGGATTACTACAAGTCAAAATTATTTAGAAATTATGAAATTCATTTAAATTATATTATGAACAGATTCAAATGCAGTATTTTGCTTAGAATTTATCTACTCTGCTGTCAGTATGGTCATATCCCTTTAATCACCAACAGGCAAAAACTTAACTTTGCTTAATGCTAAAACAAGCATCATTGCAATGAAACCCTGGCAACCTAATAGTTCAATTAAAACCACCACAGCTTTTTTGATCCTGACTTCTGTTGCACCTGTAGTAGAAATTGCTCTTCAGAACAGTGAGACTTTTTGTATTCTTTTTGATAACCATACTTGTACCACATTTTTGAGATTATTCTCTAGAGACAGTTGAATCATAGTAAAATCCACTCCATCCTTCCCTTCAAACCAAATGGCTACTTAATTCTGACGATAGAGTCCTCTTGTTGGCAGTGCTGGGTGGTTTATTCACATAAACTTAAATAAAAATACATTTCCCATTTAGTGAATTACTGGTATTAGATTATTATTTCTTTGCAAGGAATTCTGAAATGTGTTAGCATTCATTACAGTTTAAATGAGAAACACATTTCATAAAACTTCTTGCAATGAGATTTACTATCCTTAAACTGCTTACTTTAAACAGTTTCAGTTCTTTTGCAATCCATTACATCAGTATATTCTGCAAATAGTCCCACCTAAAAATAAAATATAAAAAAATAAAGTTGAGAAGCATGTATTTTTCTTTTAAAAACTAGTGTATGTTATTCTGAACACTAGCCCGGCCCCAAAAACATTTAAGAACCTTAAAAAGCATTGTTTTACAGATACTAAATTTGGCCAGGTAACAGCAATGAACAGACATCCTATTTAGAAAGATAAAGCAGAATACATAATAAACAGGTCAGTAGTTATCCATCTGAAATAGCCTATAATTAACATTTGATGTCTAAAAAGTTTAAACAGCAACACCAAGGAATGAGGTATGTATGTTCTCAGATATCACATCAGACTCTCATTTTATGCAACTAACTGTATTTCACAACTAGCATCTTACAAAATAGAACAGTACCATTGTGCCTGTAAGTACTGCATTAAAAACAGAAAAATACATTACTACAAGAAACCACCAAACATCACAATTGTCAGGGGCTACAAAAATCCATTGTTTTAAGCTGTTAAGAAGACATATCATATGTTGGTAATCATTTGGGGCTGGATTCACTACCAAGAAGGTCCATCCAACTTTCACATGGGCTTAAAAATATATTTACTTTGAATGAAAAAGAAAATGCTCACAGGAATGTAAGTGCACTATCTCACTAAAAGGAGCTAAATGGACTTTTGTAATGAACCAGAATATATAATTTAAAATCTATACATGAATTGTATGTATGTATCAAAACACTTATTGGTTGTAAACAAAAATGCAAAATCTGTATTCACAAAAATATTTTATTGGTAATGTTACATAATACCAGATGGTATTGTAAATAGTTCTGCTCTGTATCAGTATATTGCTAAGTCCGTAAATGTTGACAGTTTATGCCATAAAGTAGGATACTGAGTCTTTTTCAAATTATTTATGACATAATATATTCTAATAGGCCAATTTAATATTAAAGAAATTGATTCAGGAACAAAAAAATAATAGAACTGTTATTTCCTTATTCTTGTGCAACATCTGATATTCCTGTACTGAAATCATAAGTGACTACGTGACACTAGAAAAATCCGGGGCAAGGAAACAGCACTAAGCAGAAATGAGAACTGCAGTTCTGTTCTTTTTAAAGCTTTTCCAAACTTTCGTATTTCCAAATAGTTTTTGCCAAATGTATCACCATCTGCGGTTCAGTATTTGTTATACAACACAGAATACCAGTGTACAGCGACAATGCAGTCCTTTACCTGAATTGCAAGGTTAACTAATCAATGCTTAGAATGTGTTTTCTATTTTGCTTGTAAACATTACAATAAGTGTTTTAAGTGTCAAAAAATATTGCTAAAACCATCAACATAATTCAGTAACAGTAATCTAGTAAAATGTGTCAAACATTGGCAAAAATCCATACAAATGTTTTCTTTAATAACATTTTTCCTATTTAACCACACCAAGTACCAGCAGGTGTTTTAAAGAAGATAATTATTATGAAAATTCTGTTGCAGCAATAATTGATTAAGTTGATCTTTGACTTGCATACATATAACTATGTTTCACAATTCTCAAATAATACATATTTAGGCAGCTTGAACTATGTTATAAAAATTTAAATTCAGTACATGCCAATAGTAGAGACTCCAAGAGTTGTGTTAGAATTCACTAAACTAAAAGTGAAAATGGACATAGCAATAACACTGCATAATGAACATTCAAACCACATTTTCATGGCACCCTTACACATGAAGATGAAAAAGTTTGTTTGAAGATGCTTCATAACCATTCGTAGATTGCATTTAAATTACTATAGAATCACAGAGTAAGCTGAGTTGGAAGGGACCCACAAGGATAATCCAGTCCAAATTCTGGCCCTGCACAGGACAGCCCCAGAGTCACACCATGGACCTGAGAGCATTGTCCAAACACTTCTTGAACTCTGTCAAGTTTGGTGCTGTGACCACTTCCCTGGGGAGCCTGTGCCAGTGCCCAACCACCCTCTGGGTGAAACCTTTTGTGGTATCTAAACTAAACCTCCCTTGACTCAGCTTCATGCTGTTATTGTTTCTACCACTGCACTTTTTTTCTTTCTTTTTTTTTTTTAAACTGCATTATGTTCCAGTCGACATATCAATTATGCATGACTAATCTGTCATGAAAATGTGGTAACAGGTGACGGAAGTTATGTATTTGCATGTTTTGAAGAGACTAAAGAAAGTGGAGGAAATAAACTTTAATGAGATTCCCCATTCAGTGATGACGCTTCTCCTCTGGGTGAAGATGACCTGGACATTCCCCTCTCTGTGTTGTCAGAGCTAGAACCACTCTGACTGTGTTGATCTGCAGAAGCAGCACTGGAAGCAGGTGGCGACTTAGTTTTCTCCTTAAAGTCTGTAATAATGACTGTCAGATCTCCAACGGTAACTTCCAAATGCTGAGCGCTACTTCGATCCACATTTTTCAACCTTGGCCTAAATAAAGCAAATAATCATATTAAAAGCACACACACCATCTTATTATCTTGTCTCCCTCCTACTTTTTAGGAGCTCTGGAGAACAAACATGTATGTAAGACTTCTTTTTGCAACATGTGTTACATAGGAAAACAATGTACCAAAAGTATTAATGGTGGAGTGTTTCCTAGTATGTTTTACATTGAAAAAGTTGAATATAACACATTACCTTCTCCTAAAACAATTTAGAACTTGATATTATGAATAATGTCACTGTGCAGCAATATGTATGTGAAGGTTTTTACTTTTGAAACCCAAGTCTTTCTTTATTGTGACTATGCAAAGTTACAAATTTGATCCAGGGAAACATCCATCTCTGCAGGAGCCTGAAGCAACAATTCTAAGTAGAAAATTATGTTCAGTAATGAAGATGTTGGTGTCTGTCTTTTAAATTCAACAGCACAGACAGTATTGCAGCAGGTGTTACCTCATTTTGAAACCTCACTAGGATCACTAGCATACTATTTGAACTGGACTTTGTGTTCACAGTATAACTCTGGTATTCCTGGCATAGACTCTGTTTTAAATTATGCAGAGATGAGTGTTACATATAGTGTTGAGAGGGTAACATCATCTAATCTTTCAATTGTTTGATTTTTCACAACAAAAAGAACTAAAGAATAATTTTACTTATATTTTGTCACCATATTTTTGCTAGTGACAACATCAAGTACTTTCAATTTAGTCCTCTCCTCTGATCACCATGAACAACTGGTACCGGGCAGCTGAATTCATGCAAGCAGTTATGAACAGCAGTTTGTTTATTCAGTGCATTTAAGTGACTCCGCAGCTATCACTGGCTCGAGCTGTGACAAAATAATGGCATCACATGTTCGCAGGTGTGATAGCAGCAAAGCCCTAACCTTTACGCTATCATCTGACTTCGGTTGGAGTAGAATTGGTTCCCATTCACTGCAGCTGAAACAACTCATGCCTTTCCTCCACTACAACTGAGATAGGCCTTGACATCGTGCTCCCCTGAGGCTGAAGCAGCATGACTGAAGCATCTCAGAAAAAACTGCAAATCTGCTGATCTGCATCATTGGAATAGAGAGAAAACTTCAGAATTATCAACTTGTGCAAGTGCTGTGTACCTGGAGCTTATTAATTATATTGAGTGTGCATGAAGATTTTTATGATTGCTTCCAGTAATAATATACACATTTTAAGGCAAAAAGAAAAGGATATCCTTTTCCCAAAGAATACTGAAGAAATCTGCTAAAATGAATCAACCATTCTTAACTTACCATCCTACCTAGTGAAACAATTCTTGGAAAAATTAACTGTTTGAAGCAAAAAAAAAAAATAGCAATTCTTAATGCAAGGTAATACTGGTATTTCAGTCCAAGATTTTATTTTAGTTATTTTTCAAATTTCTTTACTCTTTCCCTATCTCACTTTTTGCATTTTTACTGTACTATTGCAATTTACCCATTAATATTTCACTTTATAATTTTTAATTGGCTTAACTAAAGCTCACTATACTAACATCAAATGCTTCATAACTGCAGTACTTCAGCTACATGAGGTAAGCTTGTAAATTTGAGTATTTAAAAACGAAAAAAAGAAAAGAAATAACACCTCAGCATCCTTAATCCTAACCATGACTTTCCTAATGACTGCTCTCTCTTGACTCGCAGTCTCTCCCTTGTTCTGATCCTAATGATCCTATTTCAGGCACAACAGAAGCATCTGCTACTTCTCTGCATAACTAATCCCAAAGGATATTTCTTGGCTGGGCTATTTTGGACTGCTTCCAAAGTAAAAAATAAAATAAAAACGAAATAAATACTTCCTCCCATATTTGCTTAGACTACATGTCTTATATACTTCTCAGCTTTTTTGGCACAGCATTCTTGCCACAATAACTTTATGCTTAGATTATGATGAATTAGGGGTTAGACCTGCTGCTTTTGTTTAGCAGTTTGTACCCTCCTTCCTTACAGCAAGATCAAGGCTTTTACAATTGCTTGTCTGTACTGCAATATTTCATGTTTTCGGTTCTAAGAGTCCTTCAGCATCCCAGATGTAGCACAGAGACTTCTATCACTAGGTAATACACATACCTTATCCTGTCACATTAGTTTATGCCCTAGTTCAGCCCTTCAAAGCTAAAGGGTTCTACAAGGCTAACCAAGTTATTTTCCCTACTCATCTGCAGTCTGGTACTGGTTCTCTCTCCTCCCACTACAATTTTGCATGAAAACTACTCACTCCCATCCCCTCTCTTTTCCAGAGATTAATAACATCAATTTGCCTAGCAACAGTTTTGTATGATGTGAGAAATACTTCTGTAACCCTTAAAACAATATCCCTAATAACCCTTAAAAAGTCTTTCTTTCTTTGTTCAGCTGATCTCCATCTTCTGGCCACAGCTACACATTGCAGGTCTTCACATTTTATAGACAGCCTAAACCAATGAAACTTCACACCAATACATAACCTAGCTGTTTGCCACGGCACTTAGAAAGCAGTAAAATCAAAGAACATTTTCTTATTTTTGTTTGTAAATTACATTTCACCAATACTGCAAAAGTTTCTAAATTTTTTACCTGGTTTTCTTATGACTGTTCTTTTTGCTTGTTGTTTCCTTTTCACTTTTTTCCTTTTCTACTTTGTCTTTTTTCTCTTTCTTTGATTGTGTAGGGGGCACGAATTGCTGAGGAACCTGTTGTGCAACCAGCTGAGAGACAGGTCGAGGTTTCCTGTGTGCACATATATAGACATGCATAATGCTTAGACTTTGCAAGTCTCAAACTGTCTACACTTCAGTTATTAACATTAACTATCACTGTAAGAAGAAATATTGTTTAAACATATCTTGCTGCTAGCACTCCATTGAGATAGCATATAAAATTTAAACCCATTATAGCCCTTTGTTTCACTTACTTGCATTATCAACAAATGAGATTTCTTTTTTATTTTACAGGATTTAGAGACCATACTTTGCAATGTGCCCTCTTCTCCCCGCTGTCATATCCAGACAGAGAGCTCAGAGTGAACTCCAAAAGACAATGCTTCCAGAAATTACTTTACCACCCACTCCCAGCCCCTTCAAATGCTGAAGTGGTCTGTTTTGAGTCTACTCCAATACAGAAGTAGACAATCCATATCACAAAAAGGAAAAAGCTGACCTTTGAGGTACCAGAGCTAAAGCCATTGTTTGCCTTATAGAATAAAACTTAAGCATTTTCAGCTCAAACAAATTCATTGCAGGCAATAATAAATCCTGTTGTGTATTATTTTTATCACGTTCACTGGAAAAAAAGACACTGCTAATTAATATTAGTAGGATATAGCTGTAAGAACACCTCTACTTTGGAAGCTGGCAACAGAATCATACGACTGCATTCCATCAGTATACACAGTGCAGGTTTCATTTCCAAGTTTTGATCCAAACTAAAAAACAGTGGGAGAGGAACAATGGCAGGCAAAAGAATTTCAACCGTTTATTATTTTTACATTTTCCAAAATATTATTTTGAAGTGGATTAATTTTTTATTCTGTTTTGTATTGGAATACAATGATCCTAGTTTGAAATGAAACATTTTACTCATTCCATTGCAAGTGTATTCATTTGTTCTGTAGTTTTGAAATTAAGAAATTTCAAGTCATGATACATGAAAAAGATTCTGTTATTAAGACTTTGAAGATGTAAATTTCTTCTCCAAAAGAATGGTTACCCTGCCAAGTTCTTGGGTTTTGTTAGTTGGATTGTGATGTTAGTTTTTAAAATAGAAAAAGCATGATTTATATGCACTGTGATACTCTGAAAATACAAAACCATTATTAAAGCAACAAGCTATCAGCTCACACACATACTTATTTATCCCAGCCCACAGGATCACACTACTGGCACTTCTTGCTCGGGCGAAGAGATGAGAAAAATGACAAATGCAGGAAATCAAGGCAGCTGCCATTAACAAGTTGTATTTTCAGTAATGATTGCAATAGTTCAAGTTACAGAGTGAAAGCCAAATTACAAGAATTCATAAAGTGTGGGAAAGGCAGTTAATATAAATAAGTTGAAATTTCATGATTCTTCACAGTAAGTTCTTAACAAATTAAAATAAATTAAAAGAAAGACTATTAATAAATTGTCAACACAACAGAACTTTGGGATAAAAACTAAACTACCCCTTAGCCACTCATGAACTAAGACTACGCTGACTCTGGAGGGACGAAGGACAGGAACAAACAACTTAAGTGAAAACTACCCAGCTTATACTAACTGAAAACTATGTGACTACAGGCTTTGCAGGAGAGCACTAGGACCGTGCAAAGCACGCACGGTATTGAGTCCACAATGAACAACTCAAATGGACTCAAAGGACTACAAATGTGAGGGTTAACAGACTACGTAAGACATTTTTAAGAAAACTTGTCTCAGAATTGTTTTGACCTTTTGTCATAGTAGTTCACAACAGAGCAAGAACCACAAAGGTGTAATTTGATGCACAAGCTTATAATTTCAGGTAGAAAACACTTGTGATATACAAAGAAAACTGATTATTATGAATTGAAGATTGCTCCAGGAGATAGGGATACAGTTTCTCATGACAGTCAAGTGACAATCCCATCATTACTAAATAGTGACCTGAGAGAATAATATGACATGCTATTTAAGAACTAAGACACTAGTGAACTTCTTGACACAGAATGAATTGTTTCCCAGGACTGTGGACAACACCATGAATATGGAAACTTGTTAAAAAGGGGTGGAGAGGGGGGAAAAAATCTTAGCCAAGTAAGTTCTCAATTTATAACAACTTCAGTCCCTGAGGGCAAACTAGATAATTTCTATTACGTTACAGCTGGGAAATTAAGCTTAGTTCTAAGTCCCAGGCTTAGAACATTTTTTCTAATACCATAAAACAAATGAGACTGAAAAAAAATCCTGTCAACAAGGAACAGAAGCCAGTAAAGACAAAAAAACCCTCAGAGAAATCACGTTTTGGAAGATGCACTAGAAATTAATCAAGAGGTACTTCTATGTGGCTTTGCTGTGACAAGAGATTCCACTCCGTTTTATTCCTTCCATTAAAGGGCCATCTTTTTGTTGTCAATTTTTTCTATAGCTATCAGTTATATCTCTATTCTAAATTTTATTATCTGCTTTGTCACGTCCCAATTTATTAAATGAGGCATTCAGTGTTCCTATATTAAAAAAAAAAAAAATCAAGAAAAAAAGTAATTCATCTCTCAACACTAGGAAGGCCTTTCAAGCGCTCAATTTTTTTTTTCCCCAGTTACTCAAAAGGGGCTAATGAACTGCAACCAAGCACTTTGCAAGCCATGCAGGTGTCAGGAGATAACTACTACACTCATGAAGCTTGAACCTGGTAGAATTGTTCCTGCTTAGTGGTAGCTGAATCATGTCATTCAAGCATGAATAAATCCATGCAGAAAAGGCTATTTCAGAGAAGATAAAAGTAAGAGAAACTATCCCTGCAACAGGAAATTGATTTTGATGATTTGCTGAAATACAACATTTTAAGTTGTTTTCAAAACCAGTTAGTTAAAGATTCCTTGTAATACACTGCTACAGATTAAGTAGATACAACGTTAACACCACCTTTTGTTTATATTGATGGTAATTTGCTCTTTAAGAATATTCAAGAGCACCTGAGCTAAATGATATTTAGAAAGAAGCTCTATAATCTTCTGCATTAAGATTACAAACATTTTTGCCTCTATCACTGGACCACTATTGGACCACCACAACAATCCAGAACTACAAGCAGAAATGTTCATAAAAACAATACCTATTATTTAGCCAGCCCCTAAAAGCTTTGTATTTTTACCTAGTAATTTCACTTTAGTCATTTGAAGGAGAACACTAAGAAAGAAAGGCATACACTATTACAGAAGATAAGAGCTACCAATTCTTTCCAACAGAGGTGAACTTTATGGTTTAAGCACTGTAGGCAAACCAACAAACTGATTTACTGAGCTCCCAAGAGCTCTCTAAACATCACATCTCCGAATATTGCACCTCTCTGAATATTGCACCTCTCCTTCTCTACTACCTAGTTTTCCTTTTCAGACAGTGCTATCTTCTAAGTTGACATCAGCCATACTTCTACCTACACTTCTATTCCAACCTCATCCATTACAGTTTTATTAATTATCTAATTCCAGTGTTGTTCTCAAGGTCATAAATACTTCACAGTCTCCTTTAAAAAATTAGGAAAACTAACATTTTTGGTTTTTAAACAGCCAACAGCCATTAATACAAATACAAGGATAAAGTTTTTGTCTTCCCTAAAATTCCCATAAATGCTCAACAACAAGGATGTCATCATTTTTACTCTAGTCTTCTTGTTGCAGGGTGCGACTACATTTTATCTTACAGGGTTTGATCTAGCTTCTGGTTTAGACAGCACATTTATAGAGGCTGCAGAGACTTGTCTTGCTTTAGGATTTGTGTGCAGAAACTCATCCTGTACTGATGCTCTCAAGGGAAGAAAATATTAATGCTGTGAAGGATGGACTGGTTTTCACTGTTGGTACTCTTAAAAAAATTCTTTATAGCACAGCAATTTACAGGCCTAGAGATGAAAAATACTCAAGAAGACCACACGTTATCTGGAACTGTTGCCTTGAGTCATTTCCATGACCCAGAGCTCAACACAGTACTTTCCTGCATGCAAATAATTTTAGACATCTCACAGCAGTACCTGCTTCCTTGATTTCTCTCACCTAGTGTTCACCAATAACCTATGTTAATAGTATTTTGATTAATTTGATACAGTAACTTGATCTCATTACAACAAAGCAGGTCCATTTTGAGAAACAAAATAAACAAAAAAATCTATGTATAATACTAATGACCAACACATGCACCAGAAGTACAGTAAACTCCCAGTTGCCTGAGTTGTGCATCAAACATGCAGACAACCAAACTGGCTTAATGCTGAAGCACCTTGGGGTTTAGCTGAATTTAATTTATATCGAGCACAACTACATTTGCACAATGCTGCTTCTGCAGCCATCACAGGTCCATAATGCATCTAATGTCTCCTGCACTACCCAGAGTATAAGCTCCAATTCTAACAGGCCTGAACTACTTATCTGTCAATCAGCTTTAGGGTTCATCTGCTACAATCTGGAAACAAGGAGCATGATGGGGCCGACTGTGACAGTTTTTCCATGAACCAGCCCCAATCTACTTACATCTCAAGGGAGTCTGTTAGCATGAGGTACCCCGAAATGTAAAGTTGGGAGCAGATTTGTCCATTTGGTGCCACATATCCTGAACGCCCAGAGCCAGCCAAAAAAAGACTGCCAAGTAGCACACGGTGCAGCCAAGCAAGTGAGACTGCCGAGAAGCACAGTGCAGAGACATCAAGAGTCAATCAGAGCAGCCAACATATTAGCTTTGATTTAGTGGGAGCCATCCTGGACTTAAAGTGGTCCACACAGAAGCAGTACCCATATCCTCCCATTATCCACAGATCTCAGAACATAACCTATACTTTTCTATACAGAAATCTTGATGCTATAATTAAATCCCAGTGCTTTTTTCAACCTGTTGTGGGAAGTGTATTGTCATCTACAATGTGCAGTTTAGAGAGTTCAGACATCCTGAAGAATGGGCAACTTACTCAAAGGCACACTCTTTCCTGAAGCTTTATCTCCTCTGTTTTGTATATTTTACTACAGCAGAAATATTAAAATTACAATTTCCAAATGAAACACGGTGGGTCTAGATTAAGGAAATGCTGTCACCTCAGCATTCAATCAAGCTGACAGATGTTCTTAAACAGAAAACCTGGATCCAGAATATCAGCCAAGCAGAGCTTCCATTTTAATGTGATCCTTTCCTTCCCCTTCCTCTTCTCAAGTCCACCCACCTCCTGGCTTCAATTCAGGCCAATAGCTCTCGCCAGAGGCTTATCCTGTCTCAAGTGGCAAATTATCTCTTTTCTAAAGCTATGGACACATGCAACTTATCTAAAAACTTTTAAAATAGCACATTAGGCCTGATACTTAAGTCTGCTATTAGGCTCTGGTCAGCATACTTGCCAAACTTTTCCTCCAATAGCTAGAGAATAGTCTAGTCCAGTTTTACTGGACTAGATCTTGCCCCATCTCAAAAATCAGGAAGAAATTGTTTGTGAAACACTGCTCCTACAGAAAGATGTTATGTCCTAGCTGCCCAAGATGGTATTGATTGATTCTGGGTTCATGGACTCAAGTTTCTCTTCCAAATACTAAGCAGTTATCTTGTGAATGACAGCAGGATTCAATGAAACAGGTAATATCAAGGAATCAAAGAATTGTTTCGTTTGGAAAAGGCCTCTATGATCATGATGATATTATCAAACAGAAGAGGCAACTGCTATATACCTGGATTTGTCTATTCACCAGAACAGTTCAAGACTGATCAGCAATATCTTATCTCCTACCATGTTTTCCTTCCCAGAAAAAAAATAAACAGCTCCCAAGTAAAACAGAGCCTGTGGTATTTCTTCATAATTTTTCACCCTTTTTAATGTAGAATCTCTACATGGTATCACATACATTTCAAAATTTCAACTTTGCACATGAATTTCATCCTTTTCTCCACTTCTTAGAAAAAAAGCCCCACCACCAAACCAAATCAGGCTTGAGAGACTTAAAGAGGTTTTACTCAAAGGCACCCCTAATCCTTAAGCAGTACCATTTATCTACACTTCTTTCCCTGCAGGGAGACATTGACTTTTTGTTCAAGACAGCAGATTTATTTCTGAAGAAAAAGAAGTTAGAAATATCTAGAACAGAAACCTGACTGACTTCATCTTACCCTTGGTCACAGAATCCTTTCCTCAAAAATGAAAAATCCACATTATTCTTTAAATAGAAAATATTCTTCCCTTTCAGGTGATTCAGGAGGACAGAATAAATGCTTCCAAGATAATGCAAGTTCCCACATCTTCTACTCAACTTCTTGCTACTTTTAGGCCTTCACTGCACAGGGCTCAGGTAATGAGTTCAGCATGTTTCTGAACATCAGCTTCTTTCTGTCTTACCAGCATGGCATGACAGGACTCATTCTTTGGAAACCCGTAGTCTAGTCAATTAGCACCCTGAACTTTAGTTTCCAGGTTTTTACAGGACTTGCTATTGTCAAAAGGTCTCACAATTAGTAAATAATCTATCTATATGTGTCATCTTTGGTCAAACTCAAAGCTGACTGCTAAAGAATAGAATCTGTACAAAAAAAGAAACGCTTTCGCCTTTACAGTTTCCACATATGAGTTTTTTAAGGTGTCTCCTTGGGAAAGTCTTGGAGATCATTCCAAAAGCTGCATTGTAAACACAGGGTATTGCTGATGCATTATGGACTGAACCCAGAACGCTTGTCACAGTTCTGACTCATGTAGTAGAAACTCTAAAATCAAAGTCAGGCATTCCCAATTAAGTATCTTTGTGCAAAGCATAAAAGAACAAGGTCAACCAGCTTGTAGGAAAAAATACCTAGAACTACTCACTGGGCTTCAGAGTCAGTCAGGTCCTCCAACTAACCACTCAAGTTTTCCTAAATCCCACCTTCCTCTTCACTTACTACTTATGAAGGACAACTGCTTAAAAAGCAACCTTTTGTAAATAGAAGAGATGATTGTATCCCTCCCTCATTCATGCCATGCAGACCTGTCTATCTCCTTTCTATCTGCTCCTGTGCAGCTTCTGTGTTTTTAACTGAGCTGACTCAGCTAAGATAATCAATATTTTTTTCAAATGGAATTCTAACATCATTCATATACTACTATTCCTCCTCCACCAGCTTTTGCTACTCCCTCATCTAGCAGTGATTTCAGAAATGCCTTGTTAACATTCCAAACCCTAATAAAAATCCTGATTTGCTGATGTTTGTTTCATACATGTCTTTTTAAAGTCTAAACAGAATACAGTTAAGGGCATTAAGATATTGTTGAGAATGAAGTTGAATCATTTAAATTCTACTCTGTTCTTTCATTACTACACTGGGTCATTTTGCAATACAGATGTACAGGCTTTAAATATCTTATAATTTATTTGAAGATCATTTTCCACTCACATCTATCCTAAATATTAATGTCTCAAGAAGCTAATAGAACTCTGACACCCACAGTAATACTCTAATCTCCATTTTTCTAGTTCACAGTCATTACTGGAATCTCAAGAAAAGCTTATCCTCACATACTTTCTACTTCATCATCATATTCTAGCTAGTCTCTAGTCAAATCTCCTCCACCACATGTTCTCATTTCTCTAACTACTAAGGTTCACATCCTCAAATATATCTTGACACAGTAACTAGAGCAATTAATTAAAAAATAAAAGGTTGTTCCTAATCTTGAAAGCAGGCAGGTATGTACAGGGACACAAATAGAAAGAGGCATGATTTTACAGTAGCAGTTTTTTAAACAAATTGAAAGATGTGAAGAAGTGGTTTTAAGTAGATTTTTTAAGGAATGAATACTCCTGTAGCATATATTAGGAGAACACCTTCACATAGATATGAATGTTTGGAGCAATTCTTACAGCATTTACTTCAGTAACTTCTACAGGGCACAGCTATAGTTAAGTATTGTAGCAATACTAGAGTATGAGAAGCTTCCTGTGCATTTTCAAAAAGACATTAATTATGCAATGATCTAACCCTAACTTTGTAATAGAGCTTAGACAGCTTTTCACTCAGCAGATCACAGAACAGGTTGCAACCAGCAACTTTGGAATGTGACTTTCCATGATGGATCGATGATGTAGATTTAGATGGCAGAACGTCTAAATGGCTCTAAATGTCAGAATGGGGAAAAAAAAAAAAGATATTTGAAATTCAGTTTCTGCAACAAGTAACACATTACCTTGAAGTAGACACTACTAAGAAGTGAATAAACTTTCCTCCCACCCATTAGCCAGGTTTTTTGGAAGATTATCTCCCTTCTCCCACCCCCATATACTGATAACAAGTTACTATATAAATAGCAAGTAATCTCCTCAGGCATGTTTTCTCTCATTTTCAGAAGTCTCCCTGCAAAACAGGTAACAGACACGAGTGATTTTTGTATCAATGCCACTTCCAGAATCTCTTTTTCCTCCCAATGTAACTGGTTTTAATGACAAAAAATGTAAGCAACTTCACTTAAGCATTCACCTAAAAATTAAGCACATACACAGCTACCTCAGTCTTCTATGCTTTGAGCTAACCTCTGCCTCCAAAGAGCTTCACTTCAAAAAGACTGGTCTTCTTTTCAAGATTAGAAATTCACAAAAAATTTCATTTGAGGCCTACATTTGTATAGACACTGAAATGGTATTGACGGTGTTAAATAAAATAAACAGGAACAAATTTAATTTCACATCATAGTCTTATCATGCCTTAAAATGCAAAAGAATTTCCCAGGAGTCATGAAATTGTTACTTGAGTTCTTTATAATACAGAATGAAATAACTAGAACCCAGACACGCACACATGCATTAAGTCACTGCAGTAGCTGTTCTAATGTAATAATGCTGACAACCAACAACCAATTTGACACATACAGAGTGGCAGAGTCTTATTAAACTCTCGAGTGAGAAAAATTTAACTGTTACATATTGGGCCATTCATTCCAGTTTATGCTTAAAACTCTACCATTAAGGTGCAAGTATATGCAATCTGGCTGCACAGAAACCAAGCAAAAAATTCCCTATCTTTTTTACTGATCTTTCTTTGTGCTCCAAGACAACGAAATTTTCAAGTGTTAGTCGGACTGTAAACACTTAAAAGCATGAAATATTTTTTAAACTTCAATAGTGGAAGACTGCTTTTGTCAAATGTAAAACACTAATTCCCAAAGAACTAGAGAATTGTTAAGCATTCGTACACACAAAATGCACAACAGCTTTTAATATATCCTTCCATATATTTGCAGACTAGTAGCTACAACATTTTCAGACTTTATTTTCTTCTATCAGGCAATTTTTCATCTAATAACATTTTCTTCTAGATTTGGTACATAAGCAAAATTTGCTTTCTAAAATTACATTTATTGACTATCATATCTACTTCACAATCTCTTTCTACAGCACCTTGTACAAGAAGAGCTTTTAGGTTCTGCCAAACAATATTCCAGAACAAAGGAAGTTGCTTTTTCAACTTCACTATAAATGCAGCACATTTGTTCCATTACCATTGCTGGTTTTTTGAGATCAAGTGCCAATAGGCCACAACTTAACTTCTAATAAAAAAAAAAAAAAAAACCCAAAAAAAATCATTTCTGTATAAGCACATCAGTGATATTATTTAAAGTGAACAGGAAATCATCAGGGACATTGTGTATACTAAGTAGTATTGCAAATGCTATGGCCAGTTAGATCTTGTAAACTGTGTTCTACTCAGAAGCAAGCGGCTCACGTAATGATGCCACTCTTGACTTTTAGCAGTTTAAGTCCTACTATGAAAAGTAAAAAATATTTCCTACTACCAGTTCTTGTAATGCAAGTACAAGTTGCTAGCAATTAAATTAAATCAAATCACTACTTGGGTTCTGACACAGATGAGCTCACTCTCCCTCAGTCATCAGTACTCTATTAAGCTATTCATAGAATAAAAACTATCAGATTAAACTATGTTTAGCTTGCTGTGTCACATGAATATGCCCTCACTAATCACCACACAAAGCCATCTTGTGAGAAACTAGTCTTTATTTCTACATTGAAGCAGTTCATGATTAAATGCATCTTCAACAATTTGCTATCCAAAATTATTTTTTCTCATTACCATTACTTCTGTCATATCCTAGAGTGTTAACAGTCCATTTCACTGCCTCCGCAAATAATGCACTGAATAATTATGACAGTGCAAACAATGGAGCTAGTGGTCTGTATGAGAAAACATTATATACATCCATCTGCATATAGCAGAGTAGCAATGCAATTTCTACACATCCTATGTATATTTGAATTCTAACTTTCAGACAGCCCTGATTTGTGCTTTCATATTCCTAGCTGTTTTACAGTGTGAATAATTTACTTGGAATTCATCCATTCAGTGCATTTCTAGCAATTCTGTCTTTCAATAAAAGCTGATTCAATTAGAATAGACTCACAAGACCCATATGGTTTTATCAGTCACTGTAAAAATGTGCAGAAAACTACCCCTTGAGGCAGTGTCCCTATTTAATCATTCCCTTAAAGGGAATGCCCTATTTTCCAGATGACATTTAACAGATGAGGCCAGCAAGTCTCCTGAAGACAACTGGTACAGTGACAACAGCCTGCTCTAAGAAATATCTGTATCAGGACCTTTAGAAAGACAAAGTTCATCTTCATGGATAGTTTTTAAAGCAGCCATCAGATGTTACTTCTCCAACAACCAGTTCAAAGGCTCCAACCTCTTGCATATTGTTGTTAGAATTCTTCCTCATATGCCACAGGCTGTGGTGCACCAATGCTCAGCATGACAGCTATATTGAAAATACTGTGCTTGAGAGACACAGGGGTATCAACTAATTTGTTTCCTAGACGACACTTTGCTATATATGAGCAGGGATCAGGAAGCTCAATTTCCTCTAACAATATCCTCTGAGGAGGCAGTATTTGTGAGTTTACAGCAAAAGTAGTGGTTACAGTCTCCTAGATCCCCTAGATCCTTGGGACTCATGGGGAAGTGACGTCTTCCAACTGCCAATCCCACAAAGGATTGGATCCTCCATGCTGCTCCTCTGTCCCTTTCCTGCAGAAACTGTGAAACCTCTTGCACCTATGCAATAAACCATGCAAAATATGAGGTTCACAGTGATGCAGCAGCATAGTCATTGTTGCACTGAACAAGGCCAATACTTGGTACAGCTAGTTTTGTGATCAAACTGGAAGGAGCTTGCTTCTGACCTTATTTGTTCTGCACTGCAGGTGTCATCTCCCCAGAAGGTTGCAGCAATCTAGAAATTTATTCCATTCAGAGCCAGCCCCACCACAAAGATGTCCACCTTAAGTATGTGAAAAGGCTACACACTTTCCCTAAAAAAGTCTCCATAATATTCTTCATTAAGATGCATATTAATCTAAAAAGATGCCACAGAATGAGTCCTCACCTTCTCTTTTATACTTCTTATTCAATTTCAAAACTACTAGTGCATGACCCTAATCACAGATTTCAATGATAGCCATAACAATTTTCCTTTCACAGCATGTGCCAAACCAACTTTTTTCAGCTTTTAGAGAGGGGAACTCTATTTCCATAGTGAATTTTCAAACCCCTACTCATTCACACTTTTTTTTTTTCTACTAGGCACTGTCATATGAGCTGTATGGTACAGAGAAAGTATATTCAAGCATTATGGAAAAGTTTAAAGATAGGTTCCAGATCTTCATTAAGTTAGAACGGGAAAACTTTCAATTGCTTGTTTCCTCCCCACCCCTCAACTCCTAAGAAAACAAGAAAAAACTTGTAGCAGATGTCAAGGTCATATCTTCTAGTCTTCAATCTGACTTCTGATGGAAAGTTTGCCAGCCAAAAGCCTCCCAACAACATTCTACAGCTGAACTCTCCAAGTTCAAGCCTGCTCTACATCAGCGCACCACATACCAGTGGAATGCACTTCACAGAACAGACAAACCCCGGGATCTCTCTCTCCTATTTAAACCAGGATAAGCTACTGCATAAAAGTATAAAAATTGAACACTTAGTATTTTGTTCTAACTAGCTTACTTCAAAAGTATCTTGTATGAGCCAAGAAGACATCATTTGGTACTCCGAGGAAATGTTTTGCAAAACATACTCTCCTAACCTGACTTTCAAGATGAAAAGTACAGAAGTTTCTATCAAGTTTTAAACAGTTATAGGCATAGTGGGCTGTGACAACAATCAAGGAAAAACTGGTATAAAAAGTTAGGGGCAGAAAATGCAACTTCTCATCACTTTACACGTGATACAAGAGCATTCTTTTTACCAGCTAATATTCTCTTTTAACATACTTCATCTTATTTTAGGTGTTTATTCAAATCCCAGTAGCTTTTAGTCTAGGACAGACAATTCTCCCTAGAAAAGATGCATAGAATAAGAATACCACTGGTGGCACTAAACACAAAGATGACACTTCCACCAAAAAAAAAAAAAAAAAAAAAAAGCAGCAAGCAAAGCTACATATATCAAAACACACACTACTTATTCCCCAAAGGAAAGTATTTAATCATGGAAAGAAAGCAAATACTTCAGTACCCACACAAAAGTTTAATTCCATATAACCAAATTGAACAAGGGAGTATGAGTTCAAGTTAGAATAAGAACCAGACCACTGAATGTTATTTATGGCAGTCAACAGCCTCTAATGAAATTCACCCTCAGAAAAAAATGTTTAGAGAACTACAGAAGGGTGAAAGAAATCATCAAGTACTGCAGAAGAAAAAAAAGGAAAAAAAGAGAAATCACAAGATGGGCAAATAAAAACTCAACCTAACCCAAATTTCAGAAAGATACTAGAACGAAATTATTTAAGTGTTCAATAGTTCTCAACAACCAGCTGTAGATATATTTACATGTATCTATAGGGTAGCATTTATAGTGAGGTTTTACATGCATACTATTTAATATTTTTAATTATGCTTTGGTCAAAGGTATAAGGAATAGAACAAGAATCAAGCTAAGAGGTGGTGAGAACTATTTGACAAGACAATCTTGAGTGAAGGTGACTCAAAATAAAAATTATGAATTCCAAAAACGACAGCACAAAGCACAGCAGGCCCCACAATTAAATGAAAAAAAGCCCTGTTAAAGTAACAACAAGATACAAAAGGATACCAGACTGTAGTGGATCAAGTAGATTATATTTTTTTATTAGCTTCTTACAGTAACAAATTAAAACACCTGTCAGGTTCAAAACCACAAAGATTTAACATGAGACTTAACCTTAAAAAAAAAAAGCCAACAACCCTCACCCTACTCATTTCTAAAATACAGACTTGATTTTCTTTTGATTGGCTGCCCAGTGCATTCTCTATTGTCCATACAAGCGACACTCATGAGGAGTATCTAACAGAGCCACCCAATCAATAAAAATTCATTCATTGTTTTATAACATCATTGAAATTGATGTGTGCAGAATTCTTAAGTTTCACTATATTTTTCAGGGAAAACAATTCCTAAATAAATTCCTAAACAATTTCAAAGGTTACTTTTAAAAACTCTTTTTAAAAATAAGACTGGAAGTCCAGAATGACTGGATCACTCAAGGGCTATCTACAGAGCAAAAGGGAACTATTTATTCTTGCTCCTCTTCATAATTTAATATTAACACTAAACCATAAAAGTTGTAATATATAACCCATATTTTACCAAGCTCTATATTACTTTTCTACTCACTTCATTCCTGCAAATATTTCCTTCTCTAAACTACCACAAGCAACGAACAGCTCTTGAGTCTGTTGAGCTTGATTCAGTCATGTATTTGTAAAATCAGCATGACAGGCAGTTCTTCCTCTTTTTCTCCTTCCCAACCTTCCCCGACACACAGGCGCATGTGCACACACAGAGGCTGCATTCTGGAAGGCAGAAGAGTCCTTAACAAGCTGTTGTGAAACAGACATGTTAAACCAGATATACAAGAGAAGTACCAACTCTCTGTCCTCAGCAGTACTGCGTTTGAACAGAAATACAAATACCAGATTTGATTAAATGTAACTGATTTGTGCTTATAAACATCCAGATGGTACATGACTAAACACATTGCACATGTTTTCTGAAGAAAAATGACCTTGATATCCAAGTTAAAAAATTAAACATTTTATTTATGCATCTCAAAGCACAAAACAAACTCATGACAGTTCCAAGTAGAGACCTTTAGCTCATATTTAGGAGCTCATCAGGTATGATTATAAAATATATGCATATATTAGATGGCCAAACTCTCAGGCACAGTCAAGGAGCACAGACCAAATACCAAGGAAATGTACTAAGATTCTATCCCAGTTCCTTATATCTCACACTCTGCTGTCTGGTGGGATTTAAATTTGGCTTTTCATACCTTAGCCTGTGAGAAAAGGAACAATTCAGTGATGAAGATCAATGATAATAGAACATGGATGCCATGCCTCCATTCGGCTAGTTGTATCTTATCTCTACTTCAGCAGTAAAGGACGTTAAGAGGTATAGATCCCAAATCCACAAAAATTCATCCTGAGTTAACGTGACTTTCTCATTCTGGCTACAAATTTCAGGGGCTATTTTATAAATGATATTGCATGTAAGAGCTCACTCAATATGTGTATCAAATAGGAATCCCTTAAAAAAACACCCTAAACCCAAGCAAAAAAAAAAACCGAACAAAAAAACCCATAAAAACTTCACAGAAGTAATTTCTACCTGTCTCATCTCCTTATTCTCTCTCCTTTCCCCCAGTCAAAAAAAAAAAAAAAAAAAAAAACAACCCAAAAAAAAAAAACCGGTTTAAAAAACNAACCCAAAAAAAAAAAACCGGTTTGAACAGCATGCACTAAGACTCAGATTCATAAGCAAGATTAAGTTTTTACTGAATTCAAAAGCAAGTAATGAAAGTAGTTCTAAAAAATTAAATAAAACCATAACAATCATAAAATACACTTCTGTACAACAAATCTTCCCCTATTACTAGCTAAGGGAACACTAATAGTGAAAATATCCTTTGGAATTCGGGCCTTTTTCCTAATCTAAAAACCACAGAATGTTATCAAGTCTGAAAAGGGGAAATTGATCACATGTCCCTGCACCTTTCTTTCCTTTGTTTACACAGTAGAATATCATTCCAAGTACTTCAAAGTTTAAAAAGCCAGTATTTGCATCTCCTTCTGTAGCTCTCACTACACTGCCCTGGATGCTCATCATTCACACTGAAAGGAGAAGTGGTTTGTCAAAGCATGGAAAAAAGAATAGGATCTTGCAACTAGAGATCAGAGCACATGCATAAAAACCGCATGAAGGAAAGCAAAGGGACAGGTAATTCTAAATCTGGATGCGACTGCTAACTGAATAACAAGAGCATTAATAACACTTCTGAGGAAGTTGAAGCAGAGAGATGACAACAAGGCAGTAATGCAGCCTCCTAGAAGGCAGCAGAGTAGGAAACATGCATTCCTTCAGAGGGAATGCCAACCCTTTTGTGTACTTCTTCCCAGCAACACAAACTCCTAATCTTCAGCTTAACAACACATCTGAATTACAGTGACTAATGGTGTTAGCTGGCAAGGAAAGCAAAATCCAAACATCTATTGAAGGACAGACAAACTGGGAGCAAATACATGCTGCAATAAGGTCTGTCCAAGGATCCAGCCCAATTCTTGAAGGTCAACCAGTATTGGTACACTCCTGATTCAGATAGTGCCATGAAGAACAGAAGGAAAGAAAGAAAAGAAATGGTAGCTTGCCAATGGAGGCAAGTTCTTTTGACAAAGCAGTAATTGTGAGAGTCAAACCAAATTCAGCAACCCCATTATAACCTCTCCAGGAGCCATATAATTCCCTTCCATGTTTCCAGCACACCATCGCTGCCTCTGTTGCTTTTACACAATTCCAGTCTGGGCTTTTCCAGTGTTCTCGCAGAGACTTTTCTGTACAACATGAGTGACAGAGGGGGAAGGATAATTTTCAAGTGATTTGGTCTCAGCAAAACTTAAACAATTTCCTGGGGCAAGGAAATCAGACCACTTATTTAGCCTAAGGACTTTTCCTCTTGCCAAACTACAATGGCTTTTGCAAACAACAAAGTTTCTCAAAAAGGTCATACAATTTCTTTGTAATGGAAACTATTAGGCAACCTAAATATAGAGGTTGCTACCAGTTCCCTCCATAACACAGTGCATTAGGGTTCTATTCAGTATTCCTTGGTTGTGCTTCTAATGAACTTCAGCAGGAGATTTGTTCAAGGAAGGAATAATTATTACAGTCGTACATTCCTTATATATATATAACATCTTTCATCTAGAAAGATTTCAAAATGCTTTAAAGGTCACATGTAGAAAATTACTAGACTCAGTGCGGTCTCCTATCAAGAGGAACATAGTAATTTCTCAGCACCTAAGCAACAAAACAGAACAATTTATGTTAGAAAGAAAATACTAAAGCAATGTCTACAGGGAGAGTTTGGATCCTCAGTGACATTACCAAATTAATGTCTGGCAACAATTGTAGAGTAAAAGGTAGAGGGATCTCCATCTGGCAGATAGGATCTTAGTTTTACATCTGACCTGTGGCACATTTAACTGGCATCATGCTGGGGCACTGCTTTAGCACTAAACCAAAGAGTGCCAGCTTGGGAATCAGTTACACCACTTCCTGCTGCATCCAGGACTTCCCTTGGGACATCCCCCTCCATTCAATGCAATACTGCCATAGACAAAAAGTTAATTTAATTCCATTATCTAATCTGCTTTGAAAATTCAGTCTAGAAATAAAATGTAATAAAGAAATTGTAAAAATTATTTGCACTTAAAAATAATCTTAAAAATTCTGTCAGTTACTAGAGAACATAATCCACATCTAGCATCTGGCACAAGAGAGAACTCTGAAAGAGAGAAGAAATTATTCAACAGTCAAAACTCCCACAAATCCTGCCGGTTCCTAAAAATATTTCTGTAAAGGTAAACGTGCATAATCAGTAAAAAAAAAAAAAAGTTTTGATCAACTTTGCACCTAATTTCCAGTGGCCTTCAAACCCACTTAACTTCAATACGATTGCCTGTTTTTCCATACGCAAATCTGGTCACATTTAGTGAAGTTTAACATGCAGAATCAGGTATTACACATTTCAAAGAAAGAGATTTCTCTGAATTAAAAAAAAAAAAAAGTAGCATTTTACTGTGTCTTATAGACAAAGCTCCAATCAGTAAAAAAACCAGTTGAAATTTTTAAGTAAGAACCATTGCACAGCAACAACCATGCTGATGCATCAACTTAATCTAACATCAAACTTCAAAATGGAAGACTAAAATAAATAAATAATGCATTCTCAGTGTCATCAAAACATGGTAGTATTGTTATCCTGCCCCACGTTGATGAAAACCATTTTGTCCTATAGGCAACACCAACAATTGCTTTAACAAGGTAATAATTTGGTCACTTGGACTCCAGATCCTCGGGAAAAAAAAAAAAATCAAAAAATCCACCCAGCTGGCCTTTTGTGTTTCTTTGGCACCCTAATGATTCTCTCCATGGACACAAAGGTCTACTTACTAGCTCAAATCATATATCAGAATTGGAGACAAAAGCTGCCTGGCCTAAAACCTCAACTTTTATCTACTTCATGCCATGTGTAAAACCAGGACTTAGCAAACATATGAAGATGCAACCCATCTAAATCTTATGGGAAAAAGAGTCCCATAAACCTACTCAGGTACACATTGTTACAGAGTTTAAGTAGAGAAACAAAAATCAATCTATCAACCACAGTTCACATACCAGATCACTGTCCGGGAGAAAGTGGAAATCAAAGGGAAAAGAAGACATTTTGTTGCAAAATTATTTAAAAGATTAAATACTCAAGTATGGAAACTAGAAGGCAACGAAAATGTTTGTTTCTCAGGAGCTCTATTTTTTGTTTGTTTGTTAAGTTTCAATGCTTTTATCCAGCTGAGTTTCCAATGCAACAAAACATAATTTTAAACTGACTTTTCTTATCAAACTGACTGGAGGTTAAAGAGGCTTTTTTTCATGCTGTTTTTAAAGTCTTTGCATTAATTCAGCAGTCTTATTTTGCTGAACATTGCCAATCTGTACACATCTCTCTGCGATATAAACATAATGTCGTTGTTATAACTGGAAACCGTAATATACGTGACAGATGCAATTCCCTCTTGGCACATTTACCTTACTGATTTCCTTTGTTAAAAAAAAAACCCAAAACATTCAACTAATATTCACAACTGAAGTTATGAGAAGTCCTTACAATATTCATTCTGTTTTTCAGAAGTCAGAGAAACCAACTCCAGAAATAGAGAGTAAACATTTTTGTCAAGCAATTGGACCCAACATCCACCTACAATTTCAAACATGTAACATTTGTTGCAAGTCATACTCTGCACTGCTTTGACCAATGTCTACAATGTAATTGAGGCTTTTGATAGGATTGCAACTTGATTGCCGTTTAAACTTCTCTTGCTGATGGGATTAACCCATAGGTATGGTAACGGTAAGAAAAGGATTGAGCAACGTTCTCTTCCGTTAGCATGCATGGCTACAAATGCACTCAAGCTCGTTTGTAAAAAGCCTCCATTCCCCAAGCACACATGTTCAGGCCACCGGCAGGCACAGGAACCAGTTAATCCACCGCAAGCTTTGTGACTGGTGTACAGAGAAAAGGTTCTCCTGGGCAGTCACGGTTACGCAGGAAGGCAATTCCATACAGCGCAATTCAGCTAACAATTCCTCCCTAAACACTGAAGGGTTATAATCCACCCCCTACAGCCCCCGGAAACCTGCACGGTGATGCTCTGTGATGAAAAGCGAATTAAAATAATACTAATACCACTAAAAATGATCAAATAAACGGGTTATGTATGAGGCAAAGTTAAATTCATATAAAAATAATTTTAAATTAAAAAAAAATACTAAAAAGGTGACCGTCTTAGCAGGCACACCCCAGGGAATAGTCCTTCTTCGTGAGAGGGGCACAGTGTCTCCAGGGTTAGGCTGTGCAGGCAATTATGCCCTTCCTGGTATTTGTTATTTCTGTTTCTACGCACGCCGGCGCACCGCTGGGTTAGGTTCACTGAGGAGTCCCGGGCCGGGGGAGGCTGTGTGTTCCCGCCCCCAC